>OY987320.1:30165049-30638732 GCA_963920655.1 Geranium rotundifolium
AGCTTCTCTTGCAGTTAGTCTGTCTTGATGATCATATTGAAGGAGTCTATCGAGAAAATCAATGGCCTGCATATATCAGATTCGATTACCATCTGGATCCTAAGTATGCCAAGGAATAAGCTAAAAAATCCATTCTCGGGATGTTTATTAAGAAATGAAAGGATGGTCAACCTCCAGAGACACCAAATGCTGATTGTCTGAATTTATGAATCTGGACCAGGGCTTCCTGCTGTGCCTGCAGAAGGATCAAACAATAGGTTGGTAACGGTTGAATATTGCTTACACAGACAGTGTATGGATTTATCACGTGCAGTGGGTTTTACCGTTTTACGATATAAGCCAGAGCGACATCATTCGAGTTACAGATGAAAGTGATGCATTCCCATCGACGAAACTTTTTTACTGAAAAATGGAAAGCAAATTGAGGATTGGAGAAGAGTTATTGTCTAAGGTACCTTCCAACAAGAGATTCGAGTTGAGGATCAAGCTCCAACTGGTATTTGTTCAGATATGTGTTTAATTCATCAGTGCCAAGAATCTGAAATTTAGCCAACTAAACTTCAGAAGTCTATGGCTGACACAAAATCATAGAATAAGTTAACTAAGACAACAAGTTCGAATCAAAACTCTACAAGTTAACTGACATATTTAATTATTTATCCAACATACATGGCCTGCAGAGGTTTCATCTTGAACAAGAACTCGCTAACATTAGCATTTAGTTTTTTGGAGAGATGATAATATCATAACAGAGAGTATCAGTTTACCGACGAAATTCCATGCACATTAAACTATCCTACAAAAATGGTGGATACTGCGAACTAGTGATAATTATAGTAGTCTTTTTTTATCAGCAAGTTGTGTATCAAGATTTCGGCTCGACTATGCTATGATGAAGCAAGACAGCACCAAACTTGTGATTCTTATGAGTTCTTAAGATTATTGTGCCAATAATGGGCTCAAGACACACCCTTATGTTGAAGGGGGTCTAATATTGCCACTTGACTGATAATTATAGTAGTCTATAATGTGTTTACCAAAGTAAGTTCCATCTCCGTACGATGTTAAAGATCATGAGAAATTGGAGATTATTTCTTCATAGTTCTGACTACTGAAACTACACCTTGGCAATTTTGACGAGCTGATCATGGTTGTCATGACCATAGAAGAAAGGTTCCTTACGAAATATCTGCACATATAACAGTAATCAAATCAGAAAAAAATCAAGAAAGGATGGAAAAAAGGATTTGGTAACAATTCTCACCATTCCGGCAAACATACAGCCAAGGCTCCACATGTCCAGAGAGTAGTCATAGTCTTCCAAATCAACTAGAAGTTCAGGCCCCTTGAAGTACCTGATCGACAAGTAAAGACCATTTAGTCTCTCCAGAAAAGCAAATCGACAGATTAAAGGCACTAAAAGGCAAACACAATTTCAAAACTAAAGATCGCATGAATGAACTATTTCAAAAGTTGATTACAGAAGTATGATGTAGAGAATATGAGTTGGCAAAATGATATCACAATTTTGAAAATTACCTCGAAGCCACACGAACATTATATTCCTTGCCCGGATGGTAAAACTCAGCTAGACCCCAGTCTATCAAGCGGAGCTTTCGCAACTCGTGATCTATCATAACATTGTGAGGCTTGACGTCTCTATGCATTATTCCTTGCGAGTGACAATAATCTAAAGCCTGCAATGCATAAACAATTAAGCCAGTTCAACAAGAAAACTTGAATTTAAAACACCATTGATATAGTGCTCTCTACCATTCAACACCTAGTGATTCTAATGCATAAAGTACCTTGAGAAGCTCATATATGTAGTACCGCATGTCATAATCCGTCAATGTGGGATACAAGATTTTGAAATCTGTACTGTTTACATACTCAAATATCAAGCTAGGATTTTTAGAATGCTGATCTCGTACAATATCCAGAAGCTTAACAATATTTGGGCCTCCACAAAGGTTCTGAAGAATTTTTATCTCTCTCTTTATCTGCACAAGGATAATTAAAAAAGATCAATATCATCAACCAACAGGCATTACATTAATAAACATACAAAGCATTCCAAATGCACGCTATAAAAGAAAAATAATAGAGCATCATAAGAAACCATGAGGCATGAAAAGTCTACGAACAGCAGCTAAGAATAATATTCTTGCTCTCTGATGACAGATACTCGTAAAAAAACATCAAAAGCTCAAAAAGACGAGGCAGAAAATATATTTTACGAATATGTCTCCATCTAGTGGATGACAAGGAAACTCACTTTCTTTTTCTTAACAGGCTTGAGGATCTTGATAATGCACCGTTCATTGGTGTTCCCGTTTACCCCCTCAAAAACCTCGCTGTACTTCCCCCTCCCAACCTTCCGAACAACTTCATAATCGTCTGGATCACTACAAGAAATATAGAGAGCAATGATAAATACACACATAAACCAATGACCAAGCTCAAAAAGTCAAGCCTAAATAACGGTAAACACCACAACATACACCCATTTCCTTGCAATAAAAAGACTCACTAATCGTGATTCCTTCCTTGTACATGTCAAAATTCAACGGAATATTTGGAACAGAACAAAGCTCTTCACTATCAATGTGAATTAAGAAACAAAGCTTATAACACAAACAAATACTCAACTGTATTGATCATTTAATCCTAACACTTAGAGAATAGTGCGGTGTATATGATTTAACAGAGATTGAATCAACCTAGTGCAGTATCTATAGCTTGCGCATCGGTTCAATGTAACAAACAAATGGCTCAAAAATTGTAATTTTTACCATTAAATTCGTTTCGGAACTCATTATACTCAGTCGAGACAAAATCTTTGTACCTCACCATTTCAAAACAAAATGCTCGAATGTAGTGCAGTATCTATGGCTGATCACAAATTCCATCAGCCTAGTTCTGTATCTACAGCCTGCACATGGATTCAATCTAACAAACAGATTTCTCATAAATTGCAAGCTTTTTCACAGTTAAATTGGTGTCCAGAACTCACTAATCATCATTTCAAAACCAGCATTTCTACGAAATTTACTCAGCAACCAAACAGGACATGCAATCACCAAATCAGAATCAAATGCGATCACGGAGATTTCAGATTTAGGGTTCATGCAAATTTTTACCCCCATTGAACAGCGAGAGACTCGTAATCCCAATACTCCTTGGGGCGAAGAACATTCACGTCGGCGTAGACTCTGGCCTTCGACATGGCTGCGAGCTCCGAGATCTCGAAGCCTCTGGTCTTGGCGAAGACCTTGTTGTTGAAGGCGCCGAGAGTGTTGTTGAAGCCGACGACGAGTGTGGTTTGATTAGGCGAGAGAGTGGTGGAGGAGGAGGGGCGCAGGTTAAGGGAGTGCGCAGCCGGCGCACGCAAGGCGAGTAAGGCGCAAACTAGCAGGAAGCGCGGGAGGACGGCGCAAACTATCATGTGACGGTGCTTCGCGCGACGGCGTTACAGAAAATGGTGCGTTTTTTTTGTCTCCGTTCCGTTATTGTTCATAGAAAATTCAAATGGCTCCGTTCCGTTTGAGAGGAGTAACGAGTAAATAAAAATCAGGAGGCGATGCATTGAGAAGAGTCTCGTGGTTCAAAACGATGACGTTTTTAAGATTTAAGTTGTATTGGACCGAGAATTTAAAAGAAACGTGGTCCAACAATCGAGAACCGTAAATAATAATTTGATTTTTTGTGAACAGATCAATTATGTTTCATGCATATTAACCGATAAAATCTGAACTAAACTTATCTACGTGACTATTGCGTCGTTTATGACACAATAATCCGGTAATTTTTCAGTTTCAAATTCTTCCACGATCTCAAATATGGTTCTCCAATACTAAGAACTGACTAGTCTCATTCGGGTTTATTTCGTTACCCAAACGATTCGAATAACCGGACTATGGACACCCCTGGTTTAGCTGATAGCTTTATAAAGCCGGCCTACGATGACTTAGGACCGGACCATATGAAAATGGGCCTTAATCATCTGAGCCCAGCCCATAATTCAGCGCATCGCAGGTGATACGTCGTCGTTTTAGCCATCCTACTGCACAGCTTCACTCTGTTTGGGTCCCGAGAAAATTCGGGAGACAAAAAGGAAAATCAACATTGGGATTTATGGATTCAACCCGCCAACTTGGGAATCGGCAAAATAGGTAACCATCTCCGCTCAGACCTTAGATTCTTACTCCATTTTGCTATGCATGACGCCGAGCTATTCTTACTTTATTTTCCTCCATTTTCCTGATTTCCCCTTTTTTTCTGGTTGACCAAACAGATTAGTGTACTTGTTAATCAGTTTAGGTTTAAGATGGGTGTGCCGAAATGAGAACACATTCATCAAATAACACTGTTTAATTCAGAAAAATAAATTATGAGCTAATGTTCTGTTTATGTGAACTGATAAGCAATTATGCAAAGTGATGTCTGGTTTATGGATTGTAATGTTGAATCTGTATGAAGCATAGAAACATAATTGGTATTGAAGATTATTTTGAATTTGAAATTATGGGTTTTGGACATCATTTCAATAACTCGGAATTGAACTGAATAGCTAATCATACTCTTTTTATTTATACAAAATTAGCACGTGTTATTTTACTTGGTAAAAAAAATCTTATATCTCATTTGGGTGTGGATGGTCTGCCTTTAACTAGTCTCGAGTGAACTTAACACGATGTTCTTGAGCTTTTCTATATTTTTGTGTACGTGTCCTTGAAGCACAACTCAGAATGGAGACATATATGACTCAATCATTGATCTCAAAATAATTGCAATAAAATTTAGAGGGCTACCAGAAAGCACGGGAAATGTAGATTGAGAATGATATGTGATACAACAATATCCTAATTTCTTGCGTCGAATTAGATAATGTAAAAAAAAACTGTATTCTATGATTAGAGACATGCGTAAAATTTTATTATATTCTACTATTAACAAAAGGAATATCTCCCTCTTTTCGAGGCATTATTGGTATTGATGAAGTTGCTTTGCTTTCACTCCAGGCGGGGTCATCTTTACTGTTACTGGTATGCCCCCTCCGGAGGATGTGGCCAAGGGAAAAAGCTGTCGAGGGAGGAAAAGGGAATGATGCGTAGGGGAGACCATAGCCTACATAAATTTATATTGCAAATCATCAACTTTTCTTTCTCTTCAAATCATTGACGGGGTGAGAACTATATTGAGCAGTTGAGGCCGAGTGAACGTGAGGCTGAGCTGAAGCCTGACGTGTTTTCCACTACTTTGATCCATGTCTAACAGTGCCTCTGTCTCCCACCAGACCATACACTCCACATGCTCACGTTCCTCGCTGATCTTCTCATCTACAGGTAATGTTCAATAATTTTGTAGCCGTAGTATTAGGACAAAATGGTTTTGGAACAGTAAGATTGTGATTAAGATTGGATATACTGTTTATGCAGTAGTTATCAAACGAGAGGTGTTTCTTTAACTGGCCTGATTATGCGTTATGGTCTCTCCAGTGTATCCTAGATTGCTAGTCCGAAGATTTAAGACCATGAACATTACACTTATTAAGGTTGCTTTAACTTTACAATCATTGATTTAACAGTAACTGGATATAATTATATGAACTGATACATTACTCATTAGGGGTGTTGTAAAATCCGGTCTAGGCGGGGATTTTTACAACACCGACCTGATTTTATGTTATTGGGCGGTGTAAGTCAGCTAGGCGGATATAAGCGGTTTTAGACGGATCTAGGTGGGTTTAGGCAAAAAACAATTTAAAATATGAATTTAGAAAATAAAAATACTTAAAACTAAAACAATTTTTACTTTTAATGTTATATTTGAAGTATATAAATATTTATATTTATTACTTTTATATAGCATGATTCATATTTTTATTGTATATGTATATTGAATTATTTAAAATATATAAAAATACAAATCCGTTTAATTTCTGCCCGATTAGCGCCTAGCGATTTTTACATCACTTGTCCCCATATATGTGCAACTTAGTAGTATCTGAATATGTTATTACATGATTGATCTGCTCATGGATAAACATTTATTCCTCTGCATATCCTTGTTCCTCTATTTTTATATTGTCAAGACATGAATGTGTTCTATACATATAGTATATGTGTTTATGGCTTCCATGAGAGGAGCTCATATCTACTATCCATTTTTGGACATACATGCCTCTTCCACCTACCCTACCATCTACCTCTCCGTTCTTCCCCATCGGTTTCTTTTAACTCGGGATTGGAAAAAACCCATTGTCCATTGGGTCCTATAGTTTTCACGGAAATTTTTAAGACAACTATCTTTTGATCTAAAAGATGTGAATCCTGTCACCGGTTAAGCAGACTACGGGAGCCTTTTCAGTGAATTGGCTTTAAAATATGGGAAAATTGTAAAAATATGCCCTATTATATGACACTTTTGCAAAAGGGTATTGTGTTGTTTGTTGTTGATGGCAAAAAGATGTTCTTTTGTTTGCATTTTTTTGCAAAATATGTATATTTTATAAAAATGACGAAATTACCCCTGGAAATAAAAAAATTAAAAAAAGTTTTTCTTTTTTTATCTTTTAACTACAATTTGTATGATCAAAATTTTTAATTTAATTTTGTAATGGTACTATTTTTAAGTTAAAATTATGTTATAAAAGTCTTAATTCTTAATTTCAGGGGAAATTTTGTCATTTTTATAAAAACACACATTTTGCAAAAAAATGCGAACAACACAGCACATTTTTGTCATTAACAAACAACACAACACTCTTTTGCAAAAGTGTCATATAATATGGCACCTTTTTGCAATTTTCTCTTAAAATATATAGCTGTCCTCGCCATTCCAACAGATGGCCTCTGGTAGGGTAGGTGGGCATGGAACTAATAAATACGTCTCATTCGATCCACTCTGACAATTTTACTGCTCTGAAAATGATAAAAACTCTGTCATAGATTCTGTGTACCAACCTATACTCAAAGTTCCCAGAAACTAGTTGGTGCGATTGCTCTCAGCAGATGTGTATCATCACATCATGCCAGTAGTTGAGCTTTGGGTCACATGTATGACGCTGACTGCTCATTCATATGACACAACCGGTAGATTTGATGCTCCTCCACGCCCCCCAAAATAATGCAACAGGTTTTTAGTTTTCAAGCCAAGTACGAGACAAAGATGTGAATAAATTGTCAAAAGATCAAATACAGCCAACGCTAGAAACTCGAGATAGGCAGTTTTTTTTTGGGATGTGAATCTTTCCCCATGCAGACATTTCACCTCTTCAACATAACACTCTATTAGCTCACACCATACAAATAACCATCCAATAATTACCAAAATGCCCCTCTTTCTCCTTCTTCCACCTCTAGAAAGACTACCAGAACCAGAACCGAGTTTTGGCTCGTTCTCGGTGGCTCAGTTTTAATGAGTTCTCACCTGGTCAAATGTTATTATTTTTTAGAGAAAATTGCAAGATGGTGCTCTATTATATGACACTTTTGCAAAAGGGTGTTGCGTTGTTTGTTAATGGCAAAAAGGTGTTGTGTTGTTTGCATTTTTTTTGCAAAATGTGTGTATTTTTATAAAATGATGAAATTGCCCCTGAAATTTCTCTCAAAGTTCTTAGAACTCTTTATTTTTCGCCTCACCGAGTTTCAGAACCTTGACCAGAACCATTCTTTCTAGGAGCTTGAGTGTCACTTACTCCTCATTATGTTAAAAACAAAAGATTACCGGCAAAGGCACGATCAGCCAATGCCGTCTATTTGACTGTTACCTTTTAGCTTCATTAAGCTTTGAATTAATCTTCTATTGCTTTAGCTTTGTCTAATAATTTAGCATTTGATGGGGACATCATTAATATAAACGTCGTGACGCCTCAGCCATGGTGGAGCTAAATCGTACCCACCACAGCTGGTATGTCTATGCCCACTATCAAGAATCAGCTCCTTTCTTCTGCAATGAAAATATCAGTACCCTTCTTAATCGCCTATACGTTTTGTCCTATTTAAACCCTTTTTTTTCAGCGTGGATTTAGTTCACTACTCTTGCTGCAATGAAGAGAACCCTTCATAACAGGTATCCTTATTTTCTTCATCGTCTAGCAATTATGGATTTATTCAGTACTCAAGTCAATGTTGGATTCTGAAATTTAAAGATTGTGTCTTTCATTTATTTCTTTTAATGATTTCTCCCAGAAATCTTATTTTCTTCATCATCCAGCAATTTTTCATGATGGTGTGGATTTAGTACACAACATAGGATACTGGAATTTAAAGATTGTGTCTTGAATTTATTTAAAATTTTAAGAATTTGTGTTGAATTTATTTCTTTTAGTGATTCCCCCTGGAGATCTTATTTTCTTCATCGTCCTTGTGTAAATTTAGTACACAACATAGGATTCTGAATATTTTTTTCTCAGTACTGCAATCATATTTGAAGGATTTCTGAAATTTAAAGATTGTGTCTTAAATTCACTTATTTCTGTGATTTTTCCAGGGAAATCTTGATTTCTTCATCCTTAGGCAATTTTTCATGATGAAGTGGATTTAGTACCCAATGTAGGATCCTGAAATTCAAAGTTTGTGTTTTGAGTTTATTTAAATTTAAGAATTTTTCTTCAATCTATTTCTTGTAGTGATTTCTCTCGGGAGGTTCCGAGTGACGTTACTGTCCATGCAGGAGGCACTTCTTTTCCGCTACACAAGGTAAATTTTAAATTCTCGAGTCACTCTTTTTCGTGTTTTTTTTGAGAAAATTGCAAAAAGATGTCCTATTATATGATACTTTTGTAAAATGGTGTTGCGTTGTTTGTTAATGGCAAAAAAGTGTGTATTTTTATAAAAATGACGAAATTTCCCCTGAAACTAAGAATTAAGACTTTTATAGTATAATTTTAAAAAATAGTATAATTATAAAATTTGATCATACAAATTTTAGTTAAAGATAAAAACAGAAAAACTTTTAAAATATTTTTTTTAAAAAAATAACTTTTAGTTTCAGGGATAATTTCATCATTTTTTATAAGAATGCACATATTTTGCAAAAAAAATGCAAACAAAACGGCACCTTTTTGCCATTAACAAACAACATAGCACCCTTTTGCAATAGTGTCATATAATAGGTTACCCTTTTTGCAATTTTCCCTTCTTTTCTTCTCTTAGAGCTATGAAATCTCGAGAACAAGCGATTTGTTGTGCATATTTCAGCTTCCATTGGTCTCAAAGTGCGGATACATACGAAAACTGGTCTCAGAATGCAGCGATGCAGATCTTCTCACAGACATCGAAGCCCCGAACATACCCGGAGGAGCGGAAGGGTTCGAGCTAGCCGCAAAGTTCTGTTACGGGATCAACTTCGAGATAGGGACGGAGAACGTGGTCATGCTCCGCTGCGTTTCAGAGTACCTTGAGATGACCGAGGACTGCGCGGTGGGAAACCTCGTGGGGAGGTGTGAGGCGTTCCTGAACGAGGTGGCGCTCAAGAGCCTGGCAGGGTCGGTTTCGATGTTGAGGGTGTCGGTTGACTTTTTCCCAATGGCAGAGAGGGTGAAGCTGGTCAATAGGTGTGTAGACGCCGTGGCGTACGTTGCTTGCGAAGAAAGTCATAGCCAGAGCCAGAGTGCGACTCAGGTTGTGATGGCTCAGCCAGAGAGTGTGGTGCAGTGGTGGGCTGAGGATGTGACTGGTTTGAGGATTGATCACTTTCAGAGGGTTGTGGTTGCAATGAAAGCTAGAGGGTTTGAAGAATGTGGTCTTGGGCCAGTGTTGATGCTCTATGCCCAGAAGTCTCTGCAAAGCTTGGTAAGATCTCAAACTTCTGAAGTTGTTTTTTTTGGGAAAAGTACACTTAGCTACACTACATCCAACTATACACATTTTCCATTTAGTTATACCTAACTAAGATTTGTATATTTCAGATACACTCAAGTTTATAGATTCCCATGTGTTATGTGTGAAAAGAATCCTTGGTCAATTTTGGGTACCGGCCGCTCACCTCCGGCGAACTCGACCTCCATCCCGAGTCCACACTGTCCCAAGTCAATGACCGCCTCCATATCCCTCCTATGCCGCCTTCCTCGTCTATGAACCCGAGAGTATTTTTTGTCTTCACTTTCAAAATTAACATTTTCCACCAAAAACTTAACATGTGAGAATTCATGAAACTTAAGTATATCTGGAATAACCAACTCTTAGTTGGGTGAAGTTCACCGGAAAATGTGTATAGCTAAGTGTACTTTTCCTTTTTTTCTTGGGAATATTGCAAAAAAAATTTTGCCATGAACTATTCTAGCTTTGCAAAAAAATGGGCTGCGAAATTTCACTTTTGCAAAAAGTAGCTGTGAACTTGCCATTTTTCTCAAAATGTGTATATTTTTAAAAAAAAATATGACAAAAATGCCCTTGAAATTAACCGACCAGTTTTATTGGCCGGTTTTCCAGTTAAAATTGAAACGGTTTTGAATAAAATTTGGATGTCAAAACCAAACCAAATCAAACCAGTTTTTCGATTAAAATCAAATGGGTTTTGTTGGCTGCTACATGTTGACGCCTCATGAACGTCGATTTCTGGAGATCAATGGTTGATATCAAGCCACACATATGGTGTATTAAACAATTTTCAGTTTAATCGGTTAACGGCGGTTTTGTATAAGTCAAATTGGAACCGAATTGATTCTTCCTGTTCTTGAATTTCATAACCGAGACCGGAGCAATTTCTTCCGGTATCGGTTAATTTTGAGAAGCCCTACTCATAGCCACTTGATTAACATCTCGATGCCTTTGCCTAGTCATGTATTAAATTATCAAAATACCCTTTGTCCTACAGGAAATGTTCGGGAAGGGGATGCGAAAAAGAATCGACCCGCAAGAAGAACACGAGAAGAGAGTAGTTATAGAAACCATCGTGAGCCTCCTTCCCCAAAACTTGATCCCCGTCACCTTCCTCTCCATGCTGCTTCGATCCGCAGTGCATCTCGAGACGACAGTCGCCTGTAGGCTCAATCTGGAGAAGAGGATGGCCTCCCAACTAGCACAGGCCTCGCTGGATGATCTCCTGATCCCTTCCTATGCCTCTACAGGCGACACATTGTTCGATTCAGACACCGTGCAGCGGATCTTGGCGAATTATCTCCGGTGCAGGAGAGACGGGGCTCACTTGAGCTATGGTGAAGAGGAATGTTTCTCTTCCGCGAAGAGTGATATAGAACGGGTCGGGAAGCTGATGGAGAGCTATCTTGCGGAGATCGCCTTTGACTGTAACTTGTCTGTGGCTAAGTTCAGCAATCTCGCGGACCTCGTTCCTGAACAAGCTAGAGTGACGGAGGATGGCATGTATCGTGCCATCGATATCTACCTTAAGGTACAAGTTATCTGACCCTCTTGTTTTTTGGCTTCTGAAATGAATATTACGATCATTCATGAAACTTGAACCATGTTCTTAAGAACCTTGGTGATCATAAAAAAATGGTCACGTACTATCCGACTTTTGTAGGGAGTATATGTTCATTGAAAAATTATCCGTCAACCATTCTCTTTAGCAGTGCTAACAAAATCTGTGAAAACAGACTGAAGGCACCTTTTATTCAGTCACGTGCTAGTCATGTGAGCTCGTTTTCAAATTAAACTTTCCCCTTGTAATAAAAAGGGGAAAATAGCAAAAGGGTACCTTATACTATCACATTTTTGCAAGAGGATGTTGTACACTTTGTTAATCAGTATTCTAAAAACTCTAGGTACTAATCGGGCGAAGAGGGCCTCGTGAGACTGATTGGGGATTAATTTGGACTAATCGGACTAGTTGAGCAGTATTTTGTCTTTTCACTTCATTTTAAGGTGTCACTGATGGTGAAAAAACATAGTTGACTGATAGGTTTTTGCAATAAAAGTAGTTTACGGATTATCCCTAAATACTATTATCCTCCGTGAAAGTTACTGGTTTTAGCAATGTTTTGATTCTTGGTGATCATCAATGAAACTGATCATAAAATGGGAATATAAGATTTTTCCCCCATAGACTTCACCATTTCCTTGTTTATATGTATAAACAGGCTCATCCAGGTCTGACTGACATGGAGAGGAAGAAACTGTGCAGCCTGATGGACTGCCAGAAACTAACCCGAGAGGCCTGCGCTCACGCGGCTCAAAACGACAGGCTCCCGGTCCATACCGTGCTCCAGGTGCTCTATCATGAGCAGCAGCGCCTCCGGAGCCATGTCGCGGGTGACAGCCTCGTCGCCAGCGAGAAACTCGCCCAGACGGTTCCTGAGGAGGTCTCGAGGCTGCGCAGAGAGAACGAGGGCATGAAGATGGAAATGGCGGAGATGAGGATGAAGCTGGAGGAGATCGCGGTGACCCGGACAGTCTCGTCCGCGGATAAGACCCCGTCGTTGCCTAGGAAATCGTTCGTGGGCGCGGTGGCAAAGAAGCTCGGGAGGCTCTTGCCCTTGTTTCGGGCGGGCGGGGTCGCGCCCGCCAACGGACGGGCGAAGGCTCCGAAGGATCGGAGACACTCCATATCTTGAAGCTGGCTCTGTTCTGTTTCTCTGGTTTCTGAAATATGTAGTGTGTTTTGTTGATTGTGTTGTAAGGTATTGGCTATAGCATATAGCTTTGTGTATGGACTGTTTCTTTGGGCTTTTTTCATATTTCTATTGTTTGGCATTTTATTGAGATTTGGAGTGTCTTGCACATAACTGGTCAAGGGTTCGAGTCTCGGCATGATTCTTCAATCACGCGGATTTGTTTCAGTATGTATGATGTGACTGGTTAAAGGTCCAGGTCTCGGTAGCGACACTTTAACAGTTTAAACATGTGAATCGTGTCATTGTTTGATAAGGATTATACTTTTTCGCCAATAAATTTTAGACATGTCGAGCATTATAATGTTTTTTTGCCACATAGTAAATGACACATTATACTGGCTCAAGATCAACAAAGATGAAAAAAAATATATAAACTCGATAGAAACACAATATTTCCAATTCGATGGTATAAGGAATGAGATCACTAAATTTGCTTCGAGGTCAATTTTAAGAGAAGTAAAATTACTTGAAATTGACAAAAAAAATCAATATCCCTGACTTATTGAGATAAATGATATCGATCACCATAAAGAATTAATAACAAGAAAGTATTGATTCAACTAAAAGTTCAAGCTAACACGTCAGTAATTGGTTCATAAGTAAACCTACAATTTCTACACAATACTCAAAAAAAAACTTAACACCACCCAATAACGCTACAAAACTAAGCCAAACATCTATTTCGTTACTCTACACTACCACAAACTCTAACACTTATTCACGTACAGACTGAATTAAAAACTTCAAATTATGTAACACGACCGTTAAATTACGATCCAACCTACAAACTCGAGTCGTCAAGTCATGCTATAGACTCAATACTTGGAAAAGCCAAGGAGGCCGGTTCAACCTCCCTTGCCCGAATTGCTCTCCATGGCTTGACCGGTTCACTACTTGGCTCGAACCGGTTGAAGACGAAGAGAAGCTATTCTGTCCATAATAATCTGAATTCATTGAGCTCATGACCTCACCTTTGTCCCTTGGACCCAAACCAAGCCTTAGGTTCAGCTCAATCTCACTCCCCGTGTCGAATTCGAGGCTTTTCGGGTTTTTCTTCTCATGATCGATCCGATCTGAGCCAAACCCATTTCCATGATCACTGCGAGGGTTGATTTCCATGTCTCGCATCAGCGTCTTCTGGATCCGATACAGGCGGTGGAGCTCGTGTACCTGCAATAATAGTACGATCACTGTCAGATCACTGTCAGTACTGTTAAAGTCTCACATTTGAAAGATGTGAATATGGTCAGTCGGGTTTCTGAGTACCTGTTTTTTGAATGTCTCTTCATGTTTTAGCATGACAATTCTCATGTCCTCCATTGCAAAAGAACTCAAGTGATCCTGATATTAAATCAAGAAAATAATGTTACATAAATGTAATTATTCTTATTATTATTACTATTATCTGTTTGGGCCACAAGAAAATGAATGCTCATCTGGAAAATATCTTCCCAGCATGGGAAGTTTCCATGTACCAATCATTTCAATTCCTAGAAAATATAATGAAATTATCCAAAAACACAAAACAAAAAAAAAAGATTGATTTACCACTTTGTGCAAGGTTTCAAAATCCCAAATTCCAAATCAATTTGTCTCTTAAGCTCAGATATGAAACTTTACAAGACAGTTCTGAGTCTAGAAATTGCAGTAAATTTTACAATAATTACCAAAAATGCCATTCTCTTTGTGAAAAATGAATAAAACCTCAATCTTTTAACCAAAAAGAAGAGTATAAACAAGATTGAGACAATCCAGAAGCTTCAATGACCATTGAATTGAAAAGGGCAATCAAGAAAATATTGAATCTCACTGACCTGTGACAGAGATTGTTCATGAACTGAGAGAAGGTCAGAGCTTGAAGAAGGAGCAAAAATGGCTCTACAGACTCAGACCCCAAATTTTCAGGAGAACCCAATTTTTGCTTTGCAGTAAAGAGCTTGCTCTCATGTCCTCTATCAGTATATAGAAATTTTAAATATGAATAAATAAAGTTAAAACCCAATTTTTTTAATTGAGGAATTTCAGATTCTCACAGAAACCAAAGTGTTTTGTATTGTTGTAACCAAGTTAGGCATTTGGGGAAGTGCTCTTTAGCCAATCTGGTTCAAGTTTTGTGAAAGTGATGCTTCACACTGGCCCACCTATGAAATTAAAAAAATTTAACTATGATTAATAATGGGTTTTGATAATTACTTGTTTAGGATCATCAAAATTAACAGGTTAATTATGTGATTTAATTCGTGGTTTTTCTTTTAAAAACGAGAACTTATCAAATTTATATATACATCGTCATGATCTCGTGTGAACTAGGAGGTCTTGTGCGAACATACGAGAATTGCGTTTCGATTATTACGTGATATATTTCTATTATTAAATCACGTGTTTCCATTATCATGTCATGTATTTTCATAACTGTATTTCCATTATTATAACATATAATTATGACAGACCAAAAAAGTAAATAATAAAAAAAAATTTCATTCAATTCCTCGTAATACCACTCTTTTTGACAGGTGACACTTTCCTCATTATAGTATAAAAAAATACACACACCCTCGTCATATTTGGGTGGTTCTCACGAGTTCTCACGCAACTCTTAATTCTCACTTGAATATATATATAAATAATTTATCATACAATTAAAAGAACTAGAGAAATGCACCTCTAATTAATTCTCGGAGCCCTATGTATCTGACAAGCGCCTAATATATTTTAAAGGGATAATTCCAGGTGGCTACACCTAGATTTTGCTGTTTTTCACCTGGGTACACCTAGAATTTTTTTTTTCAGCTGACTACGCCTAGAATGTGCAAAATTTTCACTTTGCACTTTCCGTTCAATTCTGTTAGTTTTTAACATTTTTTTTATGTGAAATGACTAAAATGCCTTTAAGGTGAAATGAGTTATTAAAACTGGACTGAAATAACTAAAATGCCCTCACTTATCCTTCAAATTTTCAAATATATGCCATTATTCTCTCCAGACCCTCTCTCTTCCCTCTCTCACTCCTCTCCCTCTGTTAGTTCCATTTAGAAATGACAAACCCATATAAACTTGAAAAAACATATATTACACTGAATGATTCTCGACGCGGATCAACCTATCGAAACGAATTAATTTTTAATGCTACTATTATATTAATTAATCAACACATCAAATAATTATAGTAATTAAAAACTAATCAGTTCATGTACAAGTACAATGCATCATTTCTCTGCTTAATATAAAAACAATCGTCCAACAAATAGTTTAATTTTAATGAATAAATACAATTACATTAATAACGATCGTGCGCTGGAGTGGCCCGCCGACAGTTAGATCTGGGCCGTACGATAAGTCTGGAACAGTCCAAAAGTGGATCACTGACCACAGGATCTAAAATCCAACAGTTCAGTTTTGGATTTTTTAATATTATTCTATTCTAAGCTGTGGAAGACCAAAACACAATCATTATATTTATAGCCGTTAATTGGCCCATGTGCGTGGAATCAATGTTCATGGTACAGACAAGATAAGTGGGCCCCACCTTCTCGATAACTTACTTTTACTTTCCGCAATTATATACATAAATAATCATTTTATTCACGTAAAATTCTTATATAAATATACCCAGGGACAAGATAATATAAAAATTCACAGAAAATATAAAATGTCCACCCTAACCCAAGAATAACGTGTTTTTTTATCCAAAATTAATTTAATTATTATTTCCCGATTAGTTTTTTCATAATAGATTCACTTTTCCACCAGCTACCAAACAACATGACTGTATCAGAGCCGAGTTTGAAACCGATACCTGTTTATAATGGAGACTCAAACCGTTGCGATGCTATTTCAAAAATTAATTATCTTTCTCTAAAACACTTAAAAGAAGTTGTATATCATAAATTATTAATATAGAAAGAATAATTTTTATCATAGAGTTCATAATTATAGTGTTGGTTTATTTTCACAAGTACATTTTTATTTGATGTTAAATTTTTGTAATTTAACTTATTATTTTTTTAAGTAAGATCGAATTAATTTATCACGTGACAAATAAAGTGTGACCTTAAACATGAAGTAATTTCAATAAGCATACCATAAATAAACAATGTGGTCAAATGTTTGAAGTCTTGGATAATCTGTTTTTAAGATTTTGAAAATAATAAGAGGTTTATGATCGGTTCTCGAGAAAACTCTCCCACAATTAAATATCATGCTATTTATCGAGTTTCAATCGCGCTGACGGGAAGGTGTGATGAATTTTTTAAAAGATAAGTAGTTTTTGATCACATGATTAAATGCACACAACCTCAAATAAATTATTAATCACTCGTTAACTCGATCGATTGAGAAATGAAACTATAATATATACAATAGTAGACGATAAAAAATAAGGTAAGACAATGAGATACATGAACGAGGACACAAAACGTGGAAGCCATCAATCATCGTCGTCTCTATTATTGTCTGTTTCTCTCTCTCTCTAGAGTTAGAGTAAAGATTCTTGAGAGAGAAAGAGAGGAAGTGGACATGGAAGCACGCGTTGCCGGAGAAGGAAGGCGCAGCCGTACGGTGCGATGGGTCCATTTCTTCACTCTCCAACCATTAATTACTTCTTATGAGTAATATATTGAGCTCCAAGATGGGTGTCCAAAGATAACCAACCCGACCAGGCCGACCCAAAAAATAATCGAGCCAAAAAGGATATAATCAGTTCGATTCAAAACCGACTAAATTGAAAAATTATTGACTCGGTTTTGGTTTATAAAATAAAATTTGATAAAAGAACTGAACCGAATTAAAAATCGATTAATTTGAATATGTGGATCATTTTAAATTATTGATCTTTATTAATTGGTCCTATAAATATTAGGCCAACAGAAAGTAAGTCAAAATTTGCCTAGAATGTGAACATTTCATGATAATAAGTTCAAAGAAAATCCAGCCGAATATCAATAAGTCAAAACGGTCTAACTAAAATGTGACAATTTCATGACATTCAGTTCATAGCAAATCGAACCGAAAATTGATAGGTTCAAAACCTAACTAAATCGAATGTTATCCGTTCAGTTCGGTTTTTATTTTCTTAAAAGTGAATTAATCGCTTCAGTTTAAAATCAAATTGAACTTATTAAAATTCGAACCATGAACAACCTTAATCATAAAGTTTATGAAATTTTAATGTATGTATCGGCGATAAAATAAAATTTATCAACTATGATATCATGTAAATATTACATGATTTGAGTAAATGTACTGACTCGGGTTGTATGATTAAAATATTAATCATTAATTGGAATGGTCCTATCATTTATATATAAATATTTGTTGAAATATGTTTTGAACCAATATTAACAAATGTGGTCGGTCTGAAGTGAGCCACTGATAATAGTCTTAGTGAGCGTTGAAGTAAAGGGAAGAGTCCAACTCAATTAATAAGTTTGAGTTTTTATCTGTAGATTACGACCTGATACGTATAACCCAGTATTATATAGTATCATAGGAGGTAGATTTTGGCATGTGTTTGTGAGCTTCTTGTGTCTACACCCCCATGTAAACTTCGATGGTTGAAGTAGAGGTTCATGTGTGCGAAGCGTGAAAGAAAATAAGACCCACATGTACAAGCATGAGAGGAAAAAGCTAATCCCACATGAAAATACTTGAAAGTAAAAATAATGTACGTAAAAGAAATAGTAAAACCGACTAATAAGTTTGAGCTTTTATTTATGAAATTCGACCCGACATGTACAAACTCGTTTTACAATGAGTCAGAATATGAGACATGACCAACTTGGGGTTCGGGGGCGCCCTATAACGACGGTCTTAGCAAGTCAGATCCAGGAGCGACACTTTCGATCCGGGGCGAGCGCCTTGGGGTTTGGGGCGCAAATTAGCTCTCAAAATTACATGTTTTATTTGAGCTTCGATTATTCGGTGTTTGAGCTTAATTTTCGGCTTCTCGTTCTATTTTTCACTAGTGTTTAGGTTGAGGGTTCTAAAAAATCGACTAGTTTGATCAATTGTCAATTAATACCTTATTAATCTTTAATTAGTCTAATCAATTGACCATCAATTACTCTCGGAAGCGCTACTCAAATTATTAGCGTTTAACATTTTATTCTTCTCCTCAATGTTCGGTGTCTCGGAAAACATCAAATTTTCGGAGAAGATAAAATGACAAGAAGCAAGAAAATTCCTCATTTTGTATTATTCGGCGAAAGAAATTAGATCCAACACGCTACCACTTAATATGAGCACTCCTGTTCTTGCGACGGTCCACAACACATTTTCAGCAAAAATAAATAAAAAGATTTTAAGACAATAAATTTCGGTTTTTAGTTCGAGCGTAACAACGACGTGTGCGCCAAAAACATCGTTGTCGGACCCGAAAACGGCACTTTGGTTTGGAGTTTCATGATTGGGTCGCTAACGAAAATCGTAGCGTGTCTCGTAGTGGAAGTGGACACGTCACATCGATTGGCCTTCTCGTCGCTCTCATCTTCTTCTGGATTTTGATTCCGTAATCTCTATTTTGTTCCTCATTGTTTCGTAAATTAGACGGAAGTGTTATGAATAATTCATTTCAATTTTTTAACTATTATTATATTATTATTACTTCTTATCAAATTTAGATGATTTGATTCAAAATGTTGAGTGTCGCGTCATTTATGTCAGGGTTGAGTAGGGTTGGGCATGGATCGAACAGGTCAAGAACCGGACCGGTTTGGAATCTCCGATTTTAAAAAATTGAGAATTGGAATCGAACCATTGTATAATAGGCCGGTTATGGTTCTGGACCCGTTTCGCCGTTTTAATTTCCCGGTTCTACCCGTTAGAACCGATCGATTCTTTAATGTTGTTAATTATGCGGTTTAAGGTACAAATTAAACCATTTTGATCCAAATTTTAGTCAAAACATGAAATTTATAATCATTAAAAATTTGACGGTGGTTCGATGATTATTTAGCGGACCGGTCCAGTTTAGTGTACCCACCAGTTGTATATTTTAAGAATCGAAATCAAATAAAAAATTTATGGTTCATTCATTTCTAGAACCGAAACCGGAAACGTTACGTGCGGTTCCCATTTTTTGGTTCCGGTTTTGGTTCGGTCCCGATTCGGTCTTCGGTTCCGGGTCTAAAGTGCCCACCCCTAAGATTGAGTGTTTGATATCGCAATCATAATAATCGTAAATTTGACGGATAAATAAGGTTTAAATTTTGATATAATTTTCAAAAATTAAGAGGAGAATCTTTTAAATATATGACTTGTGTATTACCAATCCAAATGTTTGTATAACAAAAATATCGATTATTTACTAAATTTTGAGTAAATTATATAAATTTTTTATTTGTGACTACGATTGTCAATTCAAGTTTTTTTTGCATCTAAGCACTCTCGTCGCGGTCTTTTATTTATTGTTTCATTTATGTGTCGTTATACTTTTTCGACTCGTTTCTTTTGAATTTTTTTTTTATTTTCCTTTTATATATGGCTTTGTTTCACTCCTCTTTGTCATTTAATTAGGTCCGAGCCTGTGATTCACATTTTCGTTTCTTATATGGCTCTATTTCACTAATCTTTGCTATTTGTTTTAGTCCGAGCCTATAATTCACATGCACATTTTCATAAATTAAGAAAAATCTCGTAATTCAGACATCGGCACGAGAATGGAAGGTGTATAGTCCTTATATGGCCAAGAAAATCGTGTGATGGGCCTTACATTCGGGCCCATTTTGGTGGCCAAGCAAAATAAACCAGAGATTGTGCCTTACATTTCGGCCCATTCAGGTCCATTTGGCGAACAGTAAATTTGATTCAGACATGTCACTGATAAAATAAGTATATCAATTAACCCAACTTTAATCGGCCCAAACAAAACTTATCGCTTAAAAACATAAAATCAGTTGTTTCAACTTTCAAGAATATATAGTTATGATTTTACATCAATATTTATCAATTGTTTATGTTTTAAATTCACCAAAAGTATATTTCATATTATGTTTAATGAAATGGAGTTGAATTCACAAAGGAGAGCTACCCTATATCAATTTTTAGAGGATTTTTTATAAATAAAAAAATGGATTATAACTTATAAGTAAGTCTTTTATTAAAATAAATATTGGACGTCCAGGAGGGAAACTGGGGTATAGGGCTTATCTGTAGAGACTCAGAAGGCCGCATCATGGGAGCACTGTGTAGACGTTTTACGGGTTATCTCCATTCCGAAGAGGTGGAGGCCGTAGGAGTCAGGGAAGCTCTATTTTGGGCAAAAGGACATAACTGGAGTTCGGTGGAAGTGGTGACAGATTGTGTTCGGGTGGTGAGCCAGGTTCGGGGAGGAAAACACTTACAGAACATTTTGGGGGATCATCCACGACTGCAGGCGGCTACTCTCAGCTTCCGATAGGAACATATCTTTATCTTTTGCCCGTAGATCATGTAATAAAGCGACCCACGAATTGGCCAAGTTTGTGTTAACTAACAGTAGCTGGAGTTATGGTGAGGGGGCTGTCCCACCAACTGTAACCTTAGCTGTCCAGCTAGATGTCGGGTTAGTTGCTATATATTAAATAAAATTCGCGTTTTCTTTAAAAAAAAATAAATATTGGGGAAAAGAGCAATATCGCATTGTCCTAATATTATATTGTAGTTTCCACAAATAGAAAATGAAAGATCATGCGTGTTTCAACCAACTTGTCCTCAATAGGACAAGAACGTGGTACCAATCTCAAGCTTGCTATATATGTATTTTCCATAGATATGGAGATCACTTGATAAACCAAGTCAAATTAATGTTTAAGTTGACTTTCTTTTGGTTCTGCACTTCAATGATAGAAGAAAATGGTTATTTATCTTTTTTTATGAATCGAAAAAAATTCATGTTGTAGACTGATATTCTAACAAATCGTGTTATCGATCTTTTATCTAATTTGTCAGCATTCGAAGAAAAAACTCACATACATTAAAATTCAAACTCATAATTTCACGAACATATTAACGTGAGCTCCTTAGTACTTAGCCCAACATATATCGGTGATTATATTTATATTTAGCTTACTAAGAAATTAGTATGTCAATTTTTCTTTTTGTTAATTTGGATCAATCAAAATTAATAAACATTTGGTAAGTCTCACTTCCTCTTATATTCACTTGAAAAGTTGGTTTGCTATAATGTGAGTGTTGATGCGGTGCGGTTGAAGAAGTCGGTATGCAGAAGCTTGAACACCCGAAGTTATCGCAAAAGTGTCAGATTTGGACTAAAGACTAGTGTTTTCCGGGCGGAAACGGCGATCTGAGTCAAAATCATGACTATGTCATGGGGTACAACGAATTTCGGCCATCGGAGATCATTTGGAGGATCAAAATCGCAATTTATAAGTTTCGGGCAGTTTTTTATAATTTTTAATAATTGTTTCATTTTTAGCATTTTTTCCTTTTTTTTTCCTTTCTAGCGAATTAGGGTTTTTCTTTTTTGCAATTTGTGTTTCATTATTTAAGCACTCTCATACGGTTTTTGTTATTCAGTTATTTTTTGAAGTTTAATAAAAAAATTGAGGTTTCCCTCAAATCTATCATCTTTAGTATTCGCAAGAATCAACGAATTCTTCCTAGCCACATACGCTGCATCAAGTGTTTATTAATGTTTGTCGTTGATTCAATTTTCTTCTCCTCCTTTGTGTTTTTAAGTTTTAATATATATATATATATATTTACAGTTAAATTGCGTGTAAAAATTCAGTTATGTAAGAGATTATTGAAATATATAATCACATTCGATATTAAAGAAAATGACTCTTATACGAAGTTAAGTCATGCTTAATGAAAATTAATGGTTAGTCTCTTAATCACAAAGACACACTCCACATTCTAAGAATGATTAAATTAGACCGTTACTGTAACATTTAATCGTGTAAATTAGTTGCTAATAACACTTATATATTATTATTTTTATCACATAAAACTCCAATTATAATAGAGAACATGCTTTCATCAATCATTCCGTTGACTTCAATTTTATACAACCTTTCGCAATCTTGTGAAGCTAAACTCCATTTACATGTCCAATTGTCTCCTATTTACTCCAATTATATATAGCAAAAGGTCAAAATTAATATAATAAAAACCTACATTATATTACCCAATTCTATGGAGGGAAAATATTGACCAATTCAAGATCTTGAAATGCTCAATTAGATTTCATGATTTTGTTAAGAATGTTTAACAATAATTAAACTCTTGTCATGTATAATCATGTGAGCTACTATGTTATAAATAATATAATTTAAATTTAATTATCACAAGTTGATATATATGTATTTAGTAGTGACCTTAATTATATAATATTATATAGTATACAAAGTCTTGATCGACTCATATGACATCTATAGGTACTTGCCGGCCATATCCAATGTTCATTAGATTTGACTAATACGTATGTTCATTAGAAAACAAATAAATAAAATATACATTATGTTTTATGAAATAATTATTTATTATATTAAGAAGTTTAATATTCGATAATTTTAAATATTTTTTTTCTGTTTAAACTCAAATTGCTTAAAATTTTAAATTAGTAGATAGAGGCATAAACTCGTTTATTAATAAATTTTTTGATAAGGGTTGTTGGCGCTCCCTCACGTGTCGGTTGGATGCGAAAGATTCGATGTAAGACAATTCACATCGATATAATGCTTTAATAATATGAAAAAAGTAGGCGAGGAATGTATAAAACTTTGATATAATCCTTAAATTTGACTCATCTAAATGTTAATGTAAATAGATTGATATTTAAACTTTTCGATTTGAAATGTTGAAACCTTCTTCATGCGCACCCTGGAACATTAACTTTAACGTCATGCTACGACTGTTGAAAAAAGAGTTTGTAAAAAAATTTATCTCACATATTAATAATGAATAAAATTAACATTTTAGTTGCTCAATTTGATCTGCTTTCTCGAAATTGCACATCTTATCTAATACAAATTCTTGTTCTATATTCTTCATAAAATGAAATTTATTCACCTATATATATATGTATATATGTGTATATATATATATATGGGGCACATTCAAGTGAGAATCAAGAGTCGCGTGAGAACTGTGAGAATTATCCAAATGTAACGAGAGAGACGTGTAATTTTCTATAACTTAGTTACCCGTCGAGGGGAGGGGTGTTACAAAGGATTAGAAGAAAAGAAAAAAAATTTGGTCTGGCATAATAATGTTATGAAAATACATGTCATAATAATGAAAATATGGGTATGTAAATACACGACATAATAATAGAAATACATGATATAATAATGGAAACACGATTCTCACATGTTCGAACAAGACTTCCTGATTCGCACCAAATCATGATCTTTTGTATATATATATATATATATATATATAATTCAAACCAAACAAATATTTTTTTGTAGTGTACATATTTAATTACAAGTAGTATATAAAAATTCAAACCAAAAAAATAATTTTTTATAGTCTGCATATTTAATTACCATTATTAAAATTCGTCTATCTCTGCTCAAATGTGTATATATACACACACATTTTCAATTCATTTTTCTGCAGCTAAGCTGTAGAGACTTGTTCTATCGAAAACTCAATTCAATGGATGGCTCCAATTTTCTCAAAGCTATGTTATCATTTTCTCTGATTATAAGTACCATGTTCCTCTTCCCCGACACGACAACAGCTCAGCTCCGACAAAACTACTATGCCAAAGTGTGTCCGAACGTCGAGACCATTGTCCGAAACGCCGTCAAAACAAAGTTCCAACAAACCTTCGTCACCGTTCCGGCCACTCTCCGCCTCTTCTTCCACGACTGCTTCGTTCAGGTTCGAATCCTCAATGACTCGTTGACATTTTCGATACAGTCTCACGTTTAAAATATATGAATCATCTTAACCGTTTATAAATATTCCTAAATTTAATTTATCAGCTCGAATTGTTTGGTGAGTCGGGTTTTGATACTTTTCTCATTTGAAATCAGGGGTTGTGAAGCCTCCGTTATAATAGCGCGAGTCGTAATAGCGGTTAAATATTTAAGTGACTCGAGTTTTGACATTTTTCACATTTCAAATCTGGTGATCATGCCTTGGTTATAGCATCCGAAATCATTTTAACGGCTTACAAATAATTTTAATTTTTAGGTGAATTAAATTTTAACATTTTTTTGTATTTGAAATCAGGGTTGCGATGCCTCGGTCATTGTCGCGTCAACTGACACCAACGTGGCGGAGAAGGACCATCCGGACAACCTGTCGCTCGCCGGAGACGGGTTCGACACAGTGATCAAGGCAAAAGCGGCCGTCGACGCAGTGTCTAGCTGCCGGAACAAGGTCTCGTGCGCCGACATACTCGCCATGGCGACCCGAGACGTTATTGCACTGGTCAGTTTAAAAAAATATCTCGAGACCTCTATTTATCAACTTGAAATTTTAGGTGGATGAGAATTTAATAAATATTTGTAGTGGCATGAACGTAATAAAATGGTAAATGTGGGTGGATCAGGTTGGAGGACCGTCGTATGCGGTGGAGCTGGGGAGGTTGGATGGGCTGAGATCGACGGCGGCGAGTGTAAAGGGAAAGTTGCCGAAGCCTAGCTTTAACTTGAATCAGCTCAACTCCATGTTCGCTTCTAATGGCCTCTCACAAACCGACATGATCGCTCTCTCAGGTTTTTATCGTCACATTTATTAATGTTTTATATGAATCGTTAGACACTATTAAAACAGAACGGATAAATCAAGATAGTAATTATTTACTCAAAATTTATACTTGGCCATACGATATTTATTTTTAACTATAGTATATCATGTTTTCTCTGGAAAAACAATAGCATATTATGTTGACACAAACATATTTAATAACTTTTTTAAGTATTTAAACACAAACATCATTATGATGTAAACGAGCTTAATCTAGTCTCAGTTTGATAAAGTTCGATTTAGATCGTGAATATAATGTTCAATTCAAGTTCAACTCAAATACAAAAGAGCTTATTATAAAACTAGATACCTGTAACTAAAAATATATGATTTATAAATATTAAATAAGTGAGTTTAAGATCGAATCAAATCAATTTATTCATTTAATAACAATAAAAATTAAAATATCAATACACTTATTAAAATTCGGACTCAAATATTTTTTAAATGGGTTTAATCTTGAATTTGAATTCAAATTTAATAAATCGAAATTAAATTCGAGCAACTTGTTAAAAACTACTCTTGCAAACAAACACCATGGTTTCATTTATAATTGACTTTATTTCACACGCTTTGCTTTGCTTACGTGGCAGCGGCGCACACCGTTGGATTCTCCCACTGCGACCAGTTCGCGAACAGGATATACAATTTCAGCCGTCAAAACCCGGTGGACCCCACTCTGAGCAAGGCCTACGTGGCTCAGCTTCAGGCCATGTGTCCCAAGAACGTGGACGCGGACATAGCCATTAACATGGACCCCACCACACCGCGCAAATTCGACAACGCCTACTTCAAGAACCTACGGAGCGGGATGGGCCTGTTTACGTCGGACCAGGCCCTCTTCACGGACCCGAAGTCCAGGCCTACCGTCAATTCCTGGGCCTCCGACTCCACCGCCTTCCGGAAAGCCTTCGTCAACGCCATGACGAAGTTGGGCCGGGTCGGAGTCAAGTCCGGGAGGAACGGTAACATCCGCCGGGATTGCGGGGTTTTTAACTGATTTATGGGTTTGGGCTTTTAGGTGGTTGAAAAGAAAATTGTTTATTGAATTTATCTCGTGTGTAATAAATCGATATCTCTGGCAAAATTTATGAAATGTCGGAGTTCTGTTAAATTTTGAATCTGTCTCGAAATTTGTTATAATTGTTAAAGACGTTCGACTCAATTCGACGTTTGATCTTATACACCGTCTCTTTCAAGTTTATAATATTTTATTATTATGTCAGAATGAAAATTAAATTAAGAGTTGCGAGTGATGTGAAAAGTCGTTAGGCCACTACTTTTAATTTCTTGTATTTGCAAAAGAAACAAATACATTTCAACTTGTGATTTGATGACCAGTCTACATGGCACAACGTAATATTTTTATTACATTAATATCCTTAAATTATAATAAAGATATTAATTATAATATGAAGTAGTATAAATTATTTTAGATTTAAATTGCAAATTTAAAAAAAAAATCTAAAATATGCTTAAATAACTTTCTTTTTTTGTTGAGAGATGCTTAAATAACTTAAACTGTCTGATTATATAAAATCATATTGAATTCATTTCTAGAATAATGTATGTAACTTTATGTAACCATGTAATATATATCTTTGATCAATGAGTACACTTAAAAATTGGTTCTGCATGAAATCCTCAACAAAAACACAAACAACACATCACCATAACAGTTCTGACCTCAGAAAATGACTATATTAGGAGAAAAATAGAGAGATGAATCAAAATGAATCAATAATAATAAGCTTTATTAACAATGACCAAGTTTATAAAATACCAAAACCAATCTATAAATCTAAATCATCAGAGAATATCAGTATAGCACTGAACTATTTTCTATATGTAGACTCCTAAAAGTGTTAAAATATGGTCTATACTTTACCTCTGACCCCTATTCACAATCTGAGAGCCGTTATAGTCACTGTCCTCACTCACTAGTACCTTGCAACGCACGCAAGGAAATTTTCTCCAGCTGTGCAGGCCAATCTTCTCCGAGGACCGTCGGATTCAACTCCATCGCGACCCGGAAATCCAACACCGACGCCACATTACGCCCTGCTCGTGGCCTCGAGCGGGCGAGCTCCAGGCATTGCCTTATCAGCCTTTTTAGGAACACGTCGACGCTGTTGTTCAGCAAGTTTATGCAGTCAACGGACACTTTAAGGCCCTCCGCCTCGAGCTTGCCCGCCAACAACGCCTTTTTCAAGGAGGGCGTGTCGGGGAGCTCGAGCTCGTTGGGGAATAGATTTTTCCGTTTCACCTTAATTTTCGAGGGTATGATGATCCCGAGAGGGGCGGTGATGGGGGTCTGGCTGAGGACCCCCGGGCTGCCCGACGCCTGCTCGACCTCCTCCCCGTCTTCCTCCGAGATGGGCGGCCTCCCGCCCAGGGAGAGCAGCTCGGTGGCGCTCTGTTGCTCTCGGAACCCTTTTTTCCCGTTCCCGAGATTCGGGGGCCTCCCATTGCTTCTTTGGTGCCCGTTCGGTACCCTAAGAGCGTTTGGTTTGGTGATTTTCGGGGGAGACGGGGAGGAGGTGGCGTTTTTCAGGATGGAGCGTAGGAGGTGGTTGTGGAGGTGGGGTTTTCCTCTCCCGAATATGTCCGTGGCCGATTTGGACAGCTCGAGAGGGCCAATCTCGCGGTTTATGAACCTGCGCAGGTTGTGGAAGTATTTCTCGGCCTTTGGAAACCCAACCTCCCTCTCGATCTGGTGTCTTATCTCCATGAGCTTTACACGGGCAAAACGCTCGCCCGTTGGCATTTTTTTTTCTGCACGCTATCATCAAAAATCATATTTTGAGAGAACTGCATGAAAACCCTAATTTATCCCCAAATTTTCATGGCAAATCACATTTTTGAGAGAATTTCATCAAAACCCTGATCTTATCCCCAATTTTCATTGCCATGTCAATGTCTATGAATCTGAAAATGTCTATATATCTTAAATTTACCGAATTCACAATCAAAATTGAGCAAACCCCAAAGTGAAAATGAGGTCAAAACACGAACTTTATAAACATCATTTCAAAAATTAAACATTCAACACAGCTCAAAAGAAGAAATATTTCTAGGAATCAAAATTTTCAGACAACAAAAGCGACCCATTATCGCACGAAACCCCAATTGAATAAATGGATTGGGATCTGCAAACCTAAATGGATAGAATGATTCAGAAACAGAAACATATGTAGCAAACAATCGAAGTACCCAAAACAAGGACCAAATTGTCCATGAAACCGAAAGTCAAGATTGTGCGTATCTACTCTCTACTGAACTTCAATTTGCCAAATCCCTAATCAAATTGGAACGAACCCCACGATCAAAATGAGCTCAAAACACAATTTTTAAACTTCATTCCACAAATCAAGCATATCCAGGTTAATTAATTTCAACCCTGACAATGAACTAAAAAACAGAAAATGCCACTGAAAAACAAGAACAAGACACTATACAATCTCACTCCACAGTTCTAACACAAACAAAAAACCCAAAATCCAAAACCCTAATTTTAGCCCCAAATTCACTTTCACTGCCACTCCAATGCCTATGAATCTGAAAGTCAACACTCAACACTGTGCTTCCACTCCAATTCACCAAATCCCCAATCAAATTGGACACAAACCCACAACAAAAACGAACTCAAAACTCAAATTTTCAACTCCATTATACAAAATCAAACATCTCCGAGCAAAATCTCAACCCTAACTAACACTGAACCCAAATACCCAAAATGCCACTGAGCAACAAGAACAGAACACAAGTTCTCAATCTCCCCCAAACCAGAAACAAACCCAGAAATCGAAACCGACCCATCAGCACCCAAACCCCCCAATCGAAAAAATCAATCAAAAAACTGCAAAACCCAAATCGAGAAATCGATTCAGAAACGGAAACAGACAGTTCGGAGAATCCGTAAATAGCAAACGAGGAGCAAAAGAAGCTTACAAAATTCGGGGGTTGACCAGAGGCGTTTCGGTTTCTCCTCGAATTGTTAGGTAATTTTGGTAATCAATAATCGGAGCACAAACTGTTTCTAGAGAGAGAAAGTTGCGAGTTTTAGAGAGAGAAAGGAGAGTGAATTTTAGGGCTAGCGAGTAATTTCAGTCTTTCTTTGTTTTTTCTTTTTCTTTTCTTTTTTTTTAATTTTTTTAGAACCTTCTTTGGGAGTTTTAGTGAGTGAGTCGTTGACTTTTGGGGTCAAAGAACACGTGCGAGTTGAAATATGATATATGCAAGAGCGATGAGCCAATCGGATTCGAGCATTGTTTCGTTAAGGTTCTTCACTTCCCGAATCCTAGGTTGTCCAATCATGAGCCCAACCATTTTCGGACCGAGTTTTTGTCTGAATAATATTTTCTTTTGTCAATAAGTGGATAACATGTACAAATATAGAAATTAAAACATGTTTTTATAGGTCATGTAACACTTACTTTAAACCGATAATAAACCCTCTTAAACGATAAATTATAATTATTGTTGATAAATTAGAGATGGACGAAGTCGGTACACTTAATATTTTATTTTCTTGAAAAAAACTCAGTTGTATTAAGCAATTATCGCGACGCCGCGCCAAACAACTGTATCAAAGGAAAGAAGGTCAGACCCTGCTCAATAGTCTCAGTTAAAGTTAAATAAAACAAACTTGACTAATTCATGATGCGCTATAGATTATAATTAGAGTTAAATAAAACAAATTTGATTAATTCATAATGCGCTATAGATTACAATTACGATGGGTAAAAGAGATGGAGAAGTCATTAGAGGCATTAGAAAGAATGTTGCAACAGTCACGGTCGATTCCCCCGAGTTGATTCCAACGATGAAGTCCACGAAGAATGCAATCCACGGCTATTAGATAGTATGATTCAAAGACATGGCTGCCCAATCCTTCCATTTAGTTCAAGAAAGGGCTTCTCGGATGCTCACGATCTCCGCCTTCACCGGATGGAGAGTCCACATGAAACGTCTAAAAAACGCCTCAATCACCCGACCCCCAGACGGCTCCTACGCTTATGTGTTAATAATGAGCTTCTTATATGGGCCTATCTTTCAAGACATGTCCTACTGAAGATGCAAAGACAAAAGAAAAAGACGAGATATCGTATTTATTTTGAAAGTATGGAGGCTGCTCGAAGCCTACGATTTTCTCATATGTTATGGTTGTTTTGAGAACACACAATTGTTGAAAATCGATAAAGAATAAGAAGTCACGCCAACAAAGTTTTAATGGTAAGTAATATTAAAATAGAAGTTGTGGATAAATCAATAACGCCGGATTCCAGAAGTTTTGCTAAATATTATCTACAATCAACGATGTCGCGTGAACACGAAAAATAATTTATGTACTATCGGGTTTGTTGCACCTAAGTTTCTGTAACCACAAAACGCACCAGTCAACTCCAATTCTCCATAACTCAAACCATAATCAGACCAATTCACTAAATATGATAAACGAATTGTACCCTGTTCACTGAATATGATAAACGGTTTGGTCGATTTTAGCGGTCAATAAGATTTATCATTTAATTTTAATTACCCCTACAGCCCTACAAGTATCTTCTTTTTAAATAATAACCATAACTAAATCATATTCATTTTATCAATTAATTACAACAAACGAAATATGATGAAAAGTCAAGAAAATACATCAAAACTTCACATCACGAGTCGTGGTCCAGGTCCACCCACTAATGAAAAGATTGTCCAAAGAAACATAAAACCAAAGAAAAAGATCGAATCAAGCTAAGTGGTACCAAAAATAATCTCTCTCAAAATAAAATCCATGTATTAAAATCAAAGCAACGAAGAAGATAAGCTTAGCCCTTTTATTTTTTTTCTCTTAGTCCATTTTTGAGCCCAATTCTCTGAGCTAGGTTGAGTCATGGCGAGACTGGTCGTGCCGGTGGACCTGAAGAAGAGGCCGTGGGAGCAAGAGAAGCCTCTCCACAACCGGTGGCACCCGGAGATACCACCGGTCGCGGAGGTCACCGCCGGCGAGTTTTTTCGGGTGGAGATGGTTGATTTCAGCGGCGGAGGGATCACCAAAGACTACACTGCCGAGGACATGAAACATGCTGATCCTTCTATTGTGAGTTCTTAATTATGTAATTTATGATTAGATTTTGAATTATTTTATTAAATCTCAATCTATTGAAAACTTCCCGTTGATGGGTAAGATTTAGTTAAAAAGAACACTTATGACGCACGTGTCAGATTAAGATAAAAAAAATATTTATCGCTAGATTATGATCAAGTAAGACAACATCAAATTTGTTTGTGTTCACTTAATTCATCGTGTATATCTTTGATTAAGATCGGAGGAAAAAAAGGAGTGGTTATTTTGTGAGGATCTTATCCGCGACCACCACCAAACTTTGATATACCAAATTAAAGTTTGATCCTAAGAATGTAAACGAGTCGAATAATACATATATTTTTCAGTGGTCAGTACGAGTTTGACTCTTACTCGAATGGGCTTACGTAATTAAACTCAAATCCGGCTCAACTTGGTCTATCTAATATATTTTCACATAAACGATTGAAAGGTGATTATATTAAATAAAAATATATTAATTAATTAAATAGAAACAAACACGTTTGCGAGCTTAATGATTAATACCTAAACGGTTGAGCTCGAGTTGATTAGTTATTAAACAAACTCAACCTTGAGTTCAAATTTAGTTTCAACTTAATAATAATAAGTTCAAAACAAATTCAAACAACTCGTGAAAAGCTCGACTCGTTTAATGTCCCATTTGATCACACATAGTAACTCAAACTATTAAAGTAAAAGTTTTCAAAACGGTTATGTAATAGCATCCCTCAGCTAAGAGGCTAAAACATCACACGACCCATCAAAATTATCTCTTGAATATCATGTTAAAACTCAAATTAATGTTTTGTTTGGGGACATGGCTGGGGACCATGCACCTAGAAATATCAAAGTACCATGTCCATGTCTCCTTCACACACTTGTCTGAAACCAATTTCCATGGAATCTAAAGTCAACTCCACCCCAACAATCCCATAACAATCACAAACAAGAATCTTTATCACACACCATCTCCTACAAGTACAAGAATGGCTCCTCCTCCTACCCCAAGAGTGGTGGTGCCCATAGACCTCAAGAAGAAGCCATGGGAGCAAGAGGTGCCTCTCCACAACCGGTGGCACCCGGCCGTGCCCGCGGTGGCGGAGGCCAGCTCCGGCGAGGTCTTCCGGGTCGAGATGGTTGACTGGACCGGAGGAGCCATTAGAGACGATGACTCTGCTCTTGATATCAAGTCCTTAGACTTGAGTACTGTAAGTGAATGTTTCAAGCTCTTGATCTATAAAATAAGTAAGACCCACCTACGATCTAGGGATGACAACAAGACGAGTTTGAGGCGGGGTTAGTAATACCCGTCTACTAACTCGTCGGTTCGGAGACATCATGTTCTCATTTGGGGCTTTTTGCTTGTGTAGAACAGCAACGAGACAGGTTCAAGTCAGATTTAGTGATCTCGTCCCTTATTCTGTCAGACCATATAAACCTGTTCCATTGGGTTTCAAGTCATTTGTTCCAATCCCACATGCAAATTACCCCTATAAATTTGTAAAAGTAATAATATTTCAGATGCTAATGCTAATATTTCATTGATTTACTGAAATAAAAAAAACACTTTTAACAAAATATAAATCATACGTTCGCTCTGTTTGAATACCACGTTGAAAAAATATAGATCATATCACCGGTTGATAAACATCGATTTTGTGGCTGAAGGTACACTATATGAGCGGGCCGATCAGAGTGTCGGACGGAGAGGGAGCTCCGGCGATGCCCGGAGATCTTCTTGCGGTGGAGATATGCAACTTGGGTCCTCTTCCGGGGGAGGAATGGGGTTACACAGGCACATTTGACAGAGAAAATGGTGGAGGCTTCTTGACTGACCATTTTCCTTGTGCTACCAAGGCTATTTGGTATTTTGAAGGCATATATGCTTATTCTCCTCACATACCAGGCAAGTTTCTGTCTAATTTATCTGTTAGCGTCTCACGTCGAAAAGATGTGAGTCAAATTTAGTGATTCTCTTCGAGTTCGGGGATGTTGAGTTCCCACCAAGTTCGGTGTATTCTGTCTATGTGTAAGTCTAGGATTACGACTGGGAGGGTTCGAGGCAGAGTTAATGATCTCCATTCCCTACCCCAACAGATCGGGGATATCGGGTTTTTGTCGAGTTAGGAGATTTTTGTTATCCCTGTAGTTGCTGGTGTAGAAGTATATGCTTCTAGCTTTCAGTGTCTCCAACCCTATCGGGGTATTTTACTTGGCACCAAGGAGCGTTCGAGGCGATTCTGGTTATCCATCTTCCCTCCCTGTTATGTCAGGGATGTTGAGCCTCTGTTGGGTTCAGGGAGACCCATGCCCTACGAGCTAACGACTTATATGTTATTTCACATGCATAATCCATATGACACGGATCCTGAGGAGTTAGCGTCTCACATCAAAAAGATGTAGCACTGTCACCGCTCTATAAACACGTTGAGGCCCACGACTCAACACACTGACACCTTACAGTGCCAACAACCCATATGTTGTTTCACGTGCAAAGTCTATACAGTGTCAATCCTCCCTAACATCGAAAAGATGTCAGACTTCCCCACCACCCGACAAACACGCCGAGACCACCACTTATAACTGGTGTTCTAAAACTCTATGCCTTATCCGATTAATCCTCATTTAATCCTCTATAATTCCTGATTAATCCTTCAATCTAATTTATTTTTGGATTAATCCCTGATTAGTCTCCATACGCCCGACTAGCGCCAAGTGTTTTTTAGACCAATGCTCATAACCTATAAGATAATTCTTTTAGGTGAATCTTTTAACACTGATCCTACACAGGAGTACGCTTCCCGGGTTTAACCCACCCAGGCATAGTAGGAACTGCACCATCAATGGAGCTACTCAACGTATGGAATGAGAGGGAGAGAGACCTAGAAGAAAATGGCCTCCAAACCCTAAAACTATGTGAGGTTCTTCACTCAAGGCCATTGGCAAACCTACCCTCAACCAAAGGCTGCCACCTTGGGAAGGTTAGATACATTTCATATAAGTATATGTCAAAACGACTCAAAACCAGCATAAGTAACCATAACCCTACTTTCCCACACAATGCTGCAATATTTTGCAGATTCAACAAGGAACTCCCGAATGGGAAAGGATTGCCAAAGAAGCGGCAAGGACAATTCCGGGGAGAGAAAACGGAGGAAACTGTGACATCAAGAATCTCAGCAGAGGCTCGAAAGTGTACCTTCCCGTGTTCGTTGAAGGCGCGAATCTTAGCACGGGCGATATGCATTTTTCTCAGGGCGACGGTGAAGTTTCGTTCTGTGGAGCTATTGAGATGAGCGGTTTTCTTGAGCTCAAGTATGTTTCTTTAATCCTATATATATATATATATATATATCTCAGCAAATGAATGGAAACCCAGAAAAATAAAAATCAGAGCCTATTTGTTTAATTTTAAAAAATACACGTCAATTATACTTCAGATCCTATATCTCAGTATACAGATTGAAACCCAGAGAAATAAAAGCAGAGCCAATGCAAATATTATTATATTTCTATGATTCTGTTCAATAGACTAATATTGACAAAAGCTTGTATGTTTCTATTCCTATATCTCATATATATATATTGAAAACCAGAGAAATAAAACCAGAGCTAATGCATTTATTTCAATGAGTGTATCTATAATACTGATAAAAGATTATAGTTTGAAGTATATATTTCAATTCCTATATTTTAGCATATAAACTGAAAGCAAAAAAATAAAATTAGAGTTAATGCATGTATTTCAATAATTCTTTATAGGGATAATTGCAAAATTGTTGTAGTATCTCATTTTTGCAGGCCGTATGCTATTGCAAAATCTTACTGTTAATAACAGCGTTAAAAATCAATTTAAAAGATGAATATACCCTTCAATTATTTTTTTGAAAAATACATGTAAAATAAGAAGAAATTAATCTGATTTAAAAGGTCATATATTTTAATCATCAAAGAATTACATATTTAAAATTAAAAGTAATAATTTTATTTGGATGGAAATTATGTCATTTTTGAAAATGGAGGTCACCTGACATGAATATGATCTATCTTTCGTCTACTTTGACGGATTTTGACAGAGGGTACAATATTTCAAATCCTATAGCTGACCATACACATTGAAAACCAGAGCCAATGCGTTTATTTAAATGAATATATCTAATACTGATAAAACCTTATATAATATGTTTTCAGGTGTGAAATCATAAGGGGAGGAATGAAGGAGTACCTTACGCCAATGGGTCCGACTCCTCTTCATGTGAACCCTATCTTCGAGATAGGCCCCGTCGAGCCCAGATTCTCCGAGTGGCTGGTTTTCGAGGGCATCAGCGTAGATGAGAGCGGGAGGCAGCACTATCTCGACGCAAGCGTCGCTTACAAGCGCGCTGTGCTCAACGCCATCGACTACCTGTCAAAATTCGGCTACTCCAAAGAACAGGTACACAAAAATGGCGACATTTTAATTATAATACAATACTGATATGGAAAAAAACGTGACAAACAGATGTACCTGCTGCTATCGTGCTGTCCATGCGAGGGGAGGATCTCTGGAATCGTAGACGCGCCTAATGCTGTCGCGACGCTTGCAATCCCAATAGCTATTTTCGACCAGGTACTTAAATATTGTCCTGCAATCGAAATTCCAACGTGTTACAATGTTTTAAAAATCCCCGACTAGTACAATTAGTCCCCTGTTAATCCTCTACTAATTCACGATTAATCCGATAATCGTGCCTAGCATTTTCTCTAACACAGACGAGTTATACATTTTGCAGGATATTCGGCCAAAGAACAACAAGGTTCCCGTTGGGCCTCGACTGATAAGGAAACCAGATGTGCTTAAATCTACGTACGATGGAAACTTGCCAACCACAAAGAACCCTAGCGCCCAGACGTGACTTCAGGGCTCTACATGAAAGGAGCAGCCGCTAGTTCACAACTCGACATTATTTGTGTTGAGTGAGATTTTCTATATTTAGAAGTTTACATGCTAAGACTTAAGCGTAATCTCGAAACCTAGAGTTTCAACTTCTAAAATGATTTCACAGTTCATGTAATATATTGACATAAGAGAGTCAAGAGAGGTTTGAAGCAAAGCCATAAAGCTCAAGAGGGAAGGGATAAGCAGGAGAAAAAGAAAAATAAAAAGGTTAATAACGCAAAATGCGTGCACTTGAATAAAAAGAAACTAGAAAAATAATGTGCACCTAAGAGTCCCATTTAGACTTTATGTTCATATAAGTCAAATGCAGTAGACAAAAGCTTCGATTTATTGTGATGCTGCAAACACCAACCACCGAAAGGAAAAATAAATGCGTGGTCCATTGCCAGTTGCCTTGTGCGACTAATGAGACCGCTCAAAAGGAAAAGAGTCACACTCCTCCACAACTTACCAAGGCACGACAATTTTACCTCTCCATAAATGTCCTTAGCGTCTAACGTATAAAAGCTTCTATATCCAACACAAATCCATAGATTGGTCAGTAGTTATTCTGATTTCAAGGCACGAATGTCCTAGTGCATCTAGACGACCAATACATGAATTGTTTATTACGCCCGACAAAATCAACTGCAAAATGCACTACACGTGAGGTGAGGGTTGGAAAGACTACAAGGACAGACGGGCGAAAACAACCCATTAATTGACTTTTAAGGTTCAAGGAAGCCATATATAAAGGACGTCACAACTAGGATGTGAGGGTAAGCAAAAAATGAAGAGCACTTCCCTTTCAGTGTTCAATGCAATGTTCAACTAGAAAATGACCTTATATTATTAAAACAGATTCGCCAAAAACTCAACAGCAACAACAACAAAAAAACATGTTCCAACATTCACTCATGTGAATCTAATTCTATCACTTCCTCAAAATCAGTACTTGAAAGTTGAAATCCAAAAAATTGAGCACTACACAATATAATCACCAAAACCAATCCAAACAAGAAATAAAGATACGATTTTTGACACTAGCAACATGAACAAACGGGTACTGAACAGTGAGACCCTTCAAAATCCCATTAACCCTTTGGAGAGGAGCCACAGAAATGCATAAAAATCGTAACTTTAAGTTCACACATGTACAGAAATCGACGATAATGTGCAGAAACAGAAATATTGCGGAAAAGGGATCGATCGTGAGGACCTGAAGAGTCGACGAACGACCCAAATTGAGCTTGCCCTGACCTCTTCCATGGCGGTGGCTCTGTTACTGTATCAGTCTGCGAGTGCGAGAGGTTATGCTTTTCTCAGACGAACCCCCAAACAAATAGTATTTTAATAAAAAAATATTATTTTTCATTAAATATACATTTTTAAATATTATTTTTAATATATCAGGGAGGAGCGGGGCGGAGATAACTCACCCCATCCTCGCCCCGTTTTCATCCGTATTCATAAATTCTCTACCCCATTTTTGTTCAGATTCAGAAATTCCCGTCGGATAAAGAGAATATTGCCATCCCTAACCAAATTTATTATCAGTCTAATTTGGAGTATGTTATCTCTCAAATAACAATAATAAAACATGTTCGAATCAAACTTATTGATTTAAACATCTTATTATGTCGGATCGGGAAGACCTCCGCTGGCGCAAGTGGTCCAGCTCGCCTCAGCCGTGGCCCTAACCACAGTTACATGAGTTAGACCCGAGTGTGTGAGGGGTAGAGGCTAGTTAGGTGGTGGCTCAATCACTCAAAACAAAAATATGTCGGATCAGAGATATAAGTCACATCAAATTTATGACTTTTATCATCTCAACCAAACAGATTTAATTATTTACGTATCTTATTCTATTTCTTTTTCGTTATTAACGGGATAAAAATACCATTTCCCGTCCCGTCCCGTTCCCACTCGAATTCGAGGATTTCCCACCTCGAGCCTATTCCCGCTTATTAAACACAATCAAAATCTTTATTTTTTGAAAATTTTGTATAAAAGTGAATATCACCCAAAACTCTTGCATCTTATACGTACTTTATAATAAATTTAGTACCAATCAATTTTCTTCCATTCTTAATAACATATTTATCATATCATTTGACATCGAAAGTGACGTTGAAGACATAATTTATAAACATAGGAGAATAATCTCCACTATCGAACAAAAAACAAATGGCGACAATAACAACACAAAACAATGAAACATTAAATTAGTGAAATGAACATGTATCATTTGCTGGATTTTTTCTGGTACGCCAAACCAAGTGTTGAAAACGCCGTCGTTTCGCTTAGCGTCACCGATACGACACCGTGCAAAGCTCAAGAAGTAGCAGAAGAAGATAGAGCAACAGAAAAATAAAAAAAGGGACCATTTATTTGAATCTTCCTCCTCCGCGTCGCCGCCGTATTTCCGCCGCCGATTCGCCGATCTCACATCTCCGCCGCCGATTCGTCGATTTCATCTCTCCGCCGCCGATTCTACAACCTCTCCGCCGCAGATACTCTTCGCTTCCGGCGAAACGCCCGTCGATCGGTCGCTACTTCCGCCGGAAAAACTGGCGCAGAAGATCGGGAAAGCGATCCGCCGGAGCGGCGCGGCGTCGAAGGCGAGGGTCTACTCCGACGTCAATGTGATTCGACCCAAGGACTATTGGGACTACGAGAACCTCACTGTTCAATGGGGGTATGAAATTGGGAGGTTTTGATTTTTCTAGGTTTTGTCAATTCAGCTGAGAAATTGAGTGCATCAATTCACTGAGCTGAGCTCTAAAGTACCTATATGCTTCACTGAGCTGAGCTTATGTGTTTGGTAATTACCAAAAAAATGTTTTTTTTTTGTATTGAATTGTTAGTGGATTGGGATTGGTTGGGTGATTATTGGGAGTTTTTGCCCTTTGTTGCTGGAAATGTCTACTGGGTGACTATGAAATTGGGGGATTTTGATTTTTCTAATCTTTTTCAATTCAGCTGAGAACATGAGTGCATCGATTTTTTTTATCATTTTTGGTGTATGAGTGAAGGTAGCCATAATTTGACTGTATATGCTTCTCTGAGGTGAGCTTATGTGCTTGATGATTACCCAAAAAAAAGTTTTTTTTTGTAGTGAATTGTTAGTGGATTAGGATTTGTTGGGTAATTAGTGGGAGTTGTTGATCTCTTAGAACTTAGATCAGTGGGAAGAGAAGCTTGACATATGTGAACTTCACTTTTTATTTGAGTGTACAGGGAACAGGATGATTATGAGGTGGTGAAGAAGGTTGGTAGAGGGAAATACAGTGAAGTCTTTCAGGGTGTTCACTGTAGTGATAATGAGAAGTGTGTGATTAAGATTCTTAAACCCGTGAAGAAGAAGAAGGTGAGTTGCATTATAACATGTGCATAAACCTATTCGACATGCATTCTCTGCCTATTGTGGAGTATAGTGTTTGTTTTCAATATTGGGTTACCCCATTATCTCAAGTTATTTCAAAGCTGAGACGTGGTGAACTTAGTTCTATATGTATAATCATGTTATCTCCAATTGTTCATATGTATTATGCTTGTGTGTTGCCGGGATTTTGCATTTCTATATTGCGATAATAAAAGGCATTAGGTAACAAGAAGAATAAATTTTGTCACGGATGGCTCAAGCAAGAACTCTTCTGACAATATCAAGTTTACTTTGGTGAAAATTTTGGGATATTATCATATTTTGTGTCAATTGTGAGATCTTGATAGTTCTGTGTAGGATATGAAAGGAACCCAAACTCATATATCAAGTTTACTTTGGTGAAAATTTTGGGATATTATCATATTTTGTGTCAATTGTGAGATCTTGATAGTTCTGTGTAGGATATGAAAGGAACCCAAACTCATGGTTGCATTTTTATATTGTTGGTTGTACTTTTTATGCTATATTGGGAAATTCTATTAGTGTGCAATTGTGTAGGATGGTCCTGACCTAATATTCTTCTTTTGCAAAGGAATATTTTGATTTGTAACACTTGCACGTACATTTAGTTTCTAAGTTGAGTCTGAAGATTAAGTTTTGTTTCACCTTACTAAATGCAGATTAAGAGGGAGATCAAAATACTGCAGAATCTTTGCGGAGGGCCAAATATTATCAAGTTACTTGATATTGTTAGAGATCAGGAGTCTAAGACCCCCAGTCTTATCTTTGAACATGTGAATAATACAGATTTCAAAGTGCTTTATCCAACACTATCTGATAGGGACATTCGGTATTACATCTATGAGCTTCTGAAGGTAAGCATACCACTCTCTTGTATCTTTTCACTGACGATAAGACAAACATATTGACCACACTTGTATTTGCATTCCATGCTCCATTGTTAAAGTTTATCTCCTTCTATTCTGTCATCCACTTGCGGGCACATTACTTAGAGGCTTTCTGTTCGAAATACTCCTTAGGCTTACCATTAATTTGTTAAGAAGAGGAATGATGCTATTGTGAAAATCTAAGGGTAAGTTTGGAAACCCTTTTTTCTGTTTTACCATAAGCTAATAGAAACGGAAAAGTATATTTTGATGCTTAGAAACATAAATTTTGCATTTTGACTTCTATTTTTAATTTTGCAGTGCACTGTACTCTGTACTATAAAACCTCTTGCCACACTCATAAAACACACAAACATCAAAAATGATAAAGATAAACACCAGCTTCCACATACACATATGGTATCTTACTGTCTTACACATAAACACTTCTTCACATAAACATAAACACTAGCTTCCAGGATGTATCCATTATGTGTTCATATATGGTATCTTACAACCAAACTGCTTTTATCTATTGTACCCGAAAATCCACAATTGGATTGTGTATTCACCCAAAAAAATAAGTTCTATGAATTTCTGTGTGTAGGCATTGGACTACTGCCACTCCCAAGGTATTATGCATCGAGATGTAAAGCCCCATAATGTGATGATTGATCATGAGCAACGCAAACTCCGTCTTATAGATTGGGGTCTTGCTGAGTTTTACCATCCGGGTAAAGAATACAATGTCCGTGTTGCTTCAAGGTCGATTTTCCTTTTTCTTATTTTTCTTCTATGCACTCCATAGTTCCTGCATTGTAGCTGGATTGGCTGTTAGTAGTGTCCTGATGACTGCAATTTACATCGTACATAATGAATACGTCCTCATATCCTAGCGAACTAATAACACAACTCTACTAAAGTTATATAGCATCGTAAAGTAGGTCCAGAAGTCCTGGCATTTGTAGTATTTTGCTCGTAAATTATGAGCTGCCATTAAGTTTCACATGAAATTAAAATTTGTTGTTGCGAATACAAATTAAAATAAGGATGCTACATAATCAGGAGTTCATTTATCAACTAGAAGGCACACATTCTTGTTTACCACTATCTAGTTTGTTTATGTCTGTCCATGTCACCGTCCTGATTATGATCAAGGCATTCTGGACCTTCTTGTTATTTATTTTAAAAAAAGAAAGCTTGATTTGATCTGTGGGATTGATTACATACGACCTACAGATATTTCAAAGGTCCTGAGCTTCTTGTTGATCTGCAAGACTACGATTACTCGTTAGACTTGTGGAGTCTCGGTTGTATGTTCGCCGGAATGGTGAGCATTTTCCTTATCTACTACTATTTATCTTGTAATATTCAGAGGTGACCTTTTATAGTTCACTCTCGCATTGTGTATCAAATTCTTCTCGCGCACTTTCACTATGGTGTCTATGCAAGTAGGTCTTGACACATTTTTATTCGCGGCCCTCCCACTATTCCAACCCAACAATTTATTTGTTTCTTTTCTCCGTACTCTGCTTAAGAAAACCAAGCTCCTAACCACTTGGCCCAAAAGTTCTGTTATGAGAAATCCCACGAAGGTCTAGTCCGAAGAAGTTACGTAAAAAAAATTAGCATGTTAGGCGTTGGGTTGAAGTATGTTCTTGGTGATGCCATATGTGAATGTATGACCTGCTTGCATATTCATCCATGAGTGGCAGATGGCGAGGAGGTTCAAATTTTGATTACAAGTATTGTGATGCTTATCGCGGGTTTTGACGTGTATAGATATTCCGGAAGGAGCCATTCTTCTACGGGCACGATAATTATGATCAATTGGTCAAAATAGCAAGGGTATGTTAATTTTCAGTAACATTTCTAGCATATAATAATACCATATATTGGGTTCAGTATCTTGTTATCAAATGAATTATGATTCCAGTAGCCATATGTTCCTGAGGAAATTTATATAAAATACTTTATATGCTAGATGATGCCATTTCACTACATATCATCCATACACACACAGTTCAAATAAATTTGTGGGTATGGAGCAAAATGCTTATCTAGGTGATTTTAGACTATGTCTGTAATGACTTTCAAAAATTGTCTTCTTCCTTGGTCAAACAGTGTCTTCATATATATGTGTGACTTAGATAGTGGAACTTATAAGTTGAGAAATTTACCAAACATTTCTTGGAGCACTTTGAGATTTATAAATTAGTTTGACTAGCTTGTAAGTTGATCCAAACAACCTCTTAATAAGGCGATGTCACTTACAGTCAATTGAGGAGGAGTCTTCGTATTCTTGAGCACTTGTTTGGTTGAAGATCCTTTGATTTTGTTTTTCTTGATCGACACTTACACATTCCTTCATCGGTTGGAATTTATTAATTCAGTGTTTTGTATTATCTTATTTTCTTGCATGAAATAGGTAATCGGGACCGACGAATTAAATGCTTATCTGAACAAGTACCGTATAGAGCTGGATCCAAATCTTGCCGCCCTTGTTGGAAGGTTTGCAACGTTTACTCCTTGTTTCCGACTTGTCATTCTCAATTATGTAATCGGAATTTCCATTCTTCGCTTTCAGGCATAGCCGGAAATCATGGTCAAAGTTCATCAACTCTGATAACCAGCATTTGGCAGTTCCCGAGGTACAATCTCGCCATTTTTGCGTGATTAAGTTTTATTTTCATGTTATATCATGTAACTGAGTACATGCGTGTTGACCTTTTCAAGGCGGTTGACTTCCTCGACAAGTTGCTGCGATTCGATCACCAGGAAAGGCCAACTGCGAAAGAAGCAATGGTAAATAAAAATCCTCCAGCTCAAAACAATCGTCTTCAAACCCTTTTGTTTTTTCGATTCCTCTTACCGATCAATTCATGCATCGTGCAGGCCCATTCTTATTTCTATCCAATAAGAACCGGCGAAAGCAGCATGACCCGTCGTTCTTAGCACATCAAATCCAGATGGAGCGTCGTCTTTGTATGATCAAATTTTCAAGAATCATTATTTTTCTTCAATTTTGTTTTCTTTAGTCGGGTATTTTATTTTTGTTCGATGAATTTTAGACCCGAACCGTTGTGTGATTTTAACTTTGTGATAGAAGTTGTGTGCCAGGACTATGATTTTTGTCTTAATTCTACCATTTTTGTAGAATGTGTAACCTTGAAATCAGATTTACATGTTTTTATTTGACACTTTTAAGTACAAGTTGTTTTGAGATATATTTGAGTTTTCAGGTAGATTGAGCTTTAATATTGATTATAATTTTGTATGTAAATGTTTTTTTGTCATTGAGGTCATGTGTTTGTTGTTTTGGCCTACAATTGCCCACAAACAGAAAAAAACAATATATGAAAAGGAAAGATGGGGCCCTCCAAATAAAGTACTAACCCTACAAATCCACCACCTTATAGCTTAGCTACATGGATGTGTCCCAAAACATGCCCAAATAATCACTCTCCACATTTCTAGGGTCCTGCAGGTCTCAAAATTTCACTTACTCCAAGGTTTAGAGGTCCTAATCCAAATAAAAGTGAAAAAAATCGGTTCAGGTTCAATTCTTAAACTAAAAACATCATAAGAAATTGGTTATGTTCAGATTTAATTAATATAAAATAATAGTTATCCAAGTAAACCAAAAATAGTTTAATACACCATGTGTGACTTGATAAGTTGATATCAATAGTAGATCTCCACAAATTGACTCTCGTTAGGCATCTACGTGTAGCAGCCGACAAAACAGATTCGATTTTATTTAACTGGAGAATGGGTTTGGTTTGGTCTGATTTTGAGGCCCAAATTGAATTAAAAACCAGTCCGGTTTTTCTGTTCTAAATTTTAACAACTGAATTGACCATTCGATTTTTTGAATTGGGAGTCCGATTTCAGTTAGCCGAATTTAAGCATCCCAATTCACGTTTATATACACATAATATCTTAAACATGATGTATTCCTGATATTCTCGATCAAACAATATAAGGACAAGGTCATAAAACCCGCTCCAAACTCGACGCATTGTGGTCCCTATTAAATATGAGGCTCGAGAGAGCCAAGCCATGCTCTTAGTACATTTTGGTAAGTGTCGTTTTGCAAGGAAACGTACACAAAAGTTAGCTAGGGACAGAGATTGTTGATACATTCACACTATATATATCATCATGTGCACCTAGGTACATCTATATCTACCATCATGTCCTTGTTCCCATTTGATTTTGTTCTTTTATTATATAGTGCCGAAAATGCCCTTCAAACTCTCAAACAATAAATATAGGTTGTCGGTCGAACTTAAATCATCATTATATAATACGAGCAGACAACATTTCGAGTGACACTATAATTACTTAAATGTGAAATGAGTGTTTTACCCTCAATAAAATTCAAAACTAAACTTATGCAAAAAAAGTATTTTAGTCTTTTATTTTACAATTATGCTATTTTAAACGGAAGTTAAATTAAGTGTAATAAAAAAATAAAGTTTGTAACAATAATCAATAAAAATACATAAATAAACATCTTAATTTTTATATCACTGTTCCAAACTTTAAGATTTGTATATATAGTGCAGCTATATTATAGAATATAAATAATCTTTTTATCTCAATTCTACTTGTGATATTCAGCAGTGTAATATTATAATATATTATATTATATTATATATAGGATTATTTTGAGGTATAAACCAGCTTAAACGTCTAAATAGTTCCAACCAGTACATGTTATAGGGCAAATTGGTAGAATATTATGAACCCGATAGAATGTTAGTGTAAAATGTTAGAATGTTACGTATGCGCGGTAAGACTTCTTTGTCACATGTCGTATGCTGAGACAACGCACGAGCAAATTTTCAGCAGTTCAATGACTGGCATTAGTTTTAACAGTTTTAACACTTACCCAATTTACGTCATTTTTTTTCTCTCCCTCCAATCGTGAATCAAGAAAAAGGAAAAAGGAGGTGCATTTTTCTCTTACACAAAGTGGGAAATAGACCAAGAAGAAGATAAAAAAAAGGCAAGTATTGATGTTTCCAAAACCTAAGGTGAAATCATGTCTCCAACATCTTCGGACAATCATTTCCTGCAATTCCCATGCATGCATTCATAAATAATTATAATTTACAGTCTCGAAACTAATAACTTTATATAAATAAACATGCTTCATTTGAATTCTTGTCCGTGCAATGTATTTGTCCAAATTATTTTCGATAAATATATTAATATTAATTAATATATGTTGAGCTGAATAAGATCTCGTTCTAGATTTTCATGCCAGGTTAATAATTTTTTATTATTCATATATCAACCTACAAACAAATATAGCATACAAATGGTTTCGGTAGATTGACTTATTTACAAAAGAGATTTATTTATTTATTAGTATGATTTTTTTTGGCGTTTAATCGAGTTCTAATATAACATGTATAAAATTGGTGCATTTAACATTTTAGTCTACACAACTTTATTTATTTTGTAAATGCTCTAGCATCTAAATATATAAGTAATTTTTCTTTAACACCTTTAAACTTTTGCCTATTCGATTTTAAGTTTTAAATTTGAAAGGACCTTATGATTTAAAGTCAAATTAAATATATTTTGATACATTTAATGATATATTATGCTCAATTTAGATATTTTTGTCACATTTGCAACGTGTAAGAAAAGTGTGAAAGGACATTTCTGCAAATGATGAGGTTGAAGCATAAGGGTATGGGGCCAAGTCAGGGGCAGGGTAAGGGCACGCCTGCAAATATTGAAAAAGTTGGTGTCGGTGTCTTTTTTGCCTTACAAAACAAAAACCGACATAGTTACATACATTATTCGTGAAATGAGTCAAATGACGACGCATCAGAGTTTTCCAGTATTTGCATGTGGCCCCTGACTTTTTATATTTATTTTCAGATACGCCCTTGCCAGCTAGCTTGTGTACTCTACGATATGAACATGATTTATAAAATAATATAATATCGAAACTCTGATCACAAACTGCAACAATGTTTAGTACAAACCCTATCTTTATCACTGACCTTTTGTCTCTTCCCAAATCCCAAACATATAAAGCTCTAAGGTCATCTCCAATGCAATAGTCTCTATCTCTATTTCTCTTCAACCCAATCTCTAAAATTATCTCTATCTATCACATCAAATACTAATTTTATTATTTAATAATTTTACGTATTATATTTATATAACTCAAATTCAAATAAATTATTTAAATATACACATTAATTTACTAAATGTCATATAATAATCAAAATTTTATATAATAAAATATTAAAAATAACACATCGAATAAAACACAATTAATTCTACGAGTTAGTATACTCGTCCCAACAGGTAATTTTAGTCAATATCTCGATCTTCTTAGTGAATAAGACAAATAATTGTGTTCGTTTATTTATTATTGTAACTGAAAATCTATTTTTGTTGTCGAATTTTTATTTAAAATCCTTGTTTGTTGTCGATTCTAATGAAAAGTATATTTTGCAAAATAAATTACAAATGAAGTTATAATGCAATAATTTTTATATATTCAATTTACAATCAAAATAAATTAATTTCTTTTAAAAAACAATACACATAAATTACACTCATAAATAAAAATAAATTTAGATACTCATTTATTACACTCATAAATAAAAAATTTAATAGTCTTTCACTTAACACCTATTTATTCACTTTTGGAGATTGCTACAGTGTGTATTCAAATTTGAAGACTCACTATAGCAAATATGCATATTTAGATATGCATATGCATGTTTGGATACATGCGTTGGAGAAGATAGTCTCCAAATATGCAAAAATTTGCATATTTGGAGACAGGGTTGGAGATGCCCTAATATTCTCAAATTTACAGTAAAAATTGTTGGGTTTAGTGATCTTTTGGGTGAAATTTTATTGATTTGGTAGGTGTTAAACATTATAAATAGACAATGTTTTATAAAGATGATAGACGCTAGTTAGACGGAGAAGGATTTTCGAGAACTAATTGAGAATCGGTAAAGTTTAATCAGAAAATAAATTGGATTCAAGGATTAACCAAGAATTAACATAGAATTAATCGAAGACTAGTTGGAGGTTAATCGATAACTAATTGTACAAGTCGGAGATTCTTATAATATTGTAAAAAATATTTTTATGGTAAAAAAAGGGTTATTCAAATTTATCCGTACTATAGTGGTCGGTTTTACACTTTCTTAACACTATAATAAAAAAATTAATTTGAGATCACTTAATTGTGTTTTTTACACTTTCTAATACGTTAGAATTTGGACGGAAACCCTAACTTTTTTTGTAAAAAAAATATAAAAATATCTTTGAATTGATTTGAAATCAATTCAGTCTGGTTTGGTTTGAATCGCTAATAAATTAAAATTGAGGTCTTTGTTTGGCCTGACCGGTCGACCAGTCCCATCTCTTTCTTCGTTGTTTCTCTCGTATTTTTCTAGCGAATATTCAATAATTTTTTAGAAAAAAGAGATGAATCGGTCGAAACCGCGTCTATCCGAAGAAGGAAAAACGCCAATCAAATAGGCCAAATAATTGTTATTACCGACCATGAACTCATCATGTATCACATTAATATTGAGACCTGTGATCAAATTCGAACAAAAACCAATTAAATAAGTTAGAAATTGCATGTAAAATAGTAGTGTGAAGATAAATCTATGGGCTGTAGCTAGACTTGTACTGTCCTGCTAAAGGTCACCGACCCTAAATTCATGTAACGAGAAGGGAACAAAGGTCTAGGTCATGTCCCTATCACATTTTGAACTTCAAATAATTTATATATGTATTAAAATAAAATATAACTAATTGGTTGGACCAAAACTGATCAATGTGTCATCATTGCCGGGTCAATATCTTTTGAAGAACCAATGTTATTATTATTTTATCATAACTAAACAAATTATGACAGTCAAATTGTTGAATATATTTAAATAAATATCATATGTATAATAATTTTTGAGACACTGCGTCGTTTAGCCACGATGGCAGCGCACATAATATGTATCACCATAAATTTGAGTGATCAAATATTGTAGTAGGTTATAAAAATAAACAACCAATTATTTAGACGTAGAAATCGTATCTCGTATTCTAATTATAAGCTCAAGTTTTGAAAAACTTCCAAACTCAAGACTAGCTTCATTAAACTCGCTTTGATGGAAGCACTATATATGATTTGCTTCTTCTCGACAAAACTCAAATGTGCTAAAAATCTCATGAATATGAAAGTACTCATGCGGGTTTGAATTAAAAGCATCAATCTCAATAAAAGTCAGAGTTTACAGAATAATAATAAAAATTTGACAAACACATCACACGAGAATAAAAATCTAGGTCGAACATCCATCACTATTTTATACGAGTTTAAAAATGACTCTCCCATAATAAAAGAAATTCTGACATTTTCAGCGTTATGTGGCCACACACTGGTACTAATTTATACTAAAAATATATATTGTACTGATAACACTTCTAGAATATATTTCTTTTGTAAACGAGCTGATAATTTATTTGAGTGATCACAATATTTGTAATGTCTATTATAATTGCACAAAATGAATTTAATTTTGAAACTATAATTAGGGAAAAATATATATTTCCCGTACAATTCTATTCCCTCGAGCCACCACCACCAACTAAAACATTTTTATCTAATCTCCTTAGTCAACATTCCTATAAACTATACTTCCCAACTTTGTTAATTATTTTTTAATCCCATCAACAATAACTAATTAACAACAATTATTTATAATCATTAATTTATCAATGCTCTGCAATGGCCCGACAATGCTAGCAAACATATAATCAATAATTGTTGTTCCTATGATTGAATTGAAGCACATTTTATAATGTACATTTGTGGCACGTACGGTACACAAACCTGCAACGTTACGAAAATTAATAAATATATATATATTAGGGAACAAGATCTTGCCCTAAATTTGCCATTTCGAGGCACTTGTCGTTGATTTTGTTTCTAATTGTTTTCTTCCTCTAAATTATTTTTTTAGTCAACCCTACAATACCTCACCACGCCGTAAGAACCACTAGAAATACGTCACGCAGCGCATGTGTTGAGTTGACAGACTAGACACGAGGTGCCGACGTGACGGGAGAGCGAAATTTTTTTTTAATCCCTCGTTTATAACGTTTCCCCGACAGCGTAAATTTTTTTCCTCTAAGTTATAGTATGGACCCGGCCCTATGAGAACCAAACAAGACGCGTGAGAATTATGAGAACCGATATGGAGACGTCATGTGATAGTGGGGCCAAGTTCCATACTATAACTTACAGGGAAAAATGTTACCCTGTCGGATGAGTGGTGTAACGAGAGATTGGAGAAAATTATTTTTTCTTCGCGCTTGCCGCGTTAACGTCACATGTCCGCACCTTCCAGCTCAGCATTGCTCCCTCACAAGTTCGTACGATTCTTTCCAGATTATATGTGATTTTGTATATACATTAATACACATGTGCGAGAGAAATGTTTTGACAAATTCAACTTTAGAATTTGTTACAACCGGATATATTTTTTTTGAAATATAAAATATGATTCGAACCGAATAAATTTGTGACATTAAAGGGCCTTGAAAGTGTAAAATCCAAGTCGGTAGCTATATAGCTACTACGAACCCATCTCAATTTTCTTTTAAAATGTTGGTGGTGATTTTATATATGTTGTTGATCATTAAAAAAGACTATTTTGAATCGTTAGGTCTCACTCAGTGTAGGCTTTTCCTATAAAGACCATTTTTTAAAAGTCCATTCCATAAGGTTCTAATGTATAATTAAAGAAGCATTATTCAATATATTAATTAATATTTGCGAAAAAATTAGCTTCCTTAAGCACATAGATTGGTCAAATCCACCCGAACCATCCAAAGTAGGCTTTAATATGTTTAGTTTGATTTTAATATGATATTGAAAATTAATTATGAATTTAAATTACATTGTCAAGCTAGCTAAAGGTTCATTTATATTATATTATTTAAATATGAAGCTGCATTAAATCTGATATTATTTTCACGGCTCAAAAATTTATCACAACTATTTTATATATTAAAATCTCGCAAGATCAATCGTTTTCCACATATTGAATTTTCACTATAGCTCTATATATATATATCAAATTGATCAAAGACTCGTATCTATTATTTTACAAAATATTCCTACATATATAATCTCATAAATATTTTTAATTTATTTTAGTTAAGATGAATAACCAAAATATATTTTTTTAACTAAAAATCAGTGGGTACCAGATCGAGATTTTTATAGTGTTATTTATTTTAAATCCATTCAAACAAGTATTATACTAATATTTTGTAAGGCTTTAACATATTGCAACAATTAAACTATTAATAAGATTAATGCTAACGAATTTCACGTAAACTTCATGAATGAGGCATTTCATTTTCACTATATATAATTAAATTATATACTTGCCTTGACTTTTCTTGCGTGCATATATATTTATTTAATAAACCGTATATATAATTAATATATAGTACCAATCAAAATGGTATTATTAAAATGAAAAGAATTTCCATTTCCATTGACCCAACTGCTTCTTTTTAAATCATCAAGAAGTTGCAATGCAATTAGCTACGAACACACACTGATCAGCAATTAATGCTCATTTGTATATGATTTAATTAATTAATTATTCAGGAACGTAAATGATTGCGACGTGGCCACTTCCTTGGACACCTAATGAGTCAAGATCGTTAGTAATTAATTATAATCCATTGTTAATGATAATAATATATAAGTACAAAGCGATTGAATAGTTCAACACTTCAACTAGACTCGATCGGTCTATATAATTTATATTATGAATTATAATTTTCTACATGATTTTAAAAATGCAAACATAAATTAATTAATTCACTTTTGATGTAAGCGGTCAAAGTCACGAACAATTTATTTGTCACCGGTAAATTAACTTCATGTTGTTCTATTAATTTTTTTAAAATTATGTATTATATATATATATATATAAGTTTTGAGTTTTAGATGCATATATTCTCTTGATATAGTTTTGAACTTACCCATAATAATCTAAGACTTTTAATAGTTTCACTTTCATTTATTTTTAATTATCATATAAATATTGTATATATATAAAAACAAAAGGAAAATCCAATAGGTGAGTCGGCAGAGTCAGAAGAGAAATCAACGGGAGAAATTCCATGGAATTTTCTTTCTTGCATCAACGGTCTTCATTCCGCCACGTCATCACTTCACAAGAAATAAGCCATAGTGATTAAACCTACCACTAAATTTAAGATATAAACAATAAAAGTGTATTATTTTATCCCAAAAGTTCACATAGAATGACCCCAAATAAAGTATTGCTTCGTTACATTAGTTACAAATGTTTGTAAATCAGAACGAGAGTAGTTTTGAACCGATTCTCAAGAAGAAGTCACTTGATAGCTACATGTAATTCTACGGTTTCTAACTTTGATGGTTGGAGAAATCTTGTGGACTCCGAAAGGACGCGAGGCTGTCCATCATTCTCGGTCAACACAATTGAACAATGAAAATAACCACCAAATACCCGCCGCTAAGAATCGCTGAACGGGACATTCACTATAAGGACAGAGTTCACCACTCACTCGCCACAGGGACAAGCAGATAAAGCAATATCTCAGCTGCCGAGCCGCCATAGAACGAAGGAACACCGACCAACAAAAATAACAAAAGCACGCATGCGCACCAGAAGACTATCAAACCACCATACTCCCCGCCAAAGAGCACATCCGGTGCCACGAAAAACGGCAGTCCGACGAACCCATCGTCGAAAAACACAGTAAAACTTAAAACATATGAATCCAGAAAACGACCAGGATGATCACGACCAAAACATTCGATATTCACTACATTCTCAGTCATAATATCTCATTATAAAAAAATTTCAAAGAAATCTCATAATAAAATTATAAAAATATTATTTAATATTATTTTTCTATTTTTTCGTTTTCTACATAACTGAAAACATTATCTAATTATTAACATGATAATTATATGAGATAATGACACTTTAGTACACCTAACTAAAGCGAAATGACACTTTCATACCTTAACTTTTTTTCTTACTTTTTTGAGTATCTTGACAATATTTTTGTGACAACATACCTCTAAAATACATAAACTACCAATAGTTTGAGAAACTATAAAATGAATTTTGAATTGATTCGATTTGGTTTATATTTAAGATGTAATTATAATTATTCCCCCAAATCTAAAATTAAATTTGATTTTATAAACCAAATTATACCAGTGCTATTCTGATTTTTTAAATCGGGGATATTTTATTTATTTTAGCATAAGTTTTAAAAAAAAATGTTAGAGTGCTTGAAAAAAGAGAAAAATAACTAGAAAATAAAATTATCATTTCGTTTGGTGTTACAAAGTGTCATTATTCTTAATTATAATAAATAGAACATTGACCATCACTTTAGTTTTTTCTTATTCATGGTTAATTTGTATAACATAATTAATTTTTGAAAAAGAAAATAGCGTGCATATGCATGAGGGATACATGACTCATGGGAAGATGATAAGTTACATTTCACATGAAGATCGAAGACAGCCGTAAAAAAGAAAGCAACACACACGTGACATAACATAACATCATGTGATGGTGATGGTGATGGTTCATGCATGTATGGATGGTGGAGAGACTAATGATTGTAACATAACTACTCAAATAAAATGATTAACAAAAAAACAATTAATAACCCATAAATGAAGTGCGCAGCCACAGCCGCCATTTCCTCTTTCCCTTTCATGTTCCTTTAACCTTTTCAATTCTTCAAATAGTTTCAAATTATCAATAGATAAATAAGATAATTATATTAAATCATTTATTTATCATATTTTTTAAAAAATTAAATAATCATAAATTTTAAATTAAATTAGAATGATACATTTTAGATGATAAGAAACCAGACATTCTTCTATGAAAAATATGAATGCTTTTTATCAGATAAATTATAAAAATAATTTATTTTATACGATGATAAATCAATCTTCTATTAAAAATATCGATAATATAATAAACTTGAACATTCAAACATATGTTATTGATTAAATAACAATTCAAATTATAGTAACATTTTAAGATATGATAAACCTGAAAATTTTAACAGACGTTCTTGATTCTCACAATATTTATAATAGAAAATTACAATTCAGCAAAATAGATAACGACACACATGAAAGATTATTAATTTAAAAATAAATCTAATAAAAAATTGGAAAATCCCAAAAATCAGGGGCTATATATAAGGTCACCACGACCCACATTTGTAGCTACGCAATAAATACACAAACTCTTCCATCTCCACACCCAGAAAAAGAGAAACAGAGCAACTCAACTTTCTTCAACCGCACGTCACCGTTTTCACTCAACGGCTATAATTCCCGACCACCGACACCGACCCCTGTTTCTGTTTGAGTCGGTGATGGGAGAGGCGGTTAAGGTTCGAGAAGTGGAGCTGGGCAGGGACGGGTCGGCGGTGGAGGAGGTGGAGAGGCGGTGCGAGGTGGGCCCCACCGGGAAGCTCTCCATCTTCACCGACCTCCTCGGAGACCCCATTTGTCGGGTCCGAAACTCTCCGGCCTACCTCATGCTGGTAAGTGATGAAAAAAAATATGATCAATTTGTCCTCGGAGTCGCCGAAATTAAGGCTCGATTTTGCGACGTGGGTTCGGTTTGTTACGACGTTGGTTTTCTGATTTTGGCGCAGGTGGCGGAAATGGGCGTGGAGATTGTGGGGATGATCAGGGGTTGCATAAAGACGGTGACCTGCGGGAAGAAGATGGCCGGGAACGGCCGGAAAGGTGACGTCATCGTGAAGCCGGTGTACACCAAGGTTGCTTATATTTTGGGGCTTCGTGTCTCTCCTTCTCACCGGTACTGTCTTGTTCTGTTTTATTGATTTTTTTTTTAATTCGATAAAAATGGACCATCAAAGTAGGGGAACCAACTCAGAACCACTGTGTAAGAAGCCGTTTGGTTCTGATCGGTCCAGTTTTTATTTTATTAAGTTCGAACCGATCAGATATTGATCTCCAACCCGTGTTTAATTTATACGTCGAATTAGACAAAAATAATCAAGATTTACGGGTGGAATTAAAAGAATTTGAGCATGAAAGAGTGTGACTATGCGTAAGTAACACTTAAGTTTATTTCTATTTCTTTAGGAGCGAGATTGAGACTAATTAAAAAAAAGTACTAGTAACGTGTCCAACACGTAAGCATTATGAACTCAAATTGGTTAATCAACGGGTTTTATTGTAAGAATCGAACCCAAATAAATTTTGAACGGTTATCTAATTTCATAATTATTGTTCTTAGTTTCAGTTGATTTGAATCTCGGTTCATGTCTCTTTATGTGTCTAAAGTGTCACTCTTGTGTTAAAATGATACATTAGTTGTTGGGTGTTATGTTATTTTATTAAATGATATTTATTTTTGTTAGTTATGAAAATGTTGACAAAATTTATGTTTTTTTTTCCATTTTAGGAGGATGGGCATTGGGTTGAAGCTGGTTCGCGAAATGGAGGAGTGGTTCAGGCAAAATGGTGCCGAATATTCCTACATCGCCACCGAAAACGACAACCTCGCCTCCGTCGACCTCTTCACCGGAAAATGCGGCTATTCCAAGTTCCGCACCCCGTCGATCCTCGTCAACCCGGTCTTCTCCGGCCACAAATTGCCCACCTCCCGCCAAATCTCGATCCTAAACCTCTCGATCTCCGATTCCGAGTCTCTCTATCGGATCCGGTTCGCCACGACCGAGTTTTTCCCTCGCGACATCGACTCGGTCCTCAACAACAAGCTCTCGCTCGGCACATTTGTCGCGGTTCCGGCCGGTTACAATTGGACCGGACCGGAGAAATTCCTGTCCGATCCGCCCGGTTCGTGGGCGGTTCTCAGCGCGTGGAATTGCAAGGACTCGTTCACGCTCGAGGTGCGCGGGGCGTCGCGCGTGAGCCGCACGCTCGCCAGGGCGAGTCGGGTCGTGGACCGGGCGCTCCCGTTTCTACGTGTCCCGTCTGTTCCGGAGCTGTTCAGGCCGTTCGGCGTGCTGTTTCTGTACGGGCTCGGAGGGGAAGGCCCACGCGCGGGGAAGATGGTGAGGGCGCTCTGCAGGCACGCGCACAACCTGGGCAGGGCGCGTGGGTGTGGGGTCGTGGCGATGGAGGTGGCGAGTGGCGAGCCGCTCAGGTTAGGGGTCCCGCACTGGAGGAAGCTATCGTGCGCCGAGGACCTGTGGTGCATCAAGAGGCTCGGGGAAGGCTACAGTGACGGGTCGGTCGGTGACTGGACGAAGTCGCCACCTGGCCCGTCGATTTTTGTTGATCCGAGGGAGTTCTGAGAATTACGGTTCTGCCACTGGGCGCGAACGCGAGTGAGTGGTGTGGTTTTGAAGGGTCTGTTTGGGTGATGGGAATGTGAAAAATAGCCCATTCTTAAACTTTAGGTTAAAATCTCTTTTGTTCTCTATCAGCCAATCGTAGCACTAATCGTCCGCTTAGGAATGTATCGTGTAACTTACCTAGAAACTTAAATCGGAAAATAGTTTAATGGAAAATGACCGTTCATCGAATTTAAATACCTTCTCCGAGCTTCAGCTCCGTTGTTCTGAAACTAGCCGGAGAAGACACCCAACTGTTTATATTTAATATTTGTTTCTTTTTTCAGTCAAGGGCATTTTGGGTATTTCATTTTGGTAAATTATAAATTGAAAAAAAATTTAACTGATAATTATTTTTGTTTAATAGTGTTAATTTGATTGATGATATTTTAACTGATAGATCTGTATGTGCGATGATTGAGAGTGATAGATTTTTAGATGTTTTTTTATGAAATGTTGACATGGATTGGATATTTTGGGTTTCTGGAATTGATTTTTTTTTATTGTCGTTTGGTTGTTCCTGAAGGTAAGTGGAGCCACCTCCATAGCCGTAGCTCGTGTCTTTTTCTTCTTTTGCATCGTTTTTTGGTTGGTTTCAGTTTGGACTTTTCAGACAACTGAACCTCGAACACTTCCACTCAAAGAGTGTGTCCTAGATTTGCTTACGTGTACATGTTTGGAGTGATCTTGACTTTTTCGTTACTACTATATGCTTTTTTTTTGTTTATTTCGTGGTTTTAGTTTATTGAAATTTTTCATGAGTAATAATTCAAGAAATATTAGAGTGATTTAATTTAGTAGTATGTACTAAAATTTAAACTCATAACATGACTTGTTGGTTAGTTTATTGAATATTGTTTGGTTGTGTTTATTATTTGACAATCAGTATATTTTATATTTATTATTCGAACTCAAAGTTTAATTTTAATTTTTTGAGACCGCATTTTATTGATGGATTTGATAATTTTATATGTTGAAAGTAATTTATATTTATTGATGTTTTAAAATATATTTATAATTGCTACAATCATATGTATAGCGGAAATCAAATACAAAACGTTGGAACAGGTAGAACTTGATACTGAACTGGTAGAAGTACGGTGTTTAGTTGACATAGTATATATAGAACCCGATCCCCTCATTACACCTCTCTCTCATCATGAATCACTTGTTGGGTATAGTATGTAACCCAAACTCCACGTTGCACCTCTCTCCCAACAGGGTTCAATTATAGGATATAATATGAAACTTGACTCCCTCGTTACCCCTCGTTACAGTCGGAGACCTCCTGACAGGAGTTGAATTGAGTCATACCTAATTGCAATTAATTAACATATCTATCTATGCTTGCGAAGCTCAGTCAGCCAAAGTCATTGTTTCATATTGATAAAATTTATTAATCAAAAGGTGGCAACATGTTCATATAAAATTAGGTTCTAATGTTCTTTTATTATTTTGGTCAATGTTTTTTTTGCTTGACTTTGTAATTTATGTGGAAGTAGGAGAAAAGTGATAGTTGTATTTTAATTCTTATCTTACATTTTTTTTGCAATTTATTATTTATGCCACAAGACTTGTTTCATATTAGATAAATATATTTTGGTACCTTTTAATTATACTCCACTTTGATTATGTGGAAGTTCAAAACTCATACAACTCTTTTAATAATGAGACTCAAATTATTGCGGTGTACACTCGAAGACTCATATTAAATAAATATATGTTAAAACAAAAGAGTTGATATGCACATTAATTTTAAAAAAACTATTAGACTTGTATATATAAATCGATGTTAGGTCCAATATGTAACGTGTTGGGACGGATTTGGCAATCCCCGTCCCCGTCCCAATTATAATCGGATCGGGGATTTCCCGTTTCTAATAGAGACGAGGATTCCCCGTCGGATTCGAGAATTCCCCAATTTTAATTTCCATCCTAAAAAATGTTAAAACATATTAATTTTAAAATAAAATTTGTGTTAAAAAAATTATTTTAATACAAATATATACTTAAAATATTATTTATTTCATTAAACATGTATTATTAAATATGCATTTTAAAATATAATTTTAATTTTGTAAAAATATATTTTCAATATATCGGGGTGGAGTGGCGCGGGAATGCCTCACCCCATCCACGCCTATTCCTGTTCGGATTCAGAGATTCTCGGCCTTATTAACGTTTAGATCCGAGATTCTCCGTCGGAGACGAATAATATTGCCATCCCTAATGATATTCTTGTCTAGGATCAATTTTCGGAATCTTCGGTTAAAGACTCAAAATTATGGAACAAAAATCAGAAATAAAATAAATAGTGGTTTAAGCTCATAATAAACATTTTATACAGTTTCTTTTTGATATGTTACCATGTAACTCAGTACTGGCCCAACCCAAGACTAGCCCAAACATAGCCCAGGATTGGCCCGAAAACAAACATGTGGGTCCACTTTACGTTGGGTTACGATTAACCCACTGGCCCAAAATGTATCGGCCCAATGAAATTTTGTTAGGCCCAATTTAGGATTCAAACCCACGCACCAAATATTTTTTACGCAATCTAGGCTCAATTTCTTATCTATTAAACTATTTGTAATTAAGAATATACAAACATGAAAATTAAATGATAATTACAAATTACAAATTTGTAAGATCAATTATGGTTTGCTTTCTTGGTTAACAAATAATTTTAAATTAAATAAACCAGAATCGAACCAGAACTAATGAATTTATATAAACATCAAATTATAACCAAAATATTATTCATGGTTTTTAATTCTTTTGGTTTGGTTTTGTTTGATTTTCGGTCCGGTCATGTTCTTTTTGGTCACAATTGGACAATCCTACTCTTGACTTATACATATGATTTTTTTTGGATAAAAGCAAATTTTATTAATTAAATGACAACTAACCCGGCATCAAGCCGAACAGCTGAAGCTACAGTTGGTGGGACAAACCACTCACCATAATCTCAGCTACTGTTAGTTAAAATAAATATGGTCATTTTGTGAGTCATTTGATTACAAGCAAAACAAAGAACACATGTTATGATAGTGGGTAGTGCAACACCGTTCGCTAATGATTCCTCCAAAGTTGTTCATCTCGACATGTTTAGCATCATGTAGAGCCATACCCTCCAACTCATATGGATGGAGAAAGCATGTGATCTTGCTGCAGGGTGTTTTACACATGCATCAATGATAACCCCGGAGACCAATTAACTCGAACCAGTTAGCTTCGTTCAGAGCTACGGCCTCCGACTCATACAGATGGAGAAACCACGTGATCTTGCTGCAGAACGCATGAAACTAGCTTCCTCGATCAACTCTACGATCAATATGAGCATTGCGAAATTCAAATTCTCTCAGCTCATTAGGGTTAACCGGATCAGCCCATCGACACCTGATAAACTGTAAGAAATGAAAAACTTATGTTTTTCTATATAATTTCCACTTGCATTTTTTAATAATGTACACATTCCTCTTCACACATGTCAACTAAAAAGGACTATGATTAAAAATATTTTACAATTATATTAACTTTTAGAGATTACAAATTCTATTATGATAATTTTAGAACGACTAAATGAATAGGCCCAATTTATTGAGAAATTTTAATTTAATATTTAATACATATAATTGTTGATAACAAAATTGAGACAATATATAGATAGTCACTCCTATTAATTTTAAAGCACGTGGTGAAAAGGTGTACGGTTTTTCTTACAACAACCTAAGTTAAAAATTGAATCAAAAAGTGTGTCCAAAATTCAAGTACATGCTGATTTGTCATTATGTGGCCGACAGATCAGTTTGTCTAAAGCTTAATTTGTCATCATGCAGTCCATAAATCGAACAATTATAGACTTATTAATTACTTGTTAAATCACAACCACCATGCACTAATCACATATACCCAGTGTTCTAAAAAACAGCCAGGCGGTGTCTAGACGTTTATTTAGACTTTGCCGTGCCGTCTTTTACTAGTCGAGCACTCAAAAACAGTGGAGGCCAAAAAACGGACTAGACGGCCAATTGATCGGCTCAGGCGGGCTAGGCGGCGATTAATCAGCCCGCCATTTAAAGAAAACAAAATCAATTGAAAATTACAATTTACACATTTAGACCTAAAACGTCTCAAATTGGTTTAATTGGATTCTACTTCTAAACTAATTAATTGTGAGATTGTTTATTTTTTTTATCGTATAATTAATTTTTATAATAAAAATAATGAAAAGATACAAATTCGATTAATTCCTGACTAATCCAATTAATTTCCGATTAATCTTTCTGGAGTGTTGTTCGCCCTATTAGCGTTTAGCGTTTTTTAAAATCTTGCCTATATCTCTCATAAATTATCATGAAAAATTAAAATTAAATCAACTTAATTAAGATATATCTCTTATTTGTTGAAGAAAATATTATATCATACGATATATATATTTATATACATAAAAATATATAAAAAGAGTGTTATCTATTTTTTTCATTCTATGTAAAGTAAAAGTTTGTTCTTAATTTGTTGTTCCTAATGATCTCTTGGTGTCTACTGTGAAAGAATCTTACTCTTAACAAGTCTCAAACTTATGTGTGGTCAAGCCATAAATATTTGTTTAATTAAGTCATCTAAAAAAGTGCTGCTTTATAATTGATTTGGATATGAGGACCCAATATTAATTTTAAAAAGTTAAGTAGAATGTTGTTTTCGTGACAAAAAGCAATAGCTTATAAGGAAGGTCTATAATAATTCGAAAAGACGACCCTAACGGTTTAAATGTACTAATCAAAATTAAATCCTAAAACTATAATAAAACACTATTTTGATATTGGTTAAATATTAAAACTGTGAAGTTTTTGAATGAAATTGGGAACATTCTAGAGTTTCGTATGAAGATGCATCTGTAAGGTCATGATAATTGTTTGAGAAAGAGCACGACGGAGCATCGGGCCAGGTAAAAGCTAGGTAATAAGGACACCGTGGCTGGGAGGAGAGAGTTCGACCGTGGCTGAGAGGCAAGATCTGCCATTCCAGTAGACATGCGGATTTCTAAGCTTCTCCACTTCAGAGTGTAGAGCATGGGATGAGGGGAAGGTGAGAGCTCTTTTAGACCACGACACGGAAAATCAAATATTCTCCATTATCCCTAACTGGTACGAAACTAGGGACCTCTGGTACTGGGATGCAAATAAGTTAGGTGAATACTCCGTCAAAAGTGCCTACTGGGCCCTATGTCAATTGAGCAATATCTAATCTCCGTCAGCGCAAGCAACCAGTTGGAGAGAGGCAGGGAAGCTACGAGTCCCCCCAAAAATCAAAATCTTTATTTGGAGGGCTATCTCGAACCTATTCCCGACAAGAACCCGCCTGACAGAGAATTAGCTTCCAATAGTCACCCAGTGCCCACTATGTGGTAGATCATGTGTTCTTTTAATGTAGAGTATTGGCACTATATGGGGGGATATACTTCTACAAAGGATCCGAGGGAAGATGTGGTTTGATCCGGCAATAAGGGACTGGTTCTCCTGGGTAGAGGGGGAGGATGAAGCAAGCATGTGTGCTATCAAACTTTGGGCAGTATGGAGAGTAAGGAATCAAGCCGTTTGGAAAACGAAAGTTTTCCAACCGGAGAGAGTGGCAGCGACTGCCAAAGGGCTCCGGAGAGCCTGGGTAGCATCAAAACCTTCGGGAAGATCTTCGGGGGCAGATCAACTAGTGTCAGCATCTCCGAGAGTTTGGGTTCCTCCTGCTCCAGGAATACTAAAAATAAATGTAGATGGGGGAGTAGATGCAAAGAGGAGAAACTGGAGCGTAGGACTTATGTGTAGAGAGTCAGGGAGTCGAATTGTAGGAGCTCTTTATAGATGCTTTTCGGGTATCTCCATTCCGAATAGGTGGATGGCGTAGGTGTCAGAGAGGCTCTGTCATGGGCAAAAGGGAAGAGTTGGTTGGAGGTGGAATTTGAAGCTGATTGTCTCAGTGTGGTGGACCACGTCCGACATAGAAAACAAACTAGAAACATGTTCAGTGGCATTATCTACGACTGTAGGCGCTTTCTCTCAACTCTCAGACTAAATTTCTGTTTATGTTTTGCTCGTCGTTCTTGTAATAAAGTAGACATGTCCCACCATATATAGCTTTAACTGTTCGGTTAGATTTCGGGTTAGTTGCTATTTATATATATATATTCACAATGAAATATTCTTTTAGGAAACCCAACTTGCTTTTGAATGCATTTACAAGAAAAAACATATTTTTTCCATTTACAAGATTTTAATTCAAAAAATTACTTATAATAAACTAATAACATTCCGAAAAAAATCTAATTACACAAACATCATTTCGGCATTGGCAAATACTAAAATTGTGAAATTTGAGAATCTAGTAATAAAAACCAAATATATTTATAATATTTCAACAATAAACTTATCTTTTAGGAAAGTCAATTTTGTCTTGAATGCATTTATAACTAATTATTTTCATTTTATAATATTTTTTCATAAAATTTTACTTGTATATTTTTAATTTCAATAAATATAATGTCTCAACTAACGATGGTCCATGTTGCACATTTAGCTAGATTTTCATTGATTATCAAAGCTTAACAAACCATGACACTTCATAAAAACAATTAAATTAAGTGCTAAACATAATGTGTCTGAATCTGTGAACTGTCAACTCTTATTTGCTATAATTTTTTCACATGCTTTTGGTTCTTTAAGTAGACTTATATTTAGTAACCCATGTGATTTGGAGGCTATTTTAGATCACAAACGACCGTTAATTAAAGCTCCACACTTTCTTTGTAATAGTTATTTCACAAAAACTATTACAAAGTGTGTAACAATATAATTAGATTGGTTTTTTTGGGTAATATATATGCGAAAATTTAAAAAAAATCTTTAGGTACATTTAGATGAAGAACTCATTTCACCATGTGTACTTATTTGTAATTACCTATTAAATTATTCAAAATACATTAAATCGACTAAATTGATTAGAAAGGTAAAATAAAAACAAAAATTATTCAATTCAATTTGAAAAACTTAAAACTAAAAACTTATTGATTTGAATATAGACCATCGACTTTAAGTCAACCAAACTAAAACTAGGTAAAATATAGGTCCAAAACAGGTGTAAATGTAAAATGTTGATGAAAACTAACTAAAGAACCAAATCATATAAAATTTCTTTCATTGAAATTATACATTTATTAATTTTAATAGAACAAAACTTTAGATTTAAGACCGAACCATAAATACTCTTGCTGGCAACAATATTAATAAAATCTTAACAGTTGAAATAAAAATTTAATAGTTGGCCATCGATTTTTATAAATTGAGTTTAAGTGTGTTTGAGCAAACAAAAAGTAAGTAAAAATAAACAAAAAAAAAATAAAAAAACTGATAAAATTATCGACTTAAATAAAATTAATTTAATCAAACTAAAAACCGATTAATTAAAAATTGAAGCGAACAAAATCTTTGATACTGGGTTAGTTACAATTTAATTAATAAAATTCGATTTTAAAAAAAAAAAAGACACTACAATACCAATAAAATCTTTGAAAATTGATTTTGTAAAGTTGTCACCAAAGAGAAATAAGATAAAGAATATTATTTATTTACTCAATATTAAGAATATCGACAATTAAATAGGAAGCAAAATTAGCATCATCAAAGAGGCAAGAAAATAACAATGTAGGTATTGGACAGTTCATAGTTGGACGAAAATGACCCAAAACGTGGTCCTCACCAAAACTTACCATAATCACCACTGTTTGGTCAAAATCGTCAATTCGCATTCCCCAAAATAAACCAACGTTCAAGATTTCACTTCAAAACACGCGTCACCACCCAGCCGCCCCTCGCAAAATAAAAGAAAAGTCAATATATGTATTAAATGAAACAAATAAAAATTCTCAGATCTTACAGAGCTCAGAGAAGCTTCTTCTCTTTCTCTCTCCTCGACCGACCTCTGAAAGATGAATTTGGAGCAAGAACACAACAAAACAAGACTGACCCAGAGAAACTCACCATGAGAGCTCGTCATTGGACTTTGTTCTTGTTCTTGTTCTTGATCGTGACCTCGGTCTTTGTCACGGTACGAGGTTCTTCGCCCGGCCGGAGAATCCTGCACCAGCCATGGTTTCCGGCGACTTCGTCCCCGCCGCCTCCGCCGCCGGAGACGGAGGGTTTTGGGGTTCCGGCGCCGGAGCAGCCGTTTTTCACCGGAGAGAGTGTCCCGGATCAGGGTCAGGCGGTGTCGCCGCCGCCGACATCGGCGGACGGGGGTGTTGGGGTTCCGGCGGCGGCGAAGCCGGCCAAGAAGGTGGCGATCGGAACCTCCGTCGGGATCGTGACGCTGGGGATGCTGTCGGCTCTCGCGTTCTTTTTGTACCGGCACCGGAAGAAGCACGCCGGAGAGAGCCGGAAGCTCGTCGGGGATGGCGAGTCGGGGAGGTTCGGGGAAGAGGGTCGGTCCGAAGCTCCGCCACCGGCGAGCTTTCTGTACGTCGGGACGGTGGAGCCTCCCGGCCGGAGCTCCGGCGGCGAGGACGACGGAGCAAATGCGTCGACGTCGCCTTATCACAAGCTCGGTTCGATGAAGGCTTCCTTGTCGGACCGGTATCGTCCCAGCCCGGAATTGCAGCCCCTCCCGCCGCTGGACCCGATTCATAGCAAGTCTCTGCCGGCCACCGTGTTGTCGCCGCCGCCTTCCTCCGACGAGGACACGGCGTTTTTCACGCCGCAGGGCACGCCGGGATCGCGGCGGTTCCACCCTATCCCGGCGGTTTCCGGCGGAGCCGCAACAGCCACTGTTTCTGTTCCTCATTCAAAAAGAACAAACCGTTCACTTTCAGCTCCGCCGCCACCTCCGCCCCCAATCCCAATCAATCACCGTGAAAAGCCGAGACTTTCGGCTCCGCTGCCGCCACCACCCAATTGGGCACTTCTCGAATCAAAGAAGAATCGACCACAACCTGCAGAGACAATCAGAAACTCAACTCCACCGCCACCACCACCTCCGCCACCACCGGCATTGCCATCAACACCAAAACCCACAAACCCAATACACAGAGAAGAAAAGCCGATTGAAGAAATTGAGGACAATGCAGGTTCTTCAGTAATGGTTGATACAGAAGACACAGAAGGAGCAAAACCCAGATTGAAGCCTCTGCATTGGGACAAAGTGAGAGCAACTTCAGATAGAGCAACAGTATGGGATCAACTGAAATCAAGTTCATTTCAGTAAGTAAATACACAAATAGATATGGATAGATAATCCATTTGCATATAATTTAGAAAAATAGCAAAAAAAAACATGTATTATACTATCATATTTTTGCAACAGGACATGTGTCGTGAACTTTGATTTTGTTTTATTGCAAAATGTGTTTATTTGTACGAAAATGACGAAATTGCATATGAAATAAAGAACTTTATAAAATACTTTTAACCAAAAAATATTTTACTAAAAGAATATTTTCTACTGCAGGTTAAATGAGGACATGATGGAAACTCTTTTTGGCTGCAGCACCATGAACAACCCTGCAACTTCGAGGGAACCGATCAGGAGATCAGTTCTTCCTCCCGTTGAGAAGGAGAACATGGTCTTGGACCCGAAGAAGTCCCAGAACATAGCTATATTGCTCAGAGCATTGAATGTAACACAAGACAAAGTTTCTGAAGCTCTACTTGATGGTATGCAATTTCCTCCAACATATCCAAGCATGTTAGTAAAAAATTATAGGATTCAATCTTAATGCTCTGTGAATCTTGATCATATAAATTTGATAGGGAGTGAGTGAAATTGCATCATTTCAAGTTAGAGAATGCTAAGAAAATGGCGATCAAATACAGAAACCACACTTAGCATACTGTGATGGACATAGACAGTTGAATTAGTAAAATAACTTATAGAAGATCACAAACCAAATCATTTCTCAACTGGGGAAAAAAGAACCTTTTGCCTAATCTGACCCAATCAAAGAGATGTGTTAGCTCTCAAATCCTAGGAACTGCTAAAACAATGAATTATACTTTTTAAACCAGAATATCCGCTTTTAAAGGTGAATGCATAACTGCACATGTAGGAGCATATATTCTCTCAGTAAAGTGTTACAAATAAATTCGTCCCCACTGCTAGTAGTATTGGATTATTCCTCATTCAGAAACTCTTATCTCTTAAACACACTCCATTGCAATGCCATTAATGCATTTTAACATTTCTACCAGACACAAGAGAGTAGAAATCTAGATATAGGATTTCACCGAAAAATGACCGCTAGCAAACCTTAGTATAGACGGACCTAAAAATATCAAATTCTAATAACCCTAATACAGACGCCACTTGAAAACCAAACATTTTTCATCATTTCAGTTTTGTTTGAACAGTCTCATTTTTTCTAATATATTGCACATAATGCCTATATCCTGTGAATGAGGAAAATTGATCTTCAATGAAAGGTTACCTACGGACCTAAAATATTCAGATCTGTTTGGTTGGAACAGGTGACCCGGAAAGTTTAGGCGTTGAGCTTCTTGAAAGCCTGGTAAAGATGGCTCCGACCAAGGAGGAAGAAATCAAGCTTAGAGACTATAATGGAGATGTCTCAAAACTTGGGTCTGCAGAACGATTTTTCAAGGCAGTACTTGATATTCCATTTGCATTCAAAAGGGTTGAAGCCATGCTATACAGAGGGAACTTCGACTCGGAAGTGAAATACCTGAGGAGTTCTTTTCAGACTTTGGAGGTATGTTGATATAGATTTCTAACATATAAAATAGGGAAAATGGAAAAAAACATGATGTATACTGCCATAGTTTTGCAAGAGAATGTTGTGTACTTAGTTAATGGCAAAAGTATGCTCTGAACTTCAATTTTTTCTACAAAATGTGTGTAAATGACAAAATTGCCTTTACCATTAAGAATTATTATTTTAACGTAAATATTTTTAAAAGTTTTTTTTTCTGAAAACATCTTTTAACATAAATTTGTATAATCAAATTTTGAATTTTATTTTTAAGTTAAAAATTATTTTATAAAAATCATAATTCTTAATTTCATGGGAATTTTATCATTTTTGTACAAGTACACACATTTGGCACAAAAAATCAAAATTCAGAGCACCCTTTTGCTATTAACAAAGTACACATCACCATCTTACAAAGGTGTGATAGTATACAACATGCTTTTGTCGTTTTCCCTATAAAATACTGCAGCAATTAAGCTAAGGCTGAAATATAGAATCCCATACAGCTGACAGCCCTATCTGCGATGAATCTCATTGTCCCCCACAATTTTCAGGCAGCAAGCGAAGAATTGAAGAACAGTCGGTTGTTCCTCAAACTGCTTGAAGCTGTTCTGAGAACAGGAAACCGGATGAACGTTGGAACCAACCGCGGTGACGCTAAATCTTTCAAACTCGACACACTTTTGAAACTGGTGGATATAAAGGGAGCGGACGGGAAGACAACGCTGCTTCACTTTGTAGTCCAAGAGATCATCAGAACCGAAGGCGAAAACACTGATTCCACAAATCAAATATCTGAAAACAAAATCCCGCTAAAAACAAAGGAGGAAGATTTCAGGAAGCAAGGGTTGCAGGTCGTGGCTGGACTAGGAAGAGACCTCACCAGCGTGAAAAAGGCAGCGGGAATGGACTCAGACGTCTTAAGCAGCTATGTATCAAAACTAGAAACGGGGCTCGAAAAGGTCACATTGGTCCTGCAGCACGAGAAGACAGAATCAAAGGACAAATTCTTGGACTCAATGAAGCTGTTCCTAAAAGAGGCGGGAGAGGAAATTTCTCAGATCAAGGAATATGAAACAAAGGCCTTATCCCACGTGAAAGATGTTACACGGTATTTTCATGGGAATGCAGCGAGGGAGGAACCTCATCCGCTCAGAATTTTCATGATCGTTCGAGACTTCCTATCCGTATTGGATAATGTGTGCAAGGAAGTCGGGAGGATGCAGGACAGAACAATGGTGGGTTCTGCTAGATCCTTCCGGAGACCAGAAACCGCCTCACTACCAGTTCTGAACAGGTATAATATAAGACATAATACAAGTTCAGATGAGGAAAACTCATCCCCATGAAAACTTTTTGAACATGAAGCACATTGATCCTTATGTCGACAATCCGATCAGGTGCTACATTTCCGAAGGGCACCTCATCATACCCTTTTCATTGCCGAATGGAAAAACAAAGTTTTCACATCACGAGAGCCACAGAAGCATTAAAAGTCAGGCCGTAGAATAGAAACACACAACACTTTGATTTTACTAGGATTCATATGCCATAGTTCAGATAGGTTCCATGGTTTAGATAAGATTTTTCTCATAGTGTTCTAATGATGCTGTGACCTACATTGTTTCAATTCCATTAAATATCAATAATAAGTAGCTTTCTTTAGCTGCATTGGTTCAATACTTGTTTGGTGTTTCTGGTAATTTATTCAAGCTAAGACAAACCATGAGATTGAAAGCTACACATCAATGAGACACACTTGCAATCTTAAATCATCCAACAGTTCATGAGATTTGATGAACAAATCATATTATTAACCATTTACAGCAAAACTATGACTTCCTAATCTAGTTTCAGCAGAGACAAAACATGATATGTGAACGAGACACAGTTTCAGTCATAAATCACCCAAGACATCCAGGCATTTAAAAAATGAGCGAAAATGGTGATGCACGCAAGGTGTTTGTAGAAATGCCAATGAGAAACAATTTCCAAAAGCAGCAAAATTACCCATCGAAGCTACACTACACAGAGAAGTAAGATACAGTACTTTAAGAGATCGATAAATTGATGTGAAGCCATTGACGTACCTAAAACGAGGAGCAAAAGCTCCATTTCTTCGCTTCTGCAACTGCAATTTCCACCAAATCGCATTGGGGAAGAAGAAAGGTTCCAAGTAAACGAGGAGATTGATACGACACCGTTTTAGGTTTTGGTTGTTCCAGTTTGGGCTTGGTCCTTTCTAGACACTGGCTGGCCCGGCTCGTTTGCCCTAGTTTTGGGCTTTCTTTTTGGGGCCCAATAGTAATGGGGGAGTTGACATTTTTTCTCTAAAACATGTATTGTTATTGTGTGACCTTTTTATTATTCATGATTGTGAATAAAAAGTGTACAAAATAACAAAAACAATCATTTTATTGTATGATGACCAACATTTAGAAAAAAAAAGTGTTATATATGTGATATATCTATATAATAATATGATTTAAAATATTAGAGAGTGTGTGTGAATTGACCGCGTTTAAATTTTTTTTGACTCGCCCAATAAAATTTCGTAACAATCGTTGATTAGTTTAATTAATTTTCAACTGATATGATTAGCTTTTTATTATATTTTAAGTTTTTTATCTATATGACCTAGGGCTGGGCACGGTTCTAGAACCGAACCGAACCGGCTAGAACCGAACTGGACCCAATAAAAAGGTTCTTTATTTTGGAGACCCAAATCCGGACCTAATAAGTGGGTATCGGTTTCACGGCTCGGTTTCCGGTTCTACCCAATTGGATCCAATTGAATGATTAATAGTAAAATTAAGGGTTCGGTTCTCTGGTATAGTTGTATAATTTTGCCTAATTATATTTAATTAATGTGATATTCATACATTATTCAACTTATGGTGAAAATTATATACAACTAAAAAAAAATTTAGGCTAAAATATAGAATTGAAATACAAAAATTATAAATTAAACACCCCAAAATCGGTTCGGTTCTAAACTGATTAATTAGCGGTTCTATACTCTTAGAACCGGAACCAAACCAAATTGATTCGGTTCTCAATTTTCAGACCCAAATTCGATCCGATACTCACGATTCTCGGTTCATCGATTCAGACTCGATTTGAATCTTGGTTCGGTTTCAATTTTGGGTAAAAAGTGGTCACTCCTAATTTGACCAGCGTGTAACGTTTATAGTCGAAGAAGAGTAGTAGAATAAAAAATAAGTTTAGATTTGCACAAGCTAAAGAAAGTTAAAAGTAAAAGATACTTGAGTAAGCAAAATGAAGATCATAACCCATACTCAAAGTGAAAATAAATAAATAAAAAGCAAAGAAGCTTATACTTAAAAAAAGATACTATGAGCAAAAAAAATGGTGGTCGAGTGGAGAAGCTACCATTTCGGAGATTTGTATTTAACACACCAATCAAAGATTTTATTCAATTTTATTATTAGATTTCACACTAAACAAGAACCAACAAGTGTCACAAATCAATATAATTAATCTATAAATCACTACAAAATTGGCCACTCCCCTATTCTCTAGCTCCTTGATCCTAACAAAAAACAAAATTCACAAAAAACCATATCCACAAGCTATGCTTGCCTTGCTGAGCAAGTCAAAGGCCCAAGCATTGATCTCCTCATCTTTCTCTCCCTCCTCCTCAAATCTCTCCCAAAAGTTTTGAGTTTTTTTTTTCAGACAAAGAGCCAAGATTTTGCCAATGTCATGTCCAAATCAACCAAACCCTTTGTTCCTTTCATGTTGTTGTTGTTGGTCTCAACCTCTCTCTTCTCCCCAAAAGTGCTAGTGTTTGGGTCTCCTCCTCCTTCTCCTCCACAAGAGCCCACCTTCATCAACAGACCAGATCCTCTGCAACATTTCAAGAACTACAATGGGTGCTATGACCCAAGAAGCAGGCATTATTGGGCTGTGAGTGTAAATTTTTTGTTACCCATTATTGTATCATGGACAAAAATTGTTATAAGAGGTCCTGTAACGCTATCTATCAGTTCAAGTTTATAGATGAATTGAGTTTTGACATGGTATAAGAGTACGACGTGGATAATCTCAATCCGACCTACATGTAAAAGGGTGTTCCATTCGAACCTCAATATGTCATCTTGGAGTCTCTACTTATCATGTCAATCTTTTAGGTGGGGTGGGGTTTAATACATAACAAAAGGTTGTTATGCATCATCTCAAGCATTGCACACGCAAAAGCTCAAAATTTTATGTGGATTGAAGTTTAATATTTTATAATAATTTGTCGTGGATCGTCTTAATCTAACTTAAACGTGAAAGGGTATTCTATTCACATCTTGATATGTTATCTTGAAGTCTTTACTTATCAGTTCAAAATTTTAAGCATGTTTCGAAGTTTAATATCAGTACTAGCCTATTGTGGATCATCTCAATTTGATGTACACGTAAATATATATTGCATTCACTCCTTAATATGCTATGTTAGAGTTTCAACTTATATGTTTGAGCTTTTAGGTGAATGAGAGTTCAATATTATATAAGAATGAATTTTTTATTATCTCATTTTGATATACATGTAAAAGGGTGTTCCATTAACAACTTAATATGCAATTTAGAGTCTCCACCTATTACTTCAAAATTTTAGGTGGGTTGCAATTAAATATGATGTAAAAACTTGTCTTGTATTATTTGAATTTGTAAGTTCTCTATCAAAATTTGGATTCGACTATGCTATCAGTTGTGAATGATGTTAATTTTTATTTTTTTTTCAGTCCGCAGCATTTACGGGCATCTATGGATACACGATCGCCGTGGTTTGGTTGCTATGCGGAGTCATATTCGGTGTTTTCATGGCCACCAAGCACATAATTTCGAGGCCTACTCCGATTTCGGACATCTCCGATCATTACTACTTCGTCATGTTCATGCTCATCCTCCTCCTCACCATTTTCGTCTTGTAATAAAAACCAAACCCTAATCCACATTGTGTTCGATGTTTTTAGGATAATTAGTGATTACAAAAACATGGAGGTTGCTTTAACACTTTTGCAATGATTATGACCTTACATCTTTAAAAAAAATAGAAATATTTTTTCATCTGTTTTTACCCCAATTTTAAATTTTAGTAAAAGAGCAATTTCGTCATTTAAAATTTACTGACACATTTTTAGAACAAGACTAAAAATGTCGAGATACAAAACACATTTACTCATGTTTATTTTTTGACGACTCTCATTATTATAATATGTGACTCTTGTTTGATACATAGGATCGCGAGTGGCTTCGCTCTCGCGGCGAACCAAGGATCGATGAACAGAGCAAAAAAACTAAAGCGGACCGTCCTGAGCGCGAGCGGAGACGCCTACAGGACGATCCATAAAGTGATGACAACATTAACAAAAATGCAAATAATGTTACACCCCTACACTCCAGAGACGACGTTGAGCTTGAAGGCGACGAATCATAGGTTGAGGAGCGAGGCGAATTTGATACATACCTTCGTTCACGACAACGAGCCCTACATTGAGCTCGCGATCAACGCCTCGTAAGTTTTTTTCTAAAAAAAAAAACTAGCCTGTTAGGTATTGTTATGGTTACTTGTGTGACAAGTTAGGTTTTTCTTTAGGTACAGGACACACCTTGTGGTGGTAACGGTCAACTTGGTGCTACTCGTTGTTGGATTAGGTGAGTTCTTGATTTTCCCGCCACTTTCTCACAATTTTCTCGGCTGCCAAACACTAATTTTGTTGATGGGTTTTGTTTTAGTTATGCTCGTTTTGCATTGGCACCCCGGATTCATAGTGTAAGCAAAAGAAATAAATATATCAAAATTAATTACCATAACGCGACACATTTTTTTTATCAGCAATAATCGAACGTGACACTTTCTTCGCGTTTGTTTTTTCTATTCAGCATAATTTTCGCGTGCTGGATTTTAACGACGTTATGTTGGATTCTAGCTGGATTCGACTTCTCACTTCAAACGTAAGTAAACGCGCCCCTACATATTCTGTAAGTGTGACATGATCATGTTTTGTATGGTTGGATATCAGATCTCTTACACGTGCAGGTTTGCAGAGGACACATGCTCGGCTCTTCAAAAATACGAGCAGAACCCGGTGAATAACACGCTCGCCTCGATGCTTCCATGCCCAAATTCGTCCCAATCGAATAAAATGTTGATAGAAATAGGAAGCACGGCGCACGGCTTCATAACGCAGGTTTTAATATGTTTATAATATCACTGGAACATCAACTAAAATCAGCGTATTCTTATTTATTACATGAAATCTCTATCGATTCACACAAATATTTTTGCTACCATTTAATTTATTGGACTTAATATTTATAGTAGATTTTATTTATTTATATTCTTTTGTTTTTCAAGTTGAATTGGAAAATAGCAGAGCTATATAGTTCGGTGGGTGTTAATATGGAGAACGAGAAGTTGATGGGAGTGAGACAGTTTTGTGTTTGTGACCCGTTTTCGGAGACGTCTAGGTTTGACTATTCACCGGGAAGCTGTCCGAAAGGTGCCATTGAAATTGGGGAGTTACCGAATGTAAGTAAGTTATGTACCTTATATTCTGCTAAAAGTAGGGGTTTGAATTGGGATTCGGTTTTCTTGATTCAGACATGTTAGGACGACAAATTTTTGGAGATTGAGTGGGATCGGGACGGGAATTCAAGATTCTTGATTGGGATTGAAATTGGGATTGGGATCTACGTTTTCTATTTTATCGCGATGAGGATGCGGAGATCATGTATCTCTTATTTGATAGGATAAGAGATATGATCATTAAATTCACTCTGAACTCGTTCGTACTTTCATCTTATAAAGAGAATGAATACTCCAAGTTTGATAAGTGCATAGTATTGTCGATCTGATAGGTTACAACCATCTCTAGATATTTTCGTCTTTAGAAGGATGAGAAGGAGGTCGGTTCGGGAGGGTTTAATGATCTCCTTACACGTCAAATCGGAATACCAAATTCTCGTCGGGTTTGAAATATTTTTTCATCCTTCTACATAAAATAGAATCATGTCCATTTGGCATTATGGCCTCATGCACATGGGTTTAGATCCTGGTGGCCACTGCCGGCTTTAGGGGCAGAATTAAAACAAGTGCTTTAGGCTCATTAAAAATATGTCAAATTCTCTTGATAATTTAGGCCTTTTTTAAAATGCCTCAAAATCAAAGGTTAAGTATAGGTCATAATTTTTTGTTTATAGATTTTACTTTAGGCCTCGACAATGATTGAGTCGGACTTGATAATGGCCCATATAGCTTCATTTACCGTGACATCTGGGTCCACATATGTATATCGGTCAATGAATTATACGTGAAATAGATTACGATAAACTCGAGTCACACTACAACGAGGCATGTGAACAAAATTTATTATGCACAGTAGGGTTTCTCAAAAATAACTGAACCGAACTAAATAGAATTGAGTTGGTTTGGTTCAAAATCGAATCAAATTTTTATTGGTTCAATTTCTGTTTATAAAATAAGAACCGATGAAAACCTGAATCGAGTTAAAAACTGATTAATTTGGACACATGTATCATTTTAAGTCATCAATGATTGATTAATTTGACTTAGAAATATTTATCAAACAAAAAAATAAACCAAAATATAAGATTTTCATGTAATTTAGTTTATAAAACATTGAACTGAATAACAAAGGTTAAAAATCGAACTAAATTTCATATGTTCAGTTTGAGTTTTTATCTTATAAAACCGAATTGATCAGTTCAGTTCAAAATTAAACCCACCAAAAATTAAACCATGAACGGCCCTAATTAATATACTCATCAAACATCACTCTAACGTCAATTTCATACGTATAGGTTCTCGCGAGATACACATGTTACAAAGACGTTGACGACGAAGACGACAACGACGTGAGCAAGAACTGCCTCGTGGAAGGCAAGTTCATCCCCGAATCTTCGTACAACATGGCTTGGGCCTTCAGTGGGTCTCTCCAAGACCTCCTGACCATATATCCCGACCTACAAAACCTGTCGGACTGCTCCTTCGTCAAGGACACATTCTACGACGTCTACGCCCACCAATGCAAGCCATTCACGGTCTCGATCCAGCTCTTGTGGTGCTCCATGTTGTGCCTCTCCATCTCCATGGTGCTCCTGGTCATGGTCCTCGTCACCAAGGTCTATCAGGACAAGGGTCGTAGGTTCTCTTTCTGTTCCATCTCGCCCACGGAACAACCCTAGGTCATGTGTATAGCAAAACCCCGTTAGGGTAGCTTGGCTGGTCCAGACGAGCACTCTCTAATAAGAGGTTTAGTATTCGAATCTTAGTGGGTCCCGGTCATAGTCACCTGAAGGTCTGTTGGGAGATGGGTCATAAGTTCTTTTTTTGCTTCTAGGTATGACAAAACCCGTTAGAATAGCTTGACTGGTCTAGACGAGCATTTCCTAGTAAGAGGTTTAGTATTCGAGTCTTAGTGGGTTCGGATTCTGGTCACCAAGGTCTATCTAGTTTTTTTTTTCCATCACGCCCACCGACCAAACCCTAGGTCTATCTAGTTTTGAATTTGGATTGGCATTTATGTGATGTACAAACATGTTCTCTTTCTTTTGTATACAAAAAAAATTGTTTGTTTGTTTAACAAAGGGTTCTATTTGATCTCTTTTTTGTTGGAAATTATGTTGACGACTAATTTTTTGGCAATGTATGTTGTGTTCGTCTCGCTTTATATGAAGCAACGAGACTCTTTATATGCTAAAAGGTGGGAGGTAAAAGCTGATAAGAAAGAAAAAAATGTGAGGAAATGTTGTGACATTGGGTCGTCACATAACGTGTAGTAGAGAGACCTGTACGACACCTCAGGTTCAAAAATAGCCACACAAGCACGCAACCACGGTCTCGGTTTCCTATTTAAAGAATTTAAATTGGATTTTCACATTCATCTCTCGAATCTTCTTCCTCTATTCCAATCATATTGTTTAATACAAACAAATAGTTATGTCATTAGACTCTACTATATTTATGGTACTCATGAGTGGTTTTAGTATATTTTATCTTGAATGACAATTACTTGGTGAACCTTTATTGTCGTAGAGGGAGCAATTAATATGTAATACACTCGGGTTCCTTTCACAAATTTCTAATAATTTCCGGTGTCTATCTCGGAGTTCAACTGTGCCAGTCTATTGGTGTGTATTATTTACGTTTATTACAATTGATCAACATTTTCTTGAATTACACTCAATTTGAATAGATAAATTATGTTAAATTCTAGCTCGTGATTAACTAATTAATTTGAAATGCATAAATTTAAAATTAAATTGAGATATAATATTTATGTGATATATATTTCTTTGAAAGTATTAAAACAAGGTTGAATGTACTTGGGATATTTTATAAATCAAACAATACAACAATAAATTTCATTACTGTTTAAGATTCACTACATCTCCGAACTCTCAAATTCATCATGACATGGGCCTTGTGCTCGTACGAGGAAAGGCCTGTCTCACTTCAGTTTTTAATGATTGTGTTCCAAACTCGATCTTGTGTGATTCAGAATTTGGTTCATTTATATAAATAATAAAGAAATCTATATATTTATTAGTTAATAATAGTACATATATAAGTTCATTTTTTCACGTACTTGTTTGAGTTTTTATCAAAGCTTTAAACATTAATTAGCGTTTAATAATTTATTCGGAAAACAAAATTGCTTAAATATGTATTATGGGTATTAAGCTTGTTTTTTTAAGGTAAACAATATTTTTTTATAGACTGTGTCGGCAAAAATAAGCCTATAAAAGCATTGAAAATAAAAAAAAGTATGAGCAAACAGTTGATGAGATATGCTCAATATCTTGGTGCCAATTTTCCTGCAGAATCTTTTTTCTTTTTTCTTCTTTTGCTTTTGCTTTGTTCTTGCATTACTTTATTATCACACTATTATTAATATTCTGTCATTGTTGTCTCATAATATATATGTATTTCAACTTTTTGGTTATAAAAAGTTATGCATTATATTGTGATCTATTGAACTTAAACACTAGCTAGTTACTCATAATTTGAACATACTTATTTCAATTATATTTGCGAAAAATCCACGTCAAATTAATCAAGAATAAGGTAACACGCCATATTTTATATGACGCTTTAAATGTTACCCAATACTTTATGTGACATATATTAACACATAATTGGTGTAGTGTCAATCTGATTAAGATGTCGGTACTAATTGATTTGTATGAACAGAACATTGTTGAAATAAATGTGTTACCATCATTGATGGATGAAGAAGATATAAAGATTATGTAGATGGAAAGTGGTCAATTATATATTTGATGCTATTTTGAACTTTAATTAATCTCTTGTGTGTGTTTAATATTCATGGATGAGTATAAATATGATAAGAGAGATTCAAAAATTGCATGCCATGGTTGGTAAGAACTAAGAAGTATGGTCCCATGGGAAAAAGTGTGAAGATTGAAGAATGCCCAATTGGCCATCCTCTCAATGGCCCAATAAATAAAATAAAACACCATGAAAGGTGTTTCATTGAAGGTAAAGCAAAGCATGGGCCATTTGAAAACTCATAGAACAAAGTTAAAGAGAGAGAGATAGAGAAAAGTAGAAAAAGGAAAGGGAAGGAAGAGAGAGTGGTGTTTCTTTATGTACATGTTGGAGCCAACTCTCCATCACCACTACATTTTCATGTGATTCTATAAAAAGAAACCACCTCCCTCCCACTCACTAAATGGGAATGACATAAATTTTTGAATTTCGCAAAATATGACATTTTCGATATTGCGAAATAGAGGCTGAGAACTACTAAATCCGCTACGAACATGCATGACATGTCATCATTTTTATAGAGAAGCAAAATGTTTCAAATTTGACGAGAATATGATATATCTTATCTGATAAAATAGTGAACGAGAATCATTAAATCTGCCCTAAATTAATGTCATTGTCGCCCCTCTCACTCGCCCACAAACATGTAGTTTTTCTTTTGTGTGATTTAAGTCCAAATGTAACCCATTTCAATGATATAATTTGTAAAAAAAAGTAATGATAAGTGGATTTTATATCCTTCAATTATTAAAGTCATCCCTATGTATGCAAACAACTAAATCTAACGTATAAATAATATCAAAAATATTTTTTCTATTTTAACATAAGTTTGTTAATTTTATGCTTCAAAGAAGTGAGTTATGAATCATTTCTTGCATATGAGGCGGTAAAAATGGTATATATGGGTTCATAATTAATTGAAGGATAGCAAAAGAGAATTAGAAATTAAAGTATCATCTCCTCCTTATACAACTTAACTATTGAAATGAAATATAATATTAAAAATTATATTATAAAGTGAGCTTGGTGGCCACAAAAAGAATTAAAAGGAAACCAAAAATATTATATGATAAATAAATTGGTCTCACTATATACTTTTACTATTTTATTACCATTTTTAGACTGCACAATTCGATGGCCGTCCATGTATATTCAAAGCTATTAAAGACCCACCAAATAGATATATTATAATTAAGGAGCATTAATTTATATAATTTTGGATTAAGCTGATGACATCAGTTTATAATATATATACCAAACACTAAACCAAACCCGTTTCAATTTCGACCATATATATTCTTATTTATTAGTACCTACAACAAAATATACAATTATTTTCGATTAAAATATGTATAGTAGTCACTAGTCACCGAGTCACCAACCATTTATCACACACACAAAATTCAATATTTAATTATTAAGTCAATGGCCAACCTCCATTTACATGACAATATTATTTACAAATATATATTTATTCAATTTGGAACCTATTAAAATCCCATATCTATCTCTAAGGTCCATTCCTTATATTGTACTTGAATTTACCATTATTCCGAATATCTACGATAAAAAAACATGATAACATAACTAAAAAGCTTTCCTCCAATAAATTAAATCAAGAGCGGTCAAAAATAACCACAGACCGAACAAATCAACACAAATCAGAATAATTGAATTATTGCTACAAAATAAGTATGCTTAGATATAGTAAAACTGAGCAACGAAATCTATCACACAATTAGTCTCAGTCTCTTGAATTTCTTGACTGTGGACTTTGGTCCAAGGATCGACCCGACCCTCAAATAGGTTAACCAATCCTTGGTCACCCCTACTATATATGTAAATATTGATGATTTAAAAAAAAAAGAGGACCCGGCCCATGTCATTATAATCGAGCTGTTGTAGAATAGGTATGTTTGGATAGAACTAAGGACTGACTCAAGCACGAATCGAGCAACATAATCGGTCATCACAATTAGTTTCAATCCTTCACATCATAGACCGTTACTTTTGGTCCAAGAACCGACCCGAGACTGTGGATGGTCCGAGCGGCACAATCACACTCACAATTAGTCTCAGTCCTCAAATTCCCAAACGATTGACTTCGGTCCAAAAACCAACCCGGGCATGTGAATGAACCGAACAAGAAAATAGATCATCACAATTACTCATTCTCTCAAATTCCCAAACGGCTGACTTTGGTTTAAGGACCGACTCGAGCTTAGGACAGGTTGATCGGCCATGACCACTCCTATTTTTTTAAATAACTTTCATAACCCTAGAAAGGTCTACAAAAATAAGTATAAACACAAACAATAATTTTGAAAACAAAGATTAATGATGAAAATTGATATCATTTACTTCCAATTCTATTAATAATTAGTAATCAACAAAATCAAAATCAAAATAAAGCAAATTAAATTCCCCTATGATCTCTCCCCTTTTCTTTCCCCACATAACAACCGATCCCAAACCAACACCAAAAAAAAAAAAAAAAACCGACCCGCACGTGCCTCCTCAAGCCGGCCTCCACGCGCTGGCCCAAACCACCGGCGTGTCCCTCCACGTCAGGAACATCCCGCCGGCGCCGCCGTCCGTCGCCGGCGTCATAGCCCACCCCTCCTTGTACCTCCTCAGCAGCGCCCTGACGTCATCGCACACCTCCTCGCTGTACGACACCGTTTCGAACCCTCCCGCCCTCAGCCTCCCCGCCCAGCTCGCCGCCTCCTCCCTCCTCTCCACCGACTCCTCCGCCGGCCTCGCCACCACGTCCACCACCGCCCTCCCCGCCGCCCTCTCCAGCGCCAGCCTCTCGTTGCTCGTCCTCGGGAACGCCTCGTCCAGCGCCTCGAAGTACACCCGGAACCACCTCACCGCCTCCGCGAACGTCCTCACGAACTCGCCGGAACCCTCGCCGGCGAGGTCCGCCTCCTCCTCGACCACGGTGATGATCTTCGGGTTGAGGGACCGGACGGCGGTGATCAGGGCCTCCCGCCGGCGGCCGGCGGGGGGGACGGAGCGGAGCGCCCCGACGAGGTTGACGGCAAGGGCCTCGCCCTCGACGACACCGAGGTCGGCGGGGTTGATCTCCGACGGGTCGCCGGCGACGTGGACGGCGGCGAACTTGAACGGCACGCCCATCAGCCGCGCGAACTTCTCCATCCGGGCGCCGATCTCTTTCAACACCCTCTGAGCTCCGGCGCCGGCGCCGGCGCTGATCACCGTCGTGAGACGGAGGTGCGGCGTGTCGTCGGCGCGGGTGGCGAGCGACTCGAGCAGAGTCGGCCACTGGGTGCAAAAGGTGTTGCTGAGGTCGACGATGTGGAGGTTCGACTCGCCGTCGAACGCCTCCATGATGGCGGCGTTGGCCGCTACGTGTCCAAAAGTCGTCCACGGGCTGAGCTCCTGGAACCTCAGGATCGTCTTCCTCGTCGAGTCGAAGGAGGAGGCCTTGTCGGAGGCGGAGGCGAGCGTATTATAGCACCGCTGGCCGGAGTCGGTCATGCGGCTAAAGAGCGCCTGGAGGAAGTACGCCGCCAGCTTCTGCTCCACGTCGCCGTACGGCGAGCTCAGCTCGTTCAGCATCCACATCAAATGCTGCACGCGCGCCGAGTCCCGTCCCGCCACCGCACGCGCCGCCTCCACCAGCAGCTCCGCCGCCCAGTTCCCCCCGGAGAAATCGAACCCCAACGCACCACCCGCCGGAGAAAACCCAAACTGCCCCGACGCGCCGCCCCCGCCCCCGCCGCCACCAAAGCCGTGGTACGTGGAGGACGACGTCGGGGTCGTCGTCCCCGTAGAAGGGTAGTTCGGTAATTGCGCGTGCTGGGCGTGGTGCTCCTGGTGGTGGCCGTAGGGCTGGTAGAGCTGCTCCGGGTGGTGGTGGGGCGGCGGCGCGTGGGGCTTGGAGGAGGAGGAAGAGAAGTCTTCTTCATCCATGAAAAAGTTGAAGCATTCTTCGTCGGGGACGACGGCGGCGACGTGGCCGGAGGGGTAGAGGTGGTAATTAAGGGAGTTGCCGGAGTTGGTGGTGGTGGTGGTGGTGGAGGAGTTGAAGGACTGCTGATCAGGAGCTTGGAGAGAGACCAATCTAAACAAAGTATCCATCTAATACATTAATATCTCAAAAGCTTAAAAAGACTAGAGAGACCCACAACAACAACAACAACACCAACTCATATATATTTTGATTCCTTTGTTGTTGTTGTTGTGTTGTGTGTGTTTCAAGGTAAGGCTTTGGGAAAAAAGGAGGGGAATATGGGAGAGGGTGTTGTGGGTTGGTATATAGACACACACACTATGATAAATGATTAAAGCAAAAAACACAAACCCTTATAAGATCTTGGACATGATATATAGATAATCTAGTATAGGGTTGATCAAAATTGAACACTAATTACTATGTTGGTGATGGTGGTGGTGCCTCATGTTATGGGGTGAGCCTCTCTCTGACAACAAAAGTGAAAAAAAAAAGGAGAGAGCAAGTGGTGGAGATCAATGTATGCTGCACAATATTATATAGTATATATGCAAAGTATTTATAAGGAATAATGATATTTTGTTTCACCTAACTATATATATAGCGAAATGACACTTTTATACTTAAACTATTGTTCTCTATTTTTTAGTACCCTAACAAGTTTTTTTGTGACAACTTATGCTAAAATGACTAAAATACCACTGGTTTGAGAAATTAGAATAAAACTTGTCCAAATTCATTTATCAAATCAGATTTGAAATGGTTCAGTTTAATTTTAGATTTTGGGACATAATTGTAATTGTATCTTAAATATAAACCAAATTGAACAAGAGATAAATAAAATTTGAACCAATTCAATTTATGGTTTTTTAAACCAATTTCAATTTAGGCATTTTAGAGATAGGTTGTCACAAAAAAAAATTGTCAGGGTACTAAAATAAAAAGAAAAGTAGTTAGGGTATGAAACTGTCATTTCGCTATAGTTAGGTGTAATAAAGTGTCATTATCCCTATTTATAATTATAGTCTTGTTTGAATTGTTTTTAATTAATAACATCTCCAAGTGTGATTTACGATTTTTTTTTGTAAAGTTGAGATTTTTATGTGATAGAATGTTAATCTGTGTGAATTTTCTTATAATATTATAAATCGTTAGTATAAAGTGTGACGTTAAATAAACTCGAACTCGATAGGATACTGACACTTGTAAATGTTGGATTAGAAACCCTAATATAATAGAACTACGACCTTGGAAAATGCAAGTTGAAGAAACTTTGATACTCAAGCATGTTAGTATGTGTGGGTGTATATAAGTCGAAATAATTCAATTCTAATGTAATGTATGCTTGTAGACGTGTAAGTTGGAGATATTATGATACAGTGTCTCTTATTGGTCTGATACGTGTATCGACACGTGAATGTGGATCGATGAAAATCTCTAATACGAAGAGACAATGATTAATTCACTCTTAAGTACTCGTTTATAAAGTCAAATTGGTAGGCAGAGACGTGCGAAAAATTAACAAATTTACCCAGAAACTCAATTTAATAGTCAGAGACGCAAAAAAAATAACAAATTCACCTAGAAACTCAAACTTGTAGGCGGAGGCACGCGGAGAATTTCAAGATGATAGGCAGAGAGAAACATGAAAAATTTCAAACTGATAGGCGGAGACACAGAGAATTAACATATTCACCCAGAAATACAAGCGGATAGACAGAGAAATGCGAAGAACTAACAACTTCACCCTGAAACTAAAACCGATAGATGGAAACAATAAATAAATAATCAACTAATTCACACATAAACTCAAACCGATAAGTGAAGACGCATGAATAATCTATATATTATTTCAAAAAATCAAACTGATATATAAAAACACACTAATAATAATTAAATCACTCTCCCAAGAACACAAATTAATAGACAAAAACATACGAATAATTAATTCACCTAAAACACACAAACAATTAACTAATTCACCCAGAAAACTCAAACTGATAGGTAAAAACACACAAACAATTAACTAATTCACTTAAAAACTCAAACCAACGCGCAGAGACGTACGAAAAGAGGAGAGAGAAAGCACGAGAGAGAGAGAGAATGATGATGATGGAGTTGGGTACTTAGTGGGATTTAGCTTTTGAGTGGGAGCAGGCGTGCCAAAGCCAAATGGGTTTATTATATTTTTGGTGTTTTTGAGAGTGAGAGAGAGAGAGAGTGTGTGTGTTTGTGAGGCATGGTTTCTTAGTAGAAGAAAAGCTGGCCGAGCGTGCACGATGAAGATGATCATGATGATGAATATACACATTACACACACACACCATTATTTAACATGAAAAGCCAACACTCATTCACTTAACAATCTCTGCACCATCTTTGCTTTTTTCCCTCCCTTTTCCATACAAATTATTTTCTCTTTACACCAAAAACCCATAACCCTAATTCTTAATTCCCTCTCTTCCCCAATTCCCATGCCATTGCTTTATTCTCTTTTTCTCAATTCCCAATCACATTCTCCTTCTAATAGTCCAACATGATGATGGGTTTGTAGCCAAAGCTATAGCTACAAAAACACCACCCACTCCATTCATCAATTTCAAACACACCAACAACAACAACAACATTCATATGCTACTCATAGGTCATTTCTCTAGACATGTAGATGCATATGTGTATGTGTGTGTGTGCATGAGTATGTCCCTCTTCTTGCAGCTTTATTGTATCACTCTTGTTGAGCTCCTCAATGTCACAAAACCCTCTTGTTGCCATCATTCCTTTCCTTAATCATTTCATCTTCTTGTCTTTTCCGAGCGATTTCACGTTTTTAGAAACAGCTGCATTCTTGTGAATTCGAACACGTGACCTCTCGTTTTCGCTTCTTTGTTATCATTCAATTGAGAATTCTACGTTCTGTCTCTCAACGAAATTTTGGTTACACGTCTCCAACCAGCAGTGTTATTATTCGCCATAAAACTCATTCTTGTTATTTTAATAGGAAATGAATGAAACTAAATAAAAAAGGGAGTAAGATAAATCTATTTGAATTTTAAATTTATCAATACATAATGTTAAAATATTATAATCAAAACATCAACATTGAGTTGAAATTCATGAATATTGCAATTGCATTGAATTTGCTTGCTCTTAGAGATTTATAATTTACCCATTTTTTGGAGTCTAATTTGTTTCTTGTGCTCAATTGGGGTTGTGCTAGTTATTTTGAGGCATGTGAGGGAAAAATATTCTCCAAAGTACACACATCCAAGAGACATGGAATTTAATTGGAAACACCAACATGGGTTGGTTCATCAATTCCCAATAAAATGGCTTCACAAAAAGCATTCATTTATAGAGAAGAATAAAATAAATTAAAAAGCATTAAATATTGAATCATTTTGAGAGTGATGTTAATGGAATAGCTAACCATTGATGTAGGACAAAGACTTCCAAGGCATGAGAGTTATATATGGGACATTTTTAAGGATTTGTAGGGCCATAATGATGCTCCTTAACCTTACATTAAGCCTAATTAATTAATTAATTAATTGTTATATGTTAATATATTACATTAAATGGCACCACCTCAACCATCACACTTTCCATCTTTTTGGCCAATAGATTGGGATGAAAATGGCATCTTTGTTTTGCTTATGACAGACATGCTTTTCTTGAAAGCATGCTTATTTTTATTTTTCATGGACTCCCAAATCATATGTTAATAATTTAATGTGATGCTATAATTTAAAATTTTAATTTGTATACATCACAAAAAATAATATTTATGTCTTTTTATGATGACATGGCAAGTGGCCGGCAAGTAGTTGTTTTTGTGACATTTCATTACAACTAATTTCTTTGATTATAGTAAGTTGTCTTTGTTGATGATGTTGGAGAGACCCTACGTGTTTTATAGGCTAAATCGAGAGTTGTTGGACCGAAAATGTTAGGTCACTCGGATTTATTGATTAATCGCCCTGATACATTGATCGATTATATACTTTACAGACAGTTAAAATTTTAGAAGATCAGATAAATTTAATTAATTAATTTATAATGTAATTTTTGTGTCACATAACATTATCGACTCAAGAAATATTTATATATATACTACAATTTTTTGTGTATCTTGTTTTAAAAAGTTAAATCAATCATAAAAATTAAGTGTATTGACAATTTTTCTACTTATAAGAAATTATGCTTATTTTTGTGAGTAATATTTTATAAATTTGATCAAACGCAACATGTGAAGCTGAGTGACCTAATTAAAGATGGCTCTAATCAAAATTGACAACAATTTGGGGATAAATGGTTTTAACGTTGCTATTGTCATTGCATACGTCATCACCATGACATGCTTACGTATGTTTGCTACGAAAAAAGTGGTAAAATATTATTTATTTTTCAAATAAATTTTCTTATATATTTCAACTTGTGTCAAGTCTAACCATTAATTCTCACTTTGATTTCGACCGTGCATTAAAAGTATGTAAATCAATCAATTAACTTAAATAACAAATTTAAGTTTCCACATATTATATGAGTTGTAATGTGCCTGTAAAGTTCACTTGATATTAGAGAATAATTCACGTTCACAACTTTGATACATTACCTGACCTGAGCGAGGGTTCGAGAGCACATGTCCAAATTTTACATATCATCTGACCAGGGTTAGAGTCCGAAAATTCACTTTCAAGACTATAATATGTTACCCGACCCAAGCCAGAGTCCTAAAACTCACGTTCAGACTCCCGACCTAGGGTCAGAGTTCGAGAATTCACGCTCAAGACTCTGATATGTTACCCGACCTTCACGTCCAGATAAACATGGACAATATTGTCCCTATGAAAACATTTAAACATACCTTGAAGAGGACATTCTCGAAACACCCTTGAAGAGTATGGAACAAAATAAGTAAAGCTTAAGCAATATTGTTGGTATAGTGGTCACTGCAAAAAGGTTAGGGCACGATACGAGTTCTGGTCCTGACTTTGTTTGACTCTGAGAATGGACAGGGACAACAACACAGGCCATTTTCGAAACTTAGGACCACAAACCCAATGAATGTGTTAGTGTTTGTATACAGAAAAGCCCATCTCATTATGATCATTGCCTTGTCTCTTGTTTCATGCTACCACAGGCAATGTAAGGGCTTGTGCATGCTAAAAATTATTCAACTCGACGGGATTCAGTATTTTCGATCTGGCTGAATTGGGTACGAATGATATAAAGTTTTAAATTTATTAAAAATCTGGTATTCTCGATCGATTGATAGGAGATGAGAGTTGATCCAGAATCCCCAGTCTGATCGGGCAGGGGATATGGACCACTGAACTCGCGTGACACGTGTTGCGATTCTTAGGGTTGGGGATAGAATTCACTGAATTTGTTTTGAACCTGTTCAGTTGTCATCCCAAGGGAGATCGAGTCAAAACACTCTTAACCCAACAAATATATGGCATTCCCGATCTCAAAGAAAGGGAAAAGTATCAATAAACCAACACCGATCCCGCCACGCTGCCAATCCATATTAGGAATACCGCGTTGACGTTGTGTTCTAAATATTATACATCTCTATAAGATGAAAACAGGGAAGATTCGCAACAAATTCAACAACTTCCTTCACCTACTCTGTCGGATCGGTTATACTTGAAATTGTCATATTCAAATTTTTTTGTCATCCCTAACCAGACAGGGTTTTGAAATAATGTTTAGAGGAACAGAAATCGCCCCTGAGCTCGATTCGTTCAATATTCAGCTCGGCCCATTTTCAGGTTTTCAGATATTTCCCATTCAGCCCATGATGCCACATTGCCACGTTCCGGACCAAAGCCCAAACAAAAAAAACCACACAAAAATCCAGACCAAGCCCAAATAAAGAAACAGAAACCTCAACACGGCGTCGTTTCGCCCAAGATAAACCCTTATAACTCCTTCCTCCACCAAAAACCCCCAAATCCTCCAAACTCCGCTCGTCGAAGACGAAGAGCAAAACCAGACCCAGATCGAGATCGAGACCCAGATCGTGAAAATGAAGCACAACCCTCGAGTCACGAGCTCAGGTCCGCGCCTTCGAGCGTCCGGCGAGCTCAGGGCCAAGCACGGCGGCGTCAGGTCGTGCGTGGCGGATTTTTGTTATTTACACTTAATTAAGTAAAAAGTATCGTTTTTGTTAGTTGTTTTTATAGTATATGATAATGTGGTTGATGGGTGTTCTGTGAAATGTTTATTTTGTTTTGCTTGTTGTGACTATGGAGCTGTTAAGGGAAAATGAAGATTGTATTTTTAAATTTAACCATTAATCTGCAAAGTTGTGCTTTTTGAATATCATTGAATTTTAATTGGTCTTGTGCAATGGGTCATATCATATGACCTTGATTTTGATGGATTTTTAGCATTTATATTTAATTAAGCAAAAATATCATTTTTTGTTAGTTGTTTTGATAGTATTTGATAATGTGGTTGATGGGTGTTCTGTGAAATGTTGATTGGTTTTTCTTGTTGTGTTTATCATTGATCCACAAGGGTGTTGTTTTGCATTTTATAGTGTTAATCATTGTTGATCTGCAAAAAATGTAAATTTGTGATTTTGCATTTCTGATCGGTGGATTACAGGCGCGCGCACAGTTTTTAGCTGTTGTGGAGAGTTTTTATCCTTAATTGAATATCTATTTTGGGATTTTGATGCTAAATGGGTCTTGTTAATTTTGTTGGATTCTTGGCACTTACATTTAATTAAGAAGAAAGTAACGTTTTTGTTAGTTGTTTTTATAGCATCTGATGATGTGGTTGATGGGTTTTCTTTGAAATGTTTATTGGGTTTCCTTGTTGTGATAATTGAGCCTTTATAAGTGAACAAAAAGACTTTTGTGTTAATCATTGATCCACAAGGTTGTTATTTGTAAATATGTGATTTTGCATTTCTGCTCGTCGGATCATACGCATATGCACGTTTCTTTCTTTCTTCTGGTATGTATTGTGTAGAATGCTTTGTTTGTTGTGATCATGCAGCTTTTGTAATGGAACACTGAGACTTTAGAAATTTATGCTTAGTTGGTCTCGTGCACCGGACCTGCAATGGTTCATATGACTTTGATTTTGTTGGATTTTTGGCATTTACATTTGATCAAGCAAAACTATCGTTTTTTGTTGTATCTGATAATGTGATTGATGGGTTTCTTGTGAATTGTTTATTGGTTTTGCTTGTTGTGATTATGGAGCTTTTATAAGGGAAAATGAAGATGGTGTTGTTGATCATTGATATGCAAAGATGTGTTTGTTGAATATCTTTGAATTTTATGCTTAATTGGTTTTGTGCACAGATCTGCAATGGTTCATATGACCTTGATTATGTTGAATGTTGAGCAAAAGTATCATTTTGTTGATTAATTGTTTTATAATATCTGATAATGTGGTTGATGTGTGTTCTGTGAAATGTTTATTTTGGTTTTGCTTGTTGTGATTATGGAGCTTTTATTAGGAAACATGAAGGCTTTAATGTTAATCATTGATTGGCTTGAATGTGTTTTTGCATTTCTGCTCGGTGATTTATATGCTTATGCACATTTGTTGATTTCTTCTGTAGTGTTTGGCTCGGGAGCTGAACCGAGCCTATGCAATTAAGCTCGAGTTCGGTTCGAAAAAAAAAAGTAAAGTTTGAGGTCGGCTCAATTTAGTTTGCCTAATTTTCAACACAAATATCAGTAAAAATAAAATAAGTAGAAATAAAATATGTATATATATCACATGATACTATTTAATGATTATTATAGTTGTTTTCAAGAAATTTGTCATGTCATGAATAAAATGTCATAATTTAAGTATATAATTGCACAATGTGAATCATGGTACAAATAAATTTGTGTCTATAAATATAGATGATAAGATCACCGGCTGTGGCGTGGAGCTTAGTAACAAGCCAATTGTGTCTAAGAGAGAAATAGAAACTATCACTTTATGCGACTTTAATTTGTCTGTTTCGTCGAATAGGAAACAGACAGGCACCATGGAATTTGAATTATGGCGCGAATTGTGTCCCTGGGCTAGCCGTTATTGAGTGATCATTTTGTAGTCTTTTTATTACATTGAATTTTAATATAAATTAACGGAATTAATAATTTAGTTCAAGTTAGGTGCAAAACGTTTTATTCCGAGTGTAGTAACGTGACGTTTTTCTTTATATTTCTACAAATATTTATTAATCAGAAATTTCGTGCGAAAAAGGAGAGTACCTCGTTTGAAGAATCTCTCTTATCGAAATCGTGATCAGCACACAGGCGAGTCACTCTAATTACATCAGGGCAGCTCAGTTGAGAAGTTGCTTAACGGAACGAATAAAATACGATCCCGCTTCTGAGAGCTTTCACCATAACCTCCTACTCTACCTCTATGAGAATTTACTCGACCATGCATACCCAACTAAAAGTCTTACGAATGCACGCGACTTCAGCAACCATTAGGATCACTCTCCTCTCTCGGTGCTTCTCTCTCGTAGGGCTTGCTTCACCGGGTGAAACTTATTATAAGTGTTTGTTAAACCGTTAGATTAAACCTAACGATCCCCATATCTCGATTTGGATTTGGTGAATGAATAACACGTGTTTATCGAAGAAGTCAATAAGATCAAAACATTATTATTGCAAAACATCTTTTGTTTACAAAGAACATGAAAAATATTTAGAGAATTATTTTATCGGTAGTTTATTTTTTTTGAACTAATGATCAAATTTTGAGTGACCCAGAGAGGACGTTCTGACAGTTAAACATGACATTATTTGTGATGAGTCAAATATTTGATCCCATTTTGATGTAATTTGAAATTTTTGATCAAATTTCGAGTCGTAAGTGTAATTTACCATTCAAAAATAGATGAAATGTCAAATGACCACAAAACTGAAGACTGCAGTGACTTTAAACTGCAATGAAAATGTGGCTTTAGAGGTAGCTTTTAGTTCACTCTTATGTCAACCAAAAAAACAATACATTATGGTCCACTTTACTTCAATATGTAGATTGTGTTGAGACTTGAGAGTGAGGATCTATTTATGCAATCTTGGTAATAAATTAGTAAACAATTATTTTACTTAAAGTAATCATTTATATTGTAATTAGTGTACTTTTTATTTTGAGAATGATTGAGTTGCATAGATTTATATGGAGTACATTTGTATAAGTTTGGTTGTCCCTTCTCTACATTTATGTTGGTTTAAATTAACAGGTGGAGATCAAAATTGTTATTTAAGTGGGCGAAAAGATTCACATGTCAAGTAGAACTGTCCAAAAATAATTAAATCAATCTGAACCGATTCAAACCAACTAAAAAATAACCGAACTGAATAAAACCAACTTGATTTGGTTCAAAACCAAATCGAACTCTATCAGTTCCTTTTTGATTTATAAAATAGGAACTGACTGGTCAATTTGGACACATAACTCTTTTTAAATCATTGATCTTTATTAATTGGGCTTAAAAATATTGATTTAAATAATAAATAAGTACAAGGCCCGCCAAAAATATGAAATTTTCACGAAATTTGGTTCAAAGAAGATCGAACCGATAACCAGTAAGTCGAATAACAAGTCAAAATTGTCTAAAATATAAAAAAAAAATCATGAAACCTGGTGCATAAAAAACTGAATCAAACAAAACTGAAAACCAGCATGTTCAAAACCAAACTGAACTAAATTCCAACAGTTCGTTTCAATTTTAATTTTCTCTAAACCGATCGGTTTCGGCTGCTAACCAAACCTTAAACAACCCTAGTGTCAAGTTTGAGTTTGGCTGAGAAACCATAGGATTCTCTCCCATTCCCTTTCTCAAGTCAACTTGCACTTCACATTCTCCAAAAAGCACCCAATGCATAAACTTTAGCATCATATTTATTTATTTTATTTATTTGTTTGTTTGACATAAATCACCACTAAAAATTAGTTGGTCTCTTGTGTAAGTGTTGGACAGAGCAGAACTCAAATGGTTGGTACTATGCCAGACTGGAGTCTCTTGACCCTCATGTGGAGAGCCTCTGACTGACAGCAAATGGCCTAGGATCCCAATGCCCATGTCCTCAAAAGGGCCTAAACTAGGGTTTTCCAAATCCATCATCATCATGGTCCTACTTCTTCAATGTTACAAACTCACTGCCCGTAAAAAAAATCTATGCGCTAGTCAGTTGGAAAGACATTTTAGAGAATGACGAGAAAAAAATATTAATCGAAAACTAATTCAACATTAATCACACAAGTCATAGAGTTTTACGGCGTTGCACAAACTCATATTCCAAAATTCTTGCCCTGATCACTCTAACATTACCAATTTTTTTGATTATATACATAAAAAGTCGATTCGGTACACTGGACTCTCACTTTCATAGTATTCTCAGTCAGAAGTCTCGATCCCCTCGCGGTTAAAATGTTTTGTTTCGAATTTCAAGATAGTGAATAAAAATCTCTAGACACGTCTATCAAGTAGTAACGAGTAAAAAAGACAATGGTACGAGTTTGGAGTGAATTCAATCATCTATATATTCTTTTCGGTTAGATCGAGGATAGATAGTCCCCGTCGAGTTCATCGTATTTTGCCTCTTTACGAAATGACACCGAAATAAGTTTGGGCGGATTTAATAATCTCGTCTCCTACCACCGAGTCAAGAATACCATATCCCTTTAGATTCAGAGACTTTTTGTTATTCCTAATAATATATCATAATATTTTACACATGATCAAAAATCAAAATCATGAAAATCGTCCCAATAAAAAAGATAGGGTTCAAACACATTAAACAACAAATATTCCTCACCTGCCAAGAAAATGAGAGAAAATTACAACAACATGAAGTGGCTAAGCAAAAACACTTCAAACACCAAAAAAAACAGTACTCAAAGTCTCTTTCTGGTTCTGCTGCAATTCTCTTCCCTCTCAACTCTCTCTTTCAATGGCCTTTTGGACTCTCTTTTATTCACTATTCACTTGGAAAATACAACAAACCCTAAAATCCTCAGTCAAAACCCATTACAGATCAAGACATGGAATGGGAATATACATATACATATTATGTATGTGTATGTAGCACTCATCTTATCTCTATATTGATCCAAAACCTTATTGCAGCAAGAACCCATTTCAAGTAATGAGAGAAGCAGAGAACTTGCAAACCTCTCGGCTCGAGCCGTTGATGTATAAACTATAGTCTGCGAATTTTCTTTATCGGGCAATTTTGATTGGTGTCACTGAATGCAAGTCTTCTCCTGGTCCCGGAACCAGATTGAGACACGGGAGATGGATTTTTCTGTTGATCAGCCGAGGATGAAGCAATGCTTGGTGAGATAACCGACTTGGGCGTCTTAATTTTTCTGGTCGCTGACTTTTGTATTAAGTTGTAACAAGAAAATATATGCTCCTGGTGGATTCAAACAAGACAGGTTAAAAAAGATTAACATATGATCAAGAAAGTGGTTTGTGAGTGATTTGAGACTCACATTTTCAAGAGATCCACAAGATGAGATTGTGCTCATCTTGAGATCAACTTTGCTTCTTGTTAATTGATCGTTGGTTGCTGCTAGTACAGCTGCAGCAGCTATGATCGACGGTCGGTGATCCATCAAACTAACCTCTGCAGCAAAAATGAATCAAATCAACCACAATGTGATTTCTTTAACTGTAATGCTCATTGTCCTGTGCCGAACAGACTGACAGATTCAGAATCCTTGATATGTTATAAATTTTCAATGTAATATATCATTAGCAATGCACATATTAGTTTAACTCTAAAATTTGATTAATGATTGACGGTCGATGATCCATCAAACTAATCTATGCAGCAAAAATGAATCACAATGTGATCTCTTCAACTCTCAACACTCGCTCTCACATGCAGACCAGACCGAGACAATCCATTCCTCGTCACGTTAACACATTTACAAAGTGTGATGCTATAACACTGATTCACAACCACAATCCATCATTAGCAATGCACCACATCAGTTAAATCTTAAATTCGATTATATGATCGATGGTCGATGGTCCATCAAACTAACATATGCAGCAAAAATGAATCACAATTCTCACATGCAGACCAGACTGAGACAATCCACAATCCGTCATTAGCAATGCACACATTAGCTAACTCTTAAAATTCACAAACTAACCTGTGCAGCAAAAATGAAAAATACATTTTCAACGACGTGAGATGCTATAACAGTAATTCACAACCCTAATCCGCCATCAGCAATGCACACATTGGTTAATCACTTAATCAGTCAATTAATTAGTAATTACTCAACTAATCATTGAATTACCTTTTGTCAAGTCCACCATTAGCTCAACAGCTCTAGAGGCCAAATCACTGGATCTCGAAGAAAGCCATGGATCATCATCAACGACACGGAACTTGCCGATGAAGTAGTGAAGATAAGCAAAAGGAGTGATTAGCCCCAACCTCCACTCCAATGTGGTGAGAACCATAAGCTCCATTCTCTGAACAACCTTGCCCTCAAAATCAAAACCCTCCGCCGCCGCGAACTCCGACAGCGCCGGGACCCTCCGCTCCTCCATCTTCGCCGCCAGCGACAAGCAAGCCACCGACAACAACCTCACCGCCCAGCTCTTCCCCTCCTGCAACAACAGACTCACAAATCAGAAAAAACCCAGATCGATTCTTCAATCAAAACCGATGATTCGTTCGGTTCATTACATCGATGGATCGATTCGAGAGAAACCCATCAAGGTAAGCGATTGCCAGAAACGCCGTTCGGAGCCGGAACCCGAGAATCGACCTCGTCTGAATCAAAATCACAAAATCAACAACACAGATCGATCAAAATCGGAACAATCAGAGGGAAAATTAAGAGAACCCAACATTGAAGATCCAGTCAACAGCCTCAAATCGGGCGCTTTTGACCCATCCGGTGCGACACCCATCTCCGGCGACGGAGCGATTCTCCGATCCGAACCTCTCCGCCTCTCTCCGGACCAAATCCGCCACGAACTCGTCGTCGTCTCCGGAACCCAAATCCGGGTTTGACTCGAAACAACCCCTATCATCACCATCTTCTCCGCAGAAAAGGTAGGACACAGAGTCATCGTCGTCCTCCATAGCTCAGCTTCTCCGTTCTCTTCCTCGAACCGACCATTCACGAATCTGACCCGCAGAACAAGCTAAGACATGGGTTTTTTGTGGGTTTTTTGAATCGATCGTTGATCTGAAATGGGTTTTTGAATCGGCGGAGGCGAGATTGAGGAAATCTAGAGAAGAGATAGAGCCGAATCTGGTGCTGTGGAGTGAGTAGGCGATGACCCCAGCGGTTTTGGTGCCGCCAAAAGAAGTGTAAGCGGGTTTTTTTCGCGGGTACTTTATATATTCGCGGGAAGGATTTACGATACGACGTCGTGTTAGTGACCCAAGTTACGGTTAATTTTTTTCGGAGAATAGTCTCCTTATTATTTAATGGTTAAATTGCAAAATACTTGTCACGAAATGAAACTTTTGTTTTCGTAAGATGTGGCCATGAATTTTTTATTATTATTATTATTCGCAAATTGTGTTTATGTACTCAAAAAATAAGAGAAAATGTCCTGTAAATTAATTTATTCTAAAAATTAAAATTAAGAAATGTATTTTTTCAACTCGAATAATTCGGTGGTTTTTTTATTTTCTCACACGTCATTGGTGTTCTTTCGTGAGACTTTAGATTTAAACGAACTCGTAATAATTAAAATTAAGAAATATATTTTTTCAGCTCAAATATTTCGGTGGTTTTCTTATTCTCTCATACGTTATTGGTGTCCTTTTGTGAGACATTAGATTTAAACGAACTTGTGATAAAGAAAATCCGGCGAGCTCAAATTTTAATACATTATTGTTTTTTTTTTAGTTTTTAAGAGAATAGTTTTAAGGGCATTTTCATTATTTTTAGATAAATGTGTGTGTTATGCAAAAAAAAAAATTGGTAGGTTCGCGGCCGCTTTTTACAAATTTAAAAGTTGATTGGCAATTTTGCAAACTTAAAATATTTTATAGCAACTTTTTGCAATTTACGCTTATTTATTATACGGGTTTAATATTTAGTATTTTAATTATTAAACATGCAATTTGTTTCGAGCGAAAATTACAAAAAAAAAATGCTCTTTATTGTGGTGTGTTATAAGAATCTTCGCTTTGTCCAATTAATTTTCGATCATTCTCCAATTAATTCTCTATAATTTTTAATTAGTCATTTAATTTTATTTATACGATTAATCCATTGTTAGTTTCTAAAAGGCATTATCGACTTGGCTAACATCTAGCATTTTTTTTTTGCACTAACGATTTGTTGTGTATATTATTTATAAAAATGTGAATTCTTAATTTTTAATTTTTAATTAATAAAAATAATATTAAAAATATTTTCGATCAGCCATTCTCAATATCCGCCCTCTCTTTTTTTAAGTCAAATAAATTCATTTATTCAACCAAATTGGGTGGGACAAATTTTCCACCCATAAACCGAGTATACACACGTTAACTGATCCTTGCGTTATTGAGAAAAATATTTATTTTACATGATCGACCATCCCCAATCTCCACACCTTCCATTTGAGTTTTTTTCATAATTGCATAGACATATGTTATTTTAAATTATACTTTTTTCCTTTTTGCCAAAAAAATGTAAATTGACAACAATCATTTAGTACAATACATGTTAATTAATTCTAGAAGTAATCAACATTATGCATAATTATCGTTTAAATTAGTTATATGTTTATTGGGTAATTACCCGAAAAATCCTTCTCGTCTTTGAACGTAAAATCTTCTAGAGCATGAATTTATCGAGGAGTTGATTTAATAATTAAATTATTTTTACACATCAAACAAATAAATGTAATGATGATGAGCGAGGTTTAATTTAAAATAAATAAAATGAAGCATTACATAAAAACAAAACAAATAATTATTATTTACCTTTCCACTATTTAAAGATATTATATATATGGCTCTTCAGGTTTGTGAGAGTTGTTGGGTGGTAGGTTTTGTCCTCATTTATTATCATCATGATTTTTGTTTTGATCTTGACCGTTCATTTTAAGCTTAATCTATTTACATTTAAATTTATAGATGTATAATTAAGACTAGCTAATGAGTTTAATTATTATTATTATCACTAATGTGTAAATTAAAAGCCCACCTTCTCTTATTAAATGTGTAATCACTCTTATTACACATTCATTTCTTAATTAAATGTGGAATAACTCTTGATTTTATTTAAATATTCAAATTATTATTTGCATGTTTAACTTGTTTTAAAAGTAGAAATAGATCGGTTAAAATAAAAATAAAAAATTACAATATTGTTAATATTGAGTTTTTATTAGGGAAACACGGATATTATCAAAAGATAATTAACCTGCCATCATGTTGGACAATCAAAATAATATATGATCTCGACTACTGTTAGTTAAAACAAACTCGACTAATTCGTGAGCTACGAAATTACAAGTGTGAAGAGCAAAAACTGGTACAAACACTCATCCCAAAAGCATAAAGTAGAATATAACTTAAAGACATAAATTGATTAAATTAAATTTGTAATAAATAATAAATTTTATGTAACAATATTGGAAATATAGAGAAAATTGTATATAACATCGTGCTTTTTAATAATTGATGCTCATATCTTAAAAGGTTAATATATCCAATGCTGTAAAGTAAATTTGTAAATTGCCTTTTCTTTAACATTATTGCATATGCATTGTCATATTTATACCCTTTTCTTTGCTTTAATATTTGACCCTTCAACCTTTTATTTTATTTTATCCAATTCTTTTTTTTTAATTTTGACACCCTCAACATGTTACAACATGACCAATTAGTATATAAAAATTATAAACACATTAAAAACAATCATAATAATATTTTTGTGGCGCAAAACGCTCAACCAGTGAGCTATTATGGACTTTTTAAAAGGTAGTTGTTTTTAGGCAAACCTCTTGTCCGTCTCTGTATTCCACCTCTTTTATCATTGAGCGATCATTTAGGGACCTTAATTAGCTGGTGATTCGGGTTGTTTCCCTCTCGGCGATTGAGCTTATCTCCCATCGTCTCACTGGCCGACCTTGATCCTGTTATTTTCTTTGGTTCGGTCATCTAGTATTCATAGTTAATTTGTCTCGATTTGGCTCCGCTTTTGCAGCCCACATCAAAACACCCCTAAATATCCAACATTTTCTTAAAAAAGAAATCGTATGGTCGTACAAAATGTTTAATTGGTTGAGACCGAAAATAGTCTTCATTAAAGAATAAATGATAGAATATACATTTTATCATAAAAATGTTTATGAAAAGCAATATCATGAGATCCATGATAATGAAAATGACAACTTAATATAAGCGAAATTTTCACATTTAAATTAGTGGATAAAATATATAAGGCTTTGAAATGGGAGACGGACAATCTTAAAATCGAGTAGCTGTACAAAATAATAGACATTACTAATGTGTTTTTAGAGTAGTTTAGTAAAATAATTTAGACACTAGTCACTAGTCAGTCGGCGAGGATTTTTGAAGAGATTAATTGAAAATAAATTCAATTATAAGATTAAAAAAAAATTATAAAGAATTAATTATAGACTACTCAAGGAGATTAACCAGTAACTAATCATACAAGTCGGCGATTCTTACAGCATTGTTGTAGAGATAATAATTCGGAAATAAATCAAACTAAAAGATTAATAATAAATCAAAACTAATCATGATTAATTAAAAATTAATGAAATGAGCCCGATAATGATAGGAATTAGGATTTTTTTTCGTTGGCATTGGCTTTTCCAAGACAGCCTCTTTTTGCTAAAAGAAAAAAAAAGAATATGAACAAACAGTTTTTAATGCACTGGTCGACGGTCCAATATTAATTTATAAATATGTGTACACATGTTGACATTCACGTAAAATAATAATACATAGGAACAAAAGTTGACAGAATCTCGAGGCACGATGAGCTCGTATACTATATTATATCGCGATTTTTATGAAAAAAGATTTAAATATTTTTATGTTTAATATAAACCATAATAAATTATTAGTAGAAGAGTTACTTCTATAATAATTTAATTGTTCTGTTTATTTTTTTTTAAAAGTCATAAAATCATGAAATGCTACTTGAAATAATTAACAAATATTTGTTTACAAAATGTTGCTACTATGTATTAAATTTTTAGTATATTATTATATGAATAATGACACTTTGTTACACTTAAATATAGCGAAATGACACTTTCATAATTTAATTATTTTATTCTATTTTTTAGTACCATGACAATTTTTGTGTGACGGCATGTATCTTATATGTCTAAAATACTTAAATTATCATTTTCAAGAAATAAAAAATTAAATTAATTTTGTTTATCTTTTCTTCAATTTGGTTTTATTTAAGATACAATTACAATTATGCTCTCAGATCTAAAATTAATTTTGAACAATTTCAAATCCGGTATGATAAATCAAATTGGACCAATTTTATTCTAATTCATAAATCATGGGTATTTTAGTCACTTTAGCGTAAGTTGTCACAAAAAATATGTTAAAGTATCGAAAAAGAGAAAAAAAATAGTTAGGGTATGAAAATGTCATTTCGCTATAGTTAAGTGTAATAAAATGTCATTATCCCTATTATTATATAAATGGAATATAATATTAATTAATTAGTTAAAGTTCACTATTTTCATATATTGTAAGAGAATTATTTATTAAATGAGTAAAGTGTTATCAATTAATGCGTCGAGAATAAAGTGACTTCTTCTAAAGCTACAAAGAAAACCCTCCTTTTACCATATATATATATATATATAATATTATAAATTTTTAATAAAAATAATTAGCTGAATATATATTTTGGGTAAATTTATAAAAAAATAAAATTACAGTTAAAAAGCAGTAGGTGTGAGACTCATGGCACTGTAAATAAATGATGGTCATGCTAGTACTCGTGCAATAGCAATATATATGTTCATATATAGTTTCGAGGGATTTAAATAATTATTATATTGTTGTTGTAAAATTTAATTATTTTCACATAGTCATTATTGACAAGCATGCACGAGTTTTGATGAGTTAATTAGTTTGTATAGTAAAGTCGTTGCACAATGAATGATACAATTCATTGTTACCAATTGCAGTGCAATATTTTTATTTTTATTCTTAGAACATTAATTTTGGTTTTAATTATTTTATTGTGAATAAATTGTAATCATGTTCGACCCTTTTAATTCACATTTTTAGAGCCGAATTGTTCTAGTAAAAATATCTTAATAATTTTTTTTAATTAACAAGTTTTTTTTTAAAGCGCGTTCGTATATAACAAATTATTAATAAATCAAGTTTAAATAATTCGTCAATAAAAAATTCACTCGTTTACACTCTTATTACTGTACTTGGTTTCTCGGTGTAGTCAGTTATCACATCAGTCTAACACACTAAAGTAGGGGTGTTCACGGTTCAGTTTTTGAACCGAACCGACCAAAACCGAACCGAACCAAAAAAATTCGATCAATTTTCGGTTTAAACTGAATTGAACCGAAAATCAGCCACAAAACCAAAAAAATTCATAAATCAAGCAAAAAATGATTAGATTTCAGTCGATTTTTAGAGGAATTATGTATAATAATTTTACACGAACTAAAATAAAACGTTAATAAAGCCTAAAAAGAAAAATCCAGTTGAAAAACACCCTAAATTGAAGTATAAACCAGAAAATTATTATAATTTGAACCGGAGTCGGTCGGTTCGATTTTTTATCGGTTTTGGTTGATTGAACCAAAACCGACCATTTTTTGGTTCGGTTATGATCGGTTCGTTTTTTTTTCAACACCCTACGATTCAAACCTAGGCGAAGCCAACACCAAATATTTCGTTTTAAATCTCATAATGGGCCATTCGATCTTTTATAAAGCCCAAATTTTGCATACGGTCCAAAACCAATTAATAAAATATTACACTCAATGATGAGTTACGATGTGGATTAGTCCTAATTAAACACAATTATCCATTTATCCACTCACTTTAAATATTGTATTTAGTTTCTTATTAAGCTGTGGCTGAAAATGGTCTCTTGCCAGCTAAAGCTTATTATATATATATATATATATATAAATGGATAATGCAATCATAACTGATCTGGATTAAATGTGAACGATACGATTTGGGTTGACCAAAGCTAAATTAATTAATATTTCATATTATATATAAATGTATATATTGCACGTAATTAATCATATGCTTCATAAATTAATTTCTAAATAAATCCACTCCAGCAATAATTACTATATTATAACTTGGCATGGAAAACGAGAAACTATTGTTATTTAAGGAAATATGATTCACAAATCCTTTAAATGTATACATACACATTATTTTAATAAAAGAATTAGCCTAACCATTTTGTTGAACGCGTTAGTTAATCACGTTCATGATACATTAATCACTAATATCATAAATCATAATCGACATATTTTATATGATACATTCACGTTCATTCATAAGTCGACGTATTATCATAAATTTTAAAATACATTTTTATTCTGTATAGTTTCATGAGATTCGTGTAACGAACTATAATGTCGCTCGTTGAGAATGTCACCACAATTTATAATAATTAATTCGTCGCGTCAATTATGTAATTCAAGTGGTTCACAATCTGGTTTTGAGTCGGTTCGGTTTTGATATGAACCGAACCAATCAATTTGATTTTAAACAAATAAAAATTAAAATCGAGCGCGTTAATCATTTTTCGGTTGAATTTTTTTGAACAGTTTTATTAAATTGGGTCATTATTAACTTAATTTTTGTTGGATCAATATTTTTATACCCAATTAATCAAAATCGATTACTTAAATTGACCTATGTATGTCTGCAAGTCGATTGATTTTTGGTCTGATTTGATTTTTATCTTACCAACGGAATTATAATTTGGTTCGGTTTCTAAACCGGATCGAGTCAATTTTTCGGTTCGGTTCGTTTTGGTTATTTTGAGTGGTCCTGGTCAACATCTAAAAAAATGCAGATAGCATTTTATTTATTAATTAATTATAGAAAAGTGGAATTAAAAAGCGATTAGCACATCCTAATCCAACGTGTAGACACGTGTAAATGACGTGGAACAGCGATCCGTTACCAACAAAAACCTCCCCGTTTTGCCGCTATAAATCGTTGAGGAGCCAACGACGACCAATAAAGCCACGTCTTCGACTCCGTTATAGAGAGCTTGTTCCGTTCCGTTCTTCATTTTCGCGTTTTCTCTGTAACCGAAGAAGCCACACGGCCAAGAGACCCCACCGCCTCTCTCTCTCTCTCTCTCTCTCTCTCTCTGCGCGTCGTCTCCGAGAAGAAGAAGGAAGGATCGTCATCGTTCCTTGGGTGGTGGTGGTGGATTCTCCGTCGGCGACGGCGCGTTTCTGGTTTTCCGGCATTTTATACTGTTCTAGCTGTGGGAGGAGCGTCGGTTTTTTCTTCGATTTCGCATTTCGCCGTTGAGTTTCGAGGAATTTGTGCGAAAACGGGAGTGACTCTCGATTTTTGGTGGTTTTTTTCGTTTCCAGATCGGTTTCTTCGACGCTCAGGTATGGCTTTCTGGCTGGCTCGATCGATCGTTTTAGTGGATCTGGTGGATTGTGGTTGTTTTTGTTTGGATTTTTGAAATTATGTGACCTGAATGTGGTGCGAATTTGATAGATCTGGTGTTTTTTGTCGATTTTTGATTGTGTTTGCTCATTGCATTTTGATTTCAGCGGCAAAAATTTGTGTGAAACGTTCATTGTATGTTGATTTTGAGAATTTGTGCGGGAATTGGAACTCTGTCGATTCTCGGTTGTTTTTTTTTCATTTTCAGATCGGTTTCTTAGTAACTCAAATATAGCTTTCTGGCTTGATCGATCGTTTTTAGTGGATCTGGTTATTTTTATATATTTTCGGTTAGATTTTTGCAATTATTTGATCTAAATGTGGTAAGGAAATTGGTGGATTTGGTGTTTGTTTGTTGATTGGTGATTATGTTTGTTCATTGCATGTTGATTTTGAGAATATGTGCAAAATCGGAACTAGCTCTCGATTCTCTGGTGTTTTTTTCTTTTCCAGATCGGTTTCTTGGAAACTCATGTATAGCTTTCTCGCTCGATCGATAAAACGTTAATGTATGTGGTGGATTTTGGTTGTTTTATAGATTTTCTGTTTAGATTTTTTTGTAATTATGTGATTTGATCGATCTGGTGTTTGTTTGTCCGTATGTGATTTGTTTTTGTTTGAGTTTGTTCATTGTATGTTGATTTCAGCAGCAAAAATATTCACGGCTTGTATTGAAAGTTGCTGACATTTACTAACCATGAAAGCGACAATTTGTTTGGGTTCTATATATGTATCTCCGTTAATTTTGTTGATGAAGACATATAATTTTTGGCTTTATTAGCTCACAATTCTTCATAAATTATGGTTCTACCTTTTGAGACTGACCCACTTGAAATCAATCTGATGGCTATGAATTAATTGGTGTGTTTTTTGTGGTGGTTAGGTAGATTCAATTCATTGTCTGCTCTGGTAAATTTCATAAATTACCATACAAATGATTGATGGCTCTGGTTGGTGTTGAAAGGAAGATGCAAATTGTGCACTCACCTTGATTTCTTTGTCTATTTAAAACAGCAAACCATTGTACCTTTTGGTAGTACTCCATCGTCACTAGGCATTGTTGCTTCCACTTTTGCCTGTTTTCTCTGTGTATCTTCTTGGACATTGGTGGGTTTGATTGCAGAGTCCTGTTCTCTTGAACTTCGTAGATTTCTGTATGCTCCATGTTCAATTTTAAAGATCTACCCAATTATAATCGAGATAGGAGGATCTGGTGTTTGGTCTGAAACTGAATGCTTCAGCTGGGATGTTTATTTCATATGGGTGTTCACAAGAACTCTCTTTTGGTTACAATTAAAATATGTTTGCCATCCCAAAATAAATTTACCAATTTGACTGTTTGCAAGAACAATGGTTTCCATTTTTTATATTGATCGATCTGTTACTTTGTAGAATGGTAGCTCCGGAACTAATGGCAGAATTTAACAACATCCGTAAGGAATCTCTGGTTTCCAACAATGTTTCTCCAGCGCCGCCTCCATTGCCTGCTCCAGCAACAAATAATAAGCCTGGTGCAGAAGGATTGATCAGGCTTGAGCCAAAGCTAGGAGGATGCAGCTCTGTCTCTACAGCAACAAGGGATATGTGGGAGCGCCTCTTCGATGAAGGCTATAAGACAGATGTTACTATAACTACTGAATGTGGCGGCATCATCCATGCTCATGCTATTGTTATTGTAAGTCCTTTGTTCCACTGTGCTAGTAAACATTCATATGAAAACATCGCTCTTAGTGAAGATTTGTATGCCCTAGGATCTGATGTTCATGTAGATTTAGTATATTCCTTAATCTATAGTCTGTATTCACTGAATGCTGTATTTGTATGCAACCAGTATGAGTCACACCTACCTGTCAATAGCATTTGAACATAAAACATGAGGGAACTCTATGATTGTTTAGTGGATTTAAATGGTTTCTCAAACAAATAAATTATATTGTGTGCTCACCTTGTGTTTCCACGCAGGGTATGGCTTCTCCGGTGATAAAAGGCATGTTGAAGCAATCGAAAATTCGTGCTAATCAACGATCTATCTCAATTTGTGGGGTTTCACATGATGCTGTCCGGGTTTTCATCCGGTTCTTGTATTCTTCCTGGTAATTAATTTACTTGGCCTATTCTTCACAGTGACTCTTCTCATTGCCATATATTAGCAATTAGTTTGCTTCTATTCCTGTTTGATTGATATTGGCGATTCTCATGTAGCTACGAGAAGGAAGATATGGAGGAATTTGTCTTGCAGTTGCTGGTCCTCTCACACGTCTTCATGGTTCCTGAATTGAAACGGCTGTGTGTGCACCAGCTGGAGCACGGTTTGCTCACTACAGAGAATGTAGTCGATATATTTCAGCTTGCACTTCTCTGCGACGCCCCTCGGCTCAGCCTCATCTCTCACCGCATGATCGCCAAGAACTTGAAAGCTATTGCTACCACCGAAGGCTGGACAGCTATGAAGAAGAGCCACCCGGTTCTAGAAAAAGAACTTCTGAGATCCATGATTCAAGAAGACAATGTAAGTTTTTCAGTAAACCTGTACAGAATAAAACTCGTCCATGTTTGGACTTTTATCTGAACCGTGCACTGAATTTATATCCAGATACGAAATGAGAGGACCAGAAAAATGAAAGAGAGGAAGGTCTATTTGGAACTGTACGAGGCCATGGAGGCTCTTGTTCATATATGCAGAGATGGGTGTAGGACCATAGGCCCTTCCGATAAGGACTTCAAAGAGGACCAGCCCCCTTGTAAATACGCAGCCTGTAAAGGACTGGAACTCCTCGTCCGTCATTTTGCTGGCTGCAAACTGAGAGTCCCGGGCGGCTGCATGCACTGCAAGAGAATGTGGCAGCTACTGGAGCTGCACTCCCATCTTTGTGCCAATTCGGACGCTTGTAGGGTTCCTCTATGCAGGTACATCTACAATCATCCACTGCGTATATTATTATTTTACTAGCACAGCACATAGAAAGCTATAAACTAACTTGAGAACATAACAATCTTGAGTCACATTACATCGGGTTGCCTCTCCCTCATAAACCCAAACTTTGCCTCTCATCCCACAAGAGCCCTTTTAATCTTGGGAAAATTGCAAAAAAGTGCCCTATATTTTTATAGGGCACTTTTGCAAAAGGGGCTGTGTATATTTTTATAAAAATGATTAAATGACCCCGGAAACAAACATGTTAGAAGTTTTTCTGTTTTTCTTTTAACCGAAATTTGTATGATTAAATTGTGTAATTATTTTTAATTTTGTTGCTGCCAGAATTATGAATTCACGAGTTTAAGGGATTAGTTAGTTGGAAAGGTTTTTTTGGGGATTAATCGAGTTGGATAACTAATTACGAATTAAAACCAACTAATTAGACTAGTCGATAATTTTTGAAACATTTAAACTACTATAAACTTATTATTATATTTTGTGATGGTTAATTCAGGAACTTTAAAGAGAAGGTTAAGAAACAGAGCAAGAAAGATGAGGTTAAGTGGAAAATACTGGCCAGAAAGATTTTGGTGACTAAGCAAATAGCAGGAGCAACATTTTTTTGAAGGAAAAAAACATAGTTCTTTCTCCTATAGAACTAGTGTTCCATTTTGTAATATTCTTTGTAATTACTTGTATATGTAGAGACAATCTTGCCCGCCCAAGTATATGTAAAATTGGGTGCTTTGTCTCCGTATATGAATTATGTATATTTATTTTTTGAAGTGCCGAGGGTGGATTCTTGTAACATCCTCTGGCACTTGCTAGTCTGTAACGAGCCGCTTGAGCTCGATTCATTATATATTTTCTATAAATCATGAATTACATGTACTGTCGGAGACATTGTTGGGGAGACCGGATCTTATTGAGGAAGAGTACACGTCGAATTCAAGAGTTATGTATTTGATGTGGGACTTTATCAGTTTCACCTGAATAGTTTGATGATCCTCGTCCCTTACTCTTCAGATAGTAGAATGGCAACGGAGCGAGTTTAGACTAATTTAGTTATTTTGTTGGTAATATCAGGTCCCCTGTCATATTCAATATATTTTGTCTCTATGAAAGGACGACAGTTGGGCGAGTTGAGACATATAGAATGATATATGTCCTCTACTATGTCAAAATAGAAATGTCAGAATTTTTATCATATCCAACTGTTTTTACTGGTGTTCTAAAAATCTACAATTTGTCTGATTAATTCACGATTAATTTTATATTATTATTGATTAATTCTTCAATCCGATTTATTTTCTAATTAGCCCTTAAAATACACTATTCGTCTGATTAGCGCCTAACCTTTTTTAGGACACTAATTTTTACCATTTTTAGATACTAACATGTTCCCTCTCCTAATCTCATCTCCCACCAAACAGCAAGACCAAGAATGGCCTCACAATTGATGGAGAGGACAATTTGGTGCTCAAGAGAAGGGCAGATACAAATCCATCAAGTGGTGGGGGCTGATTTGCCCTAAAAGTGATGGAGGGACTAAAGTATATGTCCTTTTGTATTGTTGTTGCTCATGTTGTTGGAGTCACAATCATTAGTTTTAGGATTTGGTGAAGATCGTTTAGTGTCTGTGCCCCAATTTTATGGTCCTATTTGCTATAGTCCAGCTGTAATTAACCTTGAATTGACAAGTGAACGTGATACTATACAAGTCGAACTTTTCAACTTAGGTACTCAAATTCGGTTTGAACTTGTGATAATTAAGTTCAAGCTGAATTTGAGTTTAAAATTATGTTTCTTTAACAAACTGATTGAGTATGGGGTCGACTGAAATGTGCGATCAACGGAGCACGCAATTGCTCGATCATGCGGTCCAAATCAAGCGGTCACTGGATCGGTGTATCACGTACAACTGCAGGGGAAGAAGACTGACCATCGGTGATCGTCGTCGGATATTTTTCGACTTGTTTTTCCATGATTCACGAGGAACTGATTCGGCGATTCCCAAATTGTGCTCTTGCAGACATAAACGTGCATGAACCGAGTCCACACTCTCGGTTAGGGGTGAGCATGGGCCGGGTTGGACAGTCCATGACTTATTTTTGGGCCCAACCCGGACTTAGCGGGTTGACTATTTTCATGTCCATTCCTGGCACATGAAGAGTGTTGTCCGATGGACAAGTGGGCGGGTTGAGCCCGGACGAGTTCCGGGTTAGTCCAGCCCGTCCATAACATATTGTACACAAAATCTTATTGCAAAAATAAGTTATGTAGACAAAAACATATTGCAAAATTAATACTTCAATATAACAAAAATATATTGTCAATAACATTTAGAGTAGTTTATATGAAAATTGTGTTTTTCGAAATTGTTTGCTAAAAAAAACTTAAAATGATCCTTTCAAAATTAGTGTGGGTTGTGTGTGTTTAGTTAGTTAGTTGGTTAAGTCCATTAGGGCGGGTTGGGCCGGGTTAGTCCGGACACCCCACTTCATGTCCGCAACCCGGCCTGTGATATCTCTATGGTGCCCGTTCCCGGCCCGGGTCACTCCGGATTGAGATAAGAATGGACGGGTTGATCCGGGTTCACGGGTTGGACCGGGTTGTCCAGACATTTCTGCTCACCCCTACTCTCGTCTCGGTCCATGATAGCAAGCCTCCGTAATTTTTTCGACTAGTTTTTTCATGATTCACCCAATCCATATCCGCTCATATTAGACGGGCACCCGACGTTCGAAACCCATGAAACCTTTTCGAGTTCAATCCAAAACTAATCGGGTACAGAGATTTTCCAATCTCGGCCCAAAATTAATAATAAGAATATCATAATACTTAAATTATAGATATTAAAAAATAAGAATATAATTACAATATTTAAATTAATTATTATTTTTTAAATATCTCATAGTACCGTTCGACTTCAGATCGGGTAAAAGTCAATTCACACCAATAAAAAAACCCAGTCACTTTTCGGTAAATACGGAGACATTGGTCGCTTCTAAAGTAACCCAACTCCGAGTCGTATATATATATATATAAATACGGATACGGCGAATCGCAGAATATTTTCTGGAGAGGTCAACAGCGAAGACGAAGTATCTATATCTCCATCGTCGCTGGCTCTCCGATTTCTCGGCGAAAATGGGTGTTTGGGAAGCTCTTCTCAATTGGCTGCGGAGGTCAGTTTTTGTTTCTCTGGCTCGCTCGAATGGTACACGGAACTGTGTTTGATTTTGCTGATTTGCGTTCTTGTAGTTTGATTTTGATCCGTTGCTTGATTTTCGTTGTGTTGCGATTGGAATCAGGAAATTCGAGTTGATCTGTTGATGGGTTTAGAATTTATAATGAGATTGTTTGGTTTTGTTTGGTGGATTTTGTGGTGAAATTGATGGAAGATTAGTGTGGAGAAGAATCAATGGTCTTGCTATGATAGTGGCTGATGAGTCTTTATATATATATATATATATATATATATATATATTGTATCTATATGTGAGAATGATGTACTGTGAGAAAATATTAGCATTAGTTCAAGAGAGTGTGGAAGTGGAATTCGTAGTGGTTTTGTGTATTGACATAGAAACTGTGTTCTAGAAAACGACAGGCCCGAATATCCTTTGAGAAGCTATTGCTATTAGCGTTAGTTCAGGATAGAGTGAGTGTGGAGTTTATACTGGTTTCGTCTATTGACATAGAAACTGTGTTGTGAAGCATACAGGCCCTAGTCGGGCGATCGGTAATTAATAGGATTAGCCAGTAGAAATATGTGCATTGGAAATTGACCTAGGTGGCAAGTTGCAATTTTCTAGAGCAATTGTGCTGTGCCCTTTAGATTCTGATCACAAATGCATAGTCCATTATATTAATGATATAAAGCTTCCAAGGAAAAAAAACAGGACTTTTGAAGTGTCATACACATCTTTGATAGGTAATTTCTGTATGTGCGACTTGCCCTCAACCAAGAAAATTTAGATTCCACATTTTTAGGGGTTAATCGTTGTGCAGTTGCAGTTCAAAGAGTTGTGTGTGTTACTCTGTTAAAGTAAACGGAATAATCTTTGGATTATCTTCAGGGAAGCGCTTGAAAATTTAAGTCGGAGTTTCTATTTTGCAGTCTTAATCTATTACGATCAATATAATTATTTAGAAGATTGCTGACAGAGTAGAGTGCTTTTGTTGGCTCATTTGGTTTTTTGTGTGGGTTTTTGCAGCCTTTTCTTTAAGCAGGAAATGGAGTTGTCTTTGATAGGACTTCAGAATGCGGGGAAGACTTCGCTTGTTAATGTTGTCGCGGTAAGTTAGAGAATTACACGGTCCTTTTTTCTCCGATCATTCCCATTTCCCTTAAATTTGTTTCAACTGATGGGGACTTTGTCTTTCGTTTTTAGACCGGTGGATATAGCGAAGACATGATTCCTACTGTGAGTGAACTTTCTTTTAGTCTTGCAAAGTAATCGAATAGTTTTTCCTTCTTTGTGGTGTAGAAGTTTATTCCTAATGAGTCAAAAATCGTTTTCAGGTAGGATTCAATATGAGGAAAGTGACGAAAGGGAATGTCACGATAAAGTTATGGGATCTTGGAGGCCAGCCTAGGTTTCGTAGCATGTGGGAGCGCTATTGTCGTGCAGTTTCTGCTATCGTGTATGAACTCTACTTCCTCCATCTTACTGATTATTCGAACTGCTATGGATGATGCATTCCTTTTTCTGGGTTTAGAAAAGAAAAATACGCGTTTTGTGTGTTGTTCTGTTGCTTCTCTGAAAAAATTGCATTCCTCGGATAAACTCTTGAAGATTTAATCAATGTTCTAAAACTCTGTAGATATGAATTAGAATGACAAGGAAGAATGAGAAATTAGGCTGAAACGCGGTTCAACAGTCAATTTTTTTATAAAAAAATGAGTACCCAATTTTATTTATTTATTATGTTTTAACATGAACTATTTCTTATTTGACATTACAAATGGATCGGTTTTGGAATAATAGCACATCCTATTACCTGTGGTTTTCTGTATGTATGTTGGTACATCAAGTTTCGAAATACATATAAGAAGTTCCTTATATATATGTAACGAATTTTGCTGAGTTCCACCTATTCCCGAGTTTTAGGACCTTGGATATAATAAATGTAGGTTAATATTTTACGGTTTATCTTCTTCTGTTTCCTCTTTATCGTGATTTATCAGATTTCTATAACTTTAAAAAAAATTATTTTCCGGCAGTTATGTTGTTGATGCTGCTGATACAGACAACCTCAGCATCTCAAGAAACGAGCTTCACGATTTACTGAGCAAACCTTCCCTCAACGCCATTCCCGTGCTTGTACTGGGCAACAAGATTGACAAACCCGGAGCTCTGTCCAAACAGGCACTGACCGATCAAATGTAAGACGTATTCTTCTTAAAATCGTAATGTGGTTTGAATTCGAGATTATTTTCAACTATGTGAAGTTCAGAATTGTTTTTGTTCTAGAATGTGATTGTGATCATTGCGTTTGGCAGGGGACTCGCGTCGATCACTGACAGAGAAGTTTGCGTTTTCATGATCTCGTGCAAGGACTCGACGAACATTGATTCGGTCATAGATTGGCTCGTAAAGCATTCAAAATCGAAGAGTTGAGAAGAAAAAAAAGAAGACAGATTTTTGTGTATTACAGGATACATATTTTTCAGGTTGCTCGTGGCTGAATTGTTATATTCTTTTTTTTTTGCCGAGTTTAATTTTAGTTTGGCTGGAAAATTATAGTGAAAGTTGATTTTACTTAAGAGTAGATTTTGATTCATTTTGTTTCACTTCAAATATTCATCAAATTTAAATGTTACATTTTCATTTTCTTTAAATGAAATACATATAATAATTAGTTAAATACTAAATAAAATATTCAAGAATCAATTAAGTCTCAAAATATTTTAGGTGGAACTTGACTCATTTATAAATGAGTCTTAACATAAATTATTATAGCCATATTCTCAACTCCTTTTTCACTTCTACAATAAGATTTTAAAATAAACGTGTTTTTTTTTTATTTCTAACCAATTTGATTAGTCCCTGGTTATTGGTTAATCTCTAATTAACCTATCCACCTATCAACTAATATTTTTTTAAATACTGAAAATTAGAATCATGGTTTTGTCATCTAGCTAGATCTGTCATGCTCATACATTAAGAAAATCATGCCTTAAAAAATATTAGGTACTAGTAAGACGGCGATAGCCTTCCGAAAATTAATTAAAATTTAAATCATATTAATAGATTAATCAAACAAGTCGGGTTTTTTAAAGCATCATTTCTATGAGAAATTGACATGTAAAGTTTTAAGTTATATAAGATAGGGTTCATGACAGTTGGCTACGCTCAACTATGTCACGTTTCAAAATTCATACCACAACTTCAAAAAATTTATTTAGGGTACCCAAAGTTTAAATAAACGACACTTAAATCCAACTTCTGTTAAATCTAACTGAATTGGTTTGTTAAAAAGTCTAAAATGCCCTCAACGGTTATGATTTAAAATTAAATTGATCTGGCCGGTTCAAGAGTGGTCTTTTAGACTTTTTAACAAATCAATTCAGTTAGATTTATCAGAAGTTGGGTTAAGTGTCACTTATTTGAACTTCGGATATCCAAAATGGAAATTTTAAAGTTGGGATATAGATTTTGAAACGTGACATAGTTGGGTGTAGCGAACTGTCATTACCCATGTAAAACATATCAGGAACAAAAGAAGTTGACAAATACTTTTATTTAATTATTTAGTTAAAGAAGTTGTACTAAGAATCTTACATGATTCATTATTGTACTGAAATTACTGATCATAAAGAGGATCAAATAGCATAGTGCTTTTTAAGAGTAGGAACAATGTATTCACCATCATAGTGTTGAGGATTGTCTCTGTCTTTGATGTAGGCTTGAATCAAACCAGTCCAACCAAAGGGCTTAAACATCAATGGATGTTCCTCGTCCACCATTCCATTTGGGATCTTCACTGTCCCTTTCGGTGTCGAAAACAACCCTATCGAGTACCTCACAGCCTTCGGGTCCTCCTCCTCGCCCATCTCCACCCGATGCAGGGCACATCGTACCCTCCCATTGCTCCATCCCTGCGGTCAATCAACGTCGTTTTTGAATTTCACACGACAGAATTCAATGTAGGGGCATTTTGATCTTTTTACCTCAGAATTATGTGAGATTTGGATTTAGTGATGTTAGAGTTAAGTGTAAACGGGTGGTAGTTGAGGGTTGTGTTGTGTAATTAGCGATGATGTGAAAATGAGCTATAGTTAGGGGTAGAAGACTAGAAATACTTACGAAAAACAATTCCCCGGCAAGGACTAGGAAGGATGAGCCGGAGAGGGTTGGTCGGATCCATTGGTTGTCGTCGCCCGCCTTCACCTGCAGGCCACTGGCACCGTACTCGTGAAGAACGGTCAAGAAGTTCTTGTCATAATGAGTGAGAAGATTCTTCACTCGAGGGCCCTTCGCTGCGCCCGATACATACTTCATGATCCGCAGATTGTACTGCATCGACCTCTCTTGCTCTTCAAAGTAGTCTTCAACACCAAAGCTCTCGAATACCATCCTCCTCACGGCCTTCTCCAGCTCCCATATTTTCGTCACGTACGAATGTATCGTCTCGCTGTACTCAGAAAGCAGGAACATCAAAATCAGTCGTTTGAAGCCACAAATAAATCAGAGGTAATGACAGGTGGCTAAACCCTAACTATGCCACTTTTCAAAATCAATACCCCAAATTCAAAATTTTCATAGTTGGGTGTAGTCATCTGTCGTTACCCCAATAAATTACCAATCATACAGAGCGGAATGTTTATGCAGAATACCAAATTTTCACATTTCCATTCCCCCAAGGGAGCAAAACACGAACGAAGCTCTCGACAGCGCTGAGCGCCAGTGCATCGGGAAACGACATGGCCTCGTCAGGCGGATCCTCCCTGCGGGTATAACCCTGGAACTTCACGTCAGACGTAAAGCGTCGCTTAGTCTCTAAATCAAGATTGAACAACTCTTCTAACGTGGCGAGCAGATCTTCGCTGGCCTTTGGATCAACGGCATTGTAGGTGGCCTCGAAGCAGCCGTACCCTTCGAATGCACTCCTTATGGCTCGCATCGTCGCCGCCCGCCCTCTGCTTCCTTGTTCCATGTTTTCGATGCTGAATTCGATGCGAGGAATTTTGGTACCCGCCATATTTTTCTCTTCAGAATTTGATGGGTAATTATCATTTATCACTAATGGTTATGTGTTTATATAAGCATTTCCTTAATACATTTTTTGGAAATTAATCAGATCAGCATTTTCAATCGTTAATTAATCGTCTGTTTTATTATACAAATAAGTAAAATATGTGACATTATGGGAGTCATTTTCATAGCTATGTAATTATGTGAAAACATAGATTTGGATTCTTTATTATTTTAAATCTAATTAAGTAAAGTTGTTTACATCTATTTCTATAATAATGATTTTTTTTAGCAAGACGTAATGATTTAGAAAATGGTCACTTAAAGAAATGGACCGTCGTGTATTCATCAAATTTCTTATCTAAGCATAGAACCTTCTTTTGTGGGGGTGGAATTATTTATTATTAACACAATTATATTGGGTTTGTTTAAATTCAATGAATAAATGCTAAGGAAAATGTTGAATTTGAACCAAATACAGAAACAAATTATTGTTAGATTTTGGAGTGTGCCAATTGAATTACGCAAAACCTAATAATAGGTATTGTAATTGGTTCAGTGGTTTTTGTCTATAAAGTTTTTGTGCCCTTAATTAATTAATTAATCAATTAAGGGTGATTAGAATTTACAAGAGTAATTCATTAGATTGAGAAAATAAAACTCAAAATGTATTGTTTTAACGAATTCGCTATATACATACATGAAATAAATACTGTTGAAAAAATGATTATTTAATGATTATTTCTTTATTAAATTAAATGAAATTAAAGAAGGAAAAATTAAGTTTGGCGAAACTCAGTACAGTCGACGCATCTGATTTCGCTCAAAATTAAGTTATTCTGGTCATAATCAAACTCGGATCAAAACATGAAAGTCTTCTAGATGAATAATCTAACGAACCAACAATCATAATATGTGTATTATTCTATTTTTTATATAACTTTATATATTCACGGGTGGTTGAGTGTTGTCGCATAAAAACATACCAATTCAAGATAAATTTTAGTCTAAATGTTGTTGAAACTTGCAGAGAACATAACTCGGCTAGTTAAAATTTTAAACTGGGTGAAATTATATACTAAAATGATAAAAATTTGAAGATCTACAACTTTGCAGAAAAATACTTCATCAAATTATGAGATTTAGGCATGACAGAGCATGATAATATCACAGATGTGTCGATAATCACCCAATCCGTGCCAGTTTAGAAATTGACTCATTTTTAGCATAGACAAAACCCATTGCATTGGCTAGATGGCACAAATGTGCCATGTCCGTTTTCAATTTTAAAAGTCAATTCACTAACCTTATTTCGATTGGACTAGTTCCTAGAGCATACGAGAGTTGACGATTTGGAGTTCCAAAACTAATTTTGAAGGCGTTGAGAGGAGATTCAAGGCCTTTAAAGTGATTGGGATTGCGAGGATCAAAAGTATCAAAATGAGACACGACATTGGAAGAGAATCGGTTCAGTTCAGGGTTTTCAACCCCACAGGTATAGTCTTATAGGGTTCCGTCATTCTTACCCTCTCTTTTTTAAATTCACGTATTCCTATTATATTCTTGGATTTTGCACCAGGATTAGGATTTAATCCTCATAATTAGGAGTGCTCACTTGAATATTTTGGAATTATGAATTAATGAAATTTATTTTGACTTTGAATGCACGTGAGATTTAAATTGTTGTTTAAATTTCAATTATAAAATATTGACGAATATTAGGCAGTTGTGTGAATTGTAATGCTGAGTTCGACGGAACTGACTGGTGGGTGATCAACGCATCGCAATTCAAGGGATTCATTTTTCAAAATTTCACCCATTTATTGTTGCGCTCCTTGCATACTCGGAGTGTGCTCAAGCCTCAAAGGGATAGTAGACATTCTGAATGTAGGCCGACTACAATACCAAGAGGTTGAATTCGTATATTTGCCGACATAGGATACCAAGCCAACAAAAAATAAATCAAATAACAAATCAACACTACCCAAAATATGAGAACTTATAATCAAACCATTTATCAATGTCATATAATAAGTCAAAATGACTTAAGATGTGAGAATTTCATGGAATTTGACTCATAAAAGTTGAACCAAACCGAACTAAACCAGAAGCCAACAGGTATAAAACCATACCAAATTCTATCGATTCGGTTTTTCTCTATGCAGTTTACAATAGACAAAGGCATGATTATGATGATTTCATAATCTTCAGAACATCCTTACATTTTTTTACTTACAAGTCACAAACATAATGCTGATGAGAGCCTAATAAAATGACCTTCACAAGGGAAAAATACAATTTTAGTCACTCCCATCAAATTTACACAAAAATTTACAGTTGCAGAAACATTTGTGGAAACTACAAAAAAATCTACTTCTCATAGACCAGCATGCCATTTCTGAGTGTTTGCAAGCTACAAAAAAAACCTGCACAAGAAATAGTCAAGAGGAGCGACTGAGTATCACGAAGGAGGATGAATTAAACGGTCTTGTGCTATCAGAAAATGACTTGGAAAACACGTCAATTGGGAGATTTGTCCAATGGGAGGCTAAACTGGCGTGTTTTTTACTGAGTGAAGTGAACTGGTCGTTTTTGATAGTTCATGAACCATTTTTAGGTAGCTATTCGTTTTAATAAACGACGAATTCGTCTGTTAAATTAGTCCTCAACTTGGAAAACCCGTCATTTGGTAGATTTTTCCAATGGGAGACTAAGCTGACATTTTTACTTCAGGGGCTAAAGTAAATTGGTCGTTTTTTACAGTTCATGAACCATTTAGCCATTGAATAGCCTAAATGGTTCATGAACTGTAAATCCCGTCAACTGGTAGATTTTTCAATGTGAGACTAAACTGCTGTATTTTTACTTCATGGACGGAAGTAAATCGGTTGGGTTTTAATAGTTCACGAGCCATTTAAGTACTTATTCATCTTTAAAATATAGTGCAGAGAAAGACGCGAAAAAAAGAAGGGAAAATTGCAAAAAGGTACCCTATTATATGACACTTTCACAATAAGATGCTGTGTTGTTTGCATTTTTTTGCAAAACGTGTATATTTATATAAAAATGACGAAATTACCCCTAAAAACTTGAAATAAATATTTTAAAAGTTTTGCTATCTTTTAACTAAAACTTGTATGATCAAAATTTGTAATTATACTATTTAAAGTTAAAATCTTTTATAAAAGTCTTCATTCTTAATTTCAAGGGCACTTTTGTCATTTTCATAAAAATACACACATTTTGCAAAAAAAATGCAAACAACACAGCACCCTTTTTGCAATTTTCTCAAAAATAATGAATATTAATAATTTTGCCAAAAACTGCACAAAACATCGAATCTACCATACATCAGTAGGAAGTACCTTGGAGAGACGACGACGGTGGGAGGAGACTTTAGCAGGCACGGAGCGTTTTGGATCTCAACGCCTTGAACGCCGCCTTGGCGAAGATTTCTGCTGCTTCTGCTTCAGCTTCCGCCTCCTCGGCCTCCCTTGCCGCCTCTGCAGCCTCCGCTATGGCGACTTCTGCCTCTGCAACCGCCTGAGCTGCTGCTGCAGCGGCCTCTTGTGGAGTCATGCTCCTCATCCTCGATAGCTCCTCATCGATCATTGATCTGGTGCGCTTGTGGGTTTCGCCATTTTCCGCTCTTGAATTATGGTTCTTTCCCTCGAGGAGAGGGCTTCTTCTCGTCTCAGATGGAACTGCGTGCTTTGCAATTTTGTATTTTTGTTTTACCTGTTCGTGCAGCCAAAACTAAATTTAAACTACAAAAATTATGATTAAAAAGATAGGTACAAATAATGTATAAGCAAAATTTAGAGCTCATCAAATCCAAACATGAAGAAAATAATTGAAATTCTACGTACGACTTGTCCGATTAATTCCAGATAAATCCTTCAGTCCTATTTATTTTCTGATTAATCTCACATTATTCCCTAAATGGCCCACTCCACCCGACTAGCACCTACCGTTTTTTTAGAACACTGCTATATACTAGACCGACTTGTGATTAGGACAGTCTTAAATGCATGTGCGATGATTAGAATTCAGAACCAAGGTTCTAAATTTCTGGATCGGCCAAAACTTGGTGCGATGACAAGTAGGGATCTCTCGATTAATTGGAGAGAAATTGACAAAACTCATTTATTAATACATGATACGTATATTAAAGACAAAAATAACCATAGTTTAGTGAAATACAATAGTTCCAAACCACTTAATAAGTTACCAAGAGAACAGACCATGGTTTGACGAATTTTGCCAAGTTTTGGACCAATTCTCAAATATTATGTTCCATAACTCAGAAAATGTACTCATAGGTTCCGAAACATGTTACAATTAATATGTTATTGACAAAATGCGGCAAATATAATAATACCTTCATCAATTTGCCATTTGCTGTCAGATGCTTTAATTTTGCTGTTAATTTCTTTTTGAAATCTGGCTCCGTGTGGCATTGTTCCTGGAAATGAAAATTATTGATACATTCATAAACTGGCAAACATTTTCTGGCAGATTTTTGAAACCCAGAAGCTCACAAAATTCTTCAATTGTGTGGAAAGATTTTATAGGTCGTGCAATATTTCATAACATCATGTAGAGGCTTTGAGTGGTTTGGAAAAAAGGCAATAATATTTATTTCTAAGAATATAACTTTGACGAATAAGTATATTATAGTTACTGCAAGCATGAAAGTCACTATAATTGACAACTTAAGTATTCGGGTTTTCGCAAGGAAGAAAGTTACTTGCAATCGACCAATCATGACTGAAAGATACAATGAAATATTACCTCAATGCACGTAGCGATTGAAGCCTTGTCGGAACCACCCGATTCGCTCAACTGTTTTATAGAGTCCAATATAACTTTGTCCAACCTACACAAAATGTAGACAAGGTTCAATAGAATAAATCAACAATTTTACCAACAAGCACCAAAAATACCCATAAAGTACAGCTAATAAAAGGAAAATTGCAAAAAGGTGCCCTGTTATATGACACTTTTGCAAGAGGGTGCCGTGTTTGCGTTTTTTTGCAAAATGTGTATATTTTTATAAAAATGATGACATTACCCCTGAAATTAAGAATTAAGACTTTGAGTCATTAATCTCATAAGAGACGCAGCAGTCATGAAGCCTACCACTAAATACTAATCATTTGCTACTGCAAAATGATAATCAGTTCACGGCTTCTCAGCAAGTATCTACTTTCGGTTATTGAAAATTAAAAAACAATATCATAGAGCGAGAAGGAATGTGACCTTGCAATTGGTTCTTTTGGACCAGCGGGAACTTCAAGGGGATGCGCATCAACCACCCCATCACTTTTAGGTACAGCGCAGATAGCCAGGTGGGTGTTATCGTGCTGTTTTTGGTTCGGTTGATTCTTTTTCACGGAAAGCCTAGCCTTACTCCTCGACCCCATTCCGTTTATCATCACATTGATATTTCTCCATTTGTCCTGCCAAAGATCATTACCATAATACCATCATCATGACATCAAAACTATGCGTTCATAATTTGAGTTCAATTTGGAGAATGTGTACCTTGAGATCCACATTTGAGCGGAGACGCAAGATAGAGCTATAGTCCGGATCTGTAAGAATCGTGCGCCATTTACCTGCCCCGTGCTTGGCTACTCCGGCTTTGAGAGCTGCTTCTTCCTCGGCGGTCCACTTCTGCTTGGGAGCACCCATCGCCGAAAATTTCCCAAGACCTCCCTAGAAAAAAAGCCACGATTAGTCAACATGATACAAACTGGTCTGATTAGTCCTCAATTCATCCCCAATTAATTTTCAATTAGTCCCCAAAGGCCCTATTCAGGGTTATCTTCTTCCTACTCTCACAATTCCTTACAATCATGTCAAATGCTACAATACAATCAATATTCTAAAAATCCCTGACTAGTCCGATTAGTCCTCGATTAATCCTTAATTAGTCTGACTAATTTCCGATTATCCCCAGAGACCCTACCAAAGTAATTTTCTCCCTACTCTCACAATTCCTTACAATCACAACATATGCTGCAATCAATGTTCTAACAAAAACCTGACTAGTTCGATTATTAGGCGCTATCTTCTTCCTACTCTTACAATTACTTACAATCACATCATATGATGCGATCAATGTTCTAAAATTCCCTGACTAGTCTGATTAGTCCTTGATTAGTTTGATTAATTTCCGATTATCCACAGAGGCCCTATCCAGAGCAATTTTCTTCCTACTCAATATTTTACTTACAGCGACATAATATGCTGCAATAAAATCCCCAATTAGTCTGATTAATTCCTATTAGTTCCCATAAGCCCTATCCACCCGCCTAGCATCTTTCTAGAACACTGGCTACAACTCCATACAATCAAACCCTAATTCAACCAAAAACCTACGCACACACAAAATTCATATGAAAGTTACAGCTCCAAACAATCCTAAGAACACCAACCTGGGTTTTTCCCCAAAATCTGCTCAGATTATGAAAACAACACATTAAACAGTGATATGAATGTTCATATTCATATCATATATCTCAAGAAACACCACAACAGCATAAACCTCATAAAAAGCTAGATTTGGCTTCTCTCACACAGACTCAACTGACCCAGAGAACCCAAAATCCTATAATCTCAATTTCACATCCTCCGAAGCTGATCAATCCAAAAAAGGAGTTCAATTTACAGAATCCCAGAATCGAAACATCACAAATTTTCAGTTGGGTATGCAAATCGACACTGAACCAACACATATAATCAGCGACGGTTCATAAAACCATACACGAACAATAAGGAATCGAATAAGCTTAAAATGAGGGCTCGGATTTTCCCGAGAAAATGAGGGAAAATGCGGGAAGAGTGACGGAGACGAACCTGATCAGAGGAATCAGAGAGATAAGAAGTTTCTAGAAAATGTGAAGAACGATTCGATTTGGACCAATTTTCATCGTCTCTTTGGTTCTTGGCTACACAGAAAATAAATGAATAGGAATAAATCTTATTAACTATTAAGTCCTTTACTTTTAGAGAATTGCAAGCTTGCCCTGATAATCTTATAAAACTACAATTCATCCATAAATCATACTCAATCTCGTCTAATTCGGTTCATATGTCGAGCATAGAGTAAAGATTGAGAACTAATCAATTTTAATGAGATAAAACCAAGTAACTGAACTAGATAATTGGAGCCGAAATCAAACCGTGTTTCTCACATGGTGGTTCCAAGTTTAGTTCTCAAAATTTAGAAATTGCAGAATCTGGTTTGGTTCAAAACCAATCAAGTTTAACCCAATTTTAGAACCATGTCGACCTTTACCGACTAGTATCTAACGTCTTTTAAAATATAGTTTCATGGCAATTAGTATTGCTAAAAAGACATTTGGTTACACACTTAAATGGGTGAGAACTGCAATGTATTTTTATGTAATTGCAGTTCTGCCCTTAATTTGTACTGTATTTACAATTCTAGCCCTTCGTCCCCAACTAAAAGAACTCTCAATCTTCTAATATACAGATTCACTTGTTGAAGATGGCAATGGCGGTCTCTCTGCAGCGACTCTCGGCACGAGCCCGTCTCGAGACCATTCTCCGCCGATTCTCTGGTCGAGATCAAGCCGGGCGAGACCGAGATGGTCTCTGGAGTCCCCGAGGAGCACCTTCGCAGAAAGGTCTGGCCCTTCTCTGAAAACACCTTCTGTACACGAAATCAGCTCTTCAAATTTGCATATCTGTTCTTTTCCTTGAGTCCAGTGGGTTTTTGGCGGGGAATTTTGCTGACCCTTTTGCTGGAAATGTGCATTGATTTGTGTGTGCTTCACTGTTGGGGAGTTAAAGATGTGCTTTTTATGTATGGATTTTATTTGGGTTTTGAGGAATTGTGGTTTTTGTTATGGATTTGGTTGATATGGTTGTTTTCACTTAGTTGAGATTTTAGTGTTTTGGTTGTTGAATGATTAGTTTAGTCTAGAGCTTGTGTTTGGGTTTGATTCAATTAGTTATGCTCTCAAGGGTTACTGCAATACAATGCAATTGATGGGTTCTGATGAATTGTGGTTTTTGTTGTGCCTTTGATTGATATCACTGTTTTCACTTGCATGAGATTTTAGTATTTTGGTTGTTGAGTGATTGGTGTAATCCATGGCTTATATTTGGGTGCTATGTGATTAGTTATGCTTAATGGTTACTACAATGCAATTGATGGAACATGGTTTAGTGCCAATGAATATAGAAATGGAAGCTTGAAGCAAGGCATGCCTAGTAAGATAAAATGTTTTCATGGGGGATTTTGCTGACCATGTTGCCGGAAATGTGCGTTGGCGTGTAGTTCACCGCGGGGGAATCGGACATCACTTTACTTGAGATTTCGTATCTGGTTGTCAAATGATTGGTGTAGTGTAGGGCTTACGTTTGGGTTCTATGCAATTAGGTTCTTAATGGATACTACAATAAAATGCAATTGATGGGTTTTGATGAATTGTGGTTTTTATGTCTTTGATTGATGTGTTTATTTTTCACTTGCTTGATATTTCGGCGGTTGGTTGTCATGTGATTAGTGTACCCCAAGCATGAACAAATATACCCGATTTACATCTTTTACGGGGTGATTTCAATTTTACTCGTTTTTTTATTGAACTGCAGGTTGTCATTTATTCGCCAGCTAGGACTGCGTCTCAACAAGGGTCAGGGAAAGTCGGAAGGTGGAAGATCAATTTTCTGTCGACGCAAAAGTATGTTTTCTGCTTCGACCTCGCCTCTAGTAATTGATTTTATATAGTCCTTTTTATCAAACCAATTTATTCTGGTTTGATGATTTTACACGACCAATTTTCAATGAATAGCCTCAAGGATTTATAAGTGGTAATATATGGAGATGCAAACAATATAGCACAGTGACAAAATATAATGGAACTCTTTGTGAACTGCTACACTTCTATTTGAACATGTCTTGGAAATTTCTATGGATTATACTTCTTTCGAAATTAGAAAGTTTGAGTTTCCAGTATTTCAAAATGCTGCATTGCTTACAAAGCCTGATTTTGCTTATTTTAATTATATTATTGCGGTATAATATTGAGTACTATCTAGAACACGTGATTAACTGATCAAGAGTTCTGATCTCTTGATTTTCACTGATAGGTGGGAAAATCCATTGATGGGATGGACCTCAACCGGAGACCCATACGCCAATGTCGGTGATGCTGGACTGACGTTCGACAGCAAAGAAGCTGCCGAGGCGTTTGCTAAGAAACACGGCTGGGATTATGAGGTATGTTTCTTCTTCATCCATTCAAGTTACAACTATGCATTTGTACACTACATTCTTAATAGAGCAGTTACAGAATTGGATTTAATTGTTCTTATGCAGTCTCGCTCTAGTTTGCAATCGCTCGACTCTGCCTTACGTATCGTTTACATTTCTCAAAATGATAATGTTATATCCATTTTCTTAACGCCATTTCTTGGATCCGCGCAGGTCAAAAAGCGCCACATGCCAATATTAAGGGTATGCAATTTTCGTAGAACCCAATACATGTTAATTGTGTGGTCATTGTAGGATTGCTGATTATTTAGTATTTTATTTGCTTTATTACATGCAATCTTATATGATTCACCCTAACTGCCATAGCTTTCTGGGATTCATAATATGGCGTCTTCATAGATTAATAAGTGGATACCGAAAGATAAGTGTCATGCAGGCCTTGCATTGCCCTGTATTTGCATTTACAGAAATATACAGACTGTTCTTAGCGTAATGTTCCCTATTTATCAAGATTATTCCAGAAAATCGTATACAATGAACAAACCCTATCGTTGCTTGCAGGTGAAGGCATATGCTGATAACTTCAAGTGGAAGGCATTCCCTAAAGTTGAGGAATGAAGCCCATACTTTTGAGAGGTAATTTAGTTTTGTCTGATAAATGGTACAAACCAGAGGGTGTGTACCTTGCAGATTTTGAATTCAAACACTCTTTCACATCCATTTTTTTGTACTAATAGATGGATAAACGGATTAGGTGACAAGGTAGATTTGGATAGGTGAAAATTAAGAACCATTTTAAATCACGGTTGATATTAAAACACATAATTTTCAAATTAAGGTTTAATCTTAAGCCTTATATTTTGTTAATCAACAGCTGAAACCAAATCTCATGTTTTACCACAAGAGTGAGCATATAATAAGTGTAATAAACATTAAAAATATTTATTTTTCATACTTGCACCATTTTCACTCAAATTCCATGCAGTGACTAGCCTGATTAATACCTTGTTAATCCCATTAGAGTAAAATGCAAAACCATACAAGGAGTAGGATATGAATGCCTTTTCATTTGCAAACAGGGTAAAATCTGATACACAATAAAGAGAAAATGGTCTAAAAGCTTGTAATAGAAAATAACAATGGTTTCTTTTATCAGACTTTCAGTTTATAGACATAGCTGATCTTCTGAACCTCAAAGTTCCACAGAAACACAGAACAAATAAACCTTCGTGGGACTGATATGATCGTAAGCTTCTCCTCAAAAGCAAGCATCCAAAAGACAGCAACAGCAGAGCATTGCCAAACTGAACAAGCAAGCGTAAAAATACATAATTAGTCAACGAGCTCACGTATAAGCAGAACGTTCAAATTTTAAGTGAATGTGATATCAAAATGATGCAAGGTCGGTCTAAAGTTATTTTTCCAATATCGTAATGTCTATCAAATTGGAATATTGTAATGTATATCAAATTACATATGTCTAATGTTAGTAATGTATAGCATGTTTATGCACAATTCTTTGACATCTGAACACTACCACAATCCCAATAGGTTCGAGAAACATGATCAAAACCCTAATAACCTAAACCAACAATTAGGTGCCAAGTGATCAAAAAACCCATTGCATCACATTCGAGTTTCTGAAACTCAAGATCAGCCCAAACTTGGCAAGGCGGCAATTAAAGATTTGCGAGAAATCGGAAAAACTAGTTTTTTTTTATACATGTATATATAGGAACATATCTACATTCGACTACTAATTACGGAAAAGGAGGTGAGGACTACTTGGCTGATGACAGAACAATTGTAAAGCATAGATAAAAAATAAAAGGTGACCTAGTGAGAGAACACGATAAAACTAAACCAATATCGGGAGAGTTTTATAAAACTGATCACAACCTAAACAATTAGAATCAGATCAGATTAACAAAAAACCATTAAACCCGCATAGTTAAGAACCTCTGTTTTCCAGATTTTGACCAAATCAGTACTATACAAGAAGCCCTAAAACCTAAGCCCATAAATTAGCATGCTAAGTAATAAAAACAACCCATTTCATCACAATCTTAACAATATATAATCAGATCAAATAAACAAACAAAATCATTAAACCCACAATTAGCTACTAAGTTATCAAAAACCCCATTTCATCACAATCTGAACAGTAAAGAATCAGATCAAATAATTTTAAAAAATCTTTATTCCAGATGTTAACCAAACCAGGACTGTACAAAAAACTCCTAAGTGATCAAAATAAACCATTTCATCACAACTTTCAGAACAAATAAACCCACAAAGTAAAGAACCTTTCTTTTCCAGATTTTGACCAAACCAAGACTGTAAAAGAAACCCTAAAACTAAAACTAGACACCAAGTGATCAAAATAAACCATTGCATCAAAAATTTTAACAATAAAGAATCAGATCAAATCAACAACAAAAACCATTCAACCCAAAAAAGTAAAGGATCAGACTAAAGATAAAAAAAATAGCTTATAAACAAAGAAAGCTAAGCTCACCATCCTTCCATGAAACCAGCACTCTTGTTGTCTTGCTGAGGCTGTCCGTACTGAGGAGCATAACCAGGCTGCTGCGGAGGGTACCCTTGTGGAGGATAGCCTCCCTGCGGAGGGTACCCTTGCGGTGGGTAAGCTTGAGGGTAGCCCTGAGCTGGGTACCCCGGTGGAGGGTAAGCGTCCTTAGGGTACCCTAAACCCCAAAACACAAAACCCAGATCATAAAATCAGATTTTGATCAACCCAGAATCAGAAACAAAAACAAAAACAAAAACAAAAACCCATCGACGAACAGCAATCAATTGATCAACCAGATTAAGAAACCCCAAAACCTAAAATCACTGAAATCACAGTTCGTCGAGTTCACTGACCTTGCGGCGGAGGGACTCCGACTGGTGGCTGCTGGTTCGGATCGTAGTGGCTCATCGTTTTGGAGATCTGGGTTTGGTTTCTCTCTTGTTCTTGTTGCGATGGAGCGATCGATTTCACAGATTGTGATGTGTTGGAGAGCTCTGATTCATCGATGCGAAAGGTGGTTGCTTTTTATAGAGAAAGTGATGCTGAAAGTGGGTAACGAGACTCGCTATATACGCGCCAACGACCTTATCTATCTCTCACGCGCCGTTTTGATTAATTAATTAATTAAGTAATCGATTAATTAATTAATTTTTAAAATTTTAAAGTCTAAAAGTATCTATCCTATGTTGCTTTGGTTACATCTACAATGACAATTAAGCTGCTCAAAATTAACAAGAGGTGTTGAAACCGGAAGAAATTAGTCTGGTCTAAATTCTTAAACCGGAAGAAATTGGTTTGGTTTCGGTTCGAATCATACAAAATTATGGTTAACTAAGTAAATCGAAGAAGTTTGATACACGTTGATCTCCATGGATCGACGTCCATGACGCATTCATGTGTAGTAGCCAATAAAATCAGTTCGGTTCTGACTTGAAAACCAGTTCGGTTTGACCTGAATTTTATTCGAAAGTGATTCGGTTCTGATTGAAAAACTGACCGATTTCAATGTCAGTTCAGTTTCGATTCATAAAATTAGAAACAATTTTATCACAATTTCATTATGATCGTATTGAAAATATTAAACCTTTGTCATATTCGATGTATTTTGCGATTCTTGGGGTAGTTTGTTGGTTATATAAGCGCTGACGATGTATATCTCTCTCATTGATTGATTAATTAGTTAATTTTAAATTAATAATTATCTAATGTTTATTCTTGACCCATTTCAATTATACGAGACTTCTGAGTGTATTAAATTTGAGATGTTTTATCATCTAAATGTTCAAACACGTTCTACCAGATAAAGTTGAATTTGTGATGTATCATTGAGAACAAAAATAAAATATTACTGTTTTTTAGGGAAAACATATATTATAAGGCAACTAACCTTACATTATAATAGACAGCCGAAGCAACAGATGGTAAGACAGACTCCGCACCGTGATCTCAGTTACTGTCAGTTAAAGCATTACTGACTAATTTAGGAGTCACATAATTACATGAACGACTTCTGCTAATAGTACATTCAAAATGTTCGACTCGACCCATTTAACATCATGCAGATCCACAACTTCCACCTCATACCGATGGAGAAATTCCGTGATCCCGCTGTAAATTCCTTTAAACAAAACAAATACTCGAGTCTCAACACCAATATCTCGATTAATATTTGATAAAATATGCTATTTATCGTCCACTAAAAAATAGACGTTCGCATCACAATCATAAAATCGTAATGGGTCTCTAGATGTGAAAGATAATTTCAATTAAAAATTGTGGATACGATTTATTCTTGTCGATTCTTTGAACAAAAGCAAACAAGCTTGTCTATTTTCACCAAACCTTCTACTTTTAACATAAAAACAATTTTTAGCACAAACTCAGATATAAATATCATGACCATGGCAACTCAAAGAATATAGTTCTATAATGCCATAAAATGCAAGTACTATGGGTGCCGAAAAATAACCGAATCGATTCAGATCTAAAAATAACCAAATAAAAAATTGAATTGATTCGATTCAAATTTGAACTGAAAGTTCATCTCGAATTTATAAAATAAGAACTAATAATCAACTGAACCAAAATAAAAACCAATTGACTTGGAGTCTTGGACACAAGACTTTTTTAGATCATTGATCTTTATTAATTGGCCTAAAAGTATCAGGTCAACAAAAACAAATCAAATAATAAGTCAAAATTAGCCCAAAATGTTAGAATTTAATGAAAATCGGTTTAAATAAAATTCCACCAAAAATTGACAAGTCAAAACGGTCAAAATGCGAGAATTTTATAAAATTTAGTACGTGCCAGACCGAATAAAAAATCGACATGTTCAAAACCAAACCAAATTACATTGAATCGGATTCAGTTTTTTGTTTTTTTAGAACCGAACAATGAACAACCCTGTCCAAAACCCCAAAAAATAACTATCATTACAGTACATAACCTGATAAGTCTCAAAACAAAATTTCAAGTCCAAAACCAAACAAAAACTCTCATCACAGTACATAATCCCATAACAAGAGTCCCGTGCACTGACCCGTCTTTTTTTAGGGCACATGACCTGTACACACCCTTGGCAGTTTCTACAGAAGAACGGTCTAACATGATAACAACATACCCTAAAAGCTATTTTGTGTACCTACCTTCTTGGCTTGGTTCTGCCTTGCTCACAGCCATGGCAGCAACTTGCGCCAGCCGGTGGTGGCCTTGGCGTCGTCTTTAGGAGCTAGGGTTAGTCTCTCTGCATTGGCAGCTGCCCATCTTGAGAAGTCCGGAGAAGAAACCAGTTCCTCCAGCGCCCTCTTTGTGGAGGCTCGGGTGATCTCTCCCAACTCGTCTTTGGACACCTTTGCCCATTCGGGCGTTCTGTGGATATGGGAAGAGAAATGGATCTTCGAGTCTAGTAGCTGTTGAGGAGACGGAGTTGAACCTGGAAGAGCAATTGTAAAATCAACAAGCAAGTTTATTTTAAGGGAAAATTGCAAAAAGGTGCATGTTATGACACTTTTGCAATAGGGTGTTGCATTGTTTGATGATGGCTAAAAGGTGTTGTGTTGTTTGCATAATTTTCTTCTTTTTTTTTCAAAATGAAAAAATTAAATATTAAGACTTTTATAACATATGTGTATATTTTATTAAAATGACAAAATTACCCCTGAAATTAAGAATTAAGACTTTTATAACATGATTTTAAAAAATAATTTTAACTTAAGAATAATTTAACTGAAAAATTAAATCACAAAATTTGATCATACAACTTTTAGTTAAAAGATAAAAACAGAAAAACTTTTAAATATATTTATTTATTTTTAAAAAATAATTCTTAATTACAGGATAATTTTGTCATTTTTATACAAATACATATATTTTGCAAGCAAACAACACATCACCCTCTTGCAAAAGTGTAATATTATAGGGCACCTTTTAGCAATTTTCCCTTTATTTAAATTTGGACAGGAAGTGAAAAGAAAGAGTTGTGGGAGTGAAGCAAAAACCTTGGACCGGAGAGCTGCACGATCCCAGCGTGAAGTTTGGGGATTGGAGCTTAGAGCGAGCATTAAGAGGACTCTGCTGCATCTTTAACCTATCCGACATGCGATAATGCTCAGATGGTGATGAATAATCTGAAAGCGGAGACTTCCTGTGATGGTTTGCGTATGTAGGCTTGAAGAAGCTGCCAGAGACGCTCTTAAACTGCAAGTCATCTTCGTCGCTATAATTTTCAGATGGCGATGAACCCGAAACTTGATGTTTTCTGCTACTCTTTTTGGGAGATTTCAACAGATTCCTGAAACAGCACTCACAAGAGTCAGATATTCATAGCAGTGATGGAAGAATATGATAAAGCTTTGAAATACATACTTGCGTATATGTATTCTCAGTCTGTTAAGTCTCCGGAGCATAGACGAGGCTATAATTCCGGTTATCAGCGCTTCCACGGCCAGTAGAGGATCAAGAGAGCTCTGAAATAACATTTTATCAAAAAACTTGTGATGCAGGAAATATTTATAGCAAAGATGTCTATTAGTAGACAAGATCAAAGAAATTTCTAAAGTTGTTTAGGGAAAATAACCTGAAGAATCATTATAGCAGCCACAATTCGGATGGACCATGCAACGAAATGAGAAGTGCTCAAGTCAACAGATCCATCTTCTGCCAAAACAAGTTTCCGGACAACCCAGAAGCCCAACCAAGCACCAGCCAGAACGACAAATCCCAGAAGAAATATAGCTAACTGAAGTTTAGAATTCGGTAAGTATTTATTATTATAGCGACGAATGTTCGTTTTTGCAAGAATGGGAAATGAAGACCAAACAGAAATGATTTTTTGTTCATAAAATTGACGTTAATCAGAATATGCATTCATCAAAATATTTTATGAAGAACTTACATACAGGATTGTACATGTCTTCGCTGATTCCTATCTCCACGAGGACAGAACGCAACAGACCGGGCACAAAGCGGAGGAGAAACGATCCCAAACCAATCTGAAGAAAATGGCAAACATTACGGTGAGTTCTTACATGGGAAATTTAAAACAGCAGAGTACAATCGGCACGAGTTTGATGATACCCACAAGAGACGAGTATATAAAAATTGCAAGAGAATTCTTTCGTCCAGTTGGGAGAAGCTTCATCCCCTGCCAATAATCGATTATCTCATATATTAGTTTAACTGATATAAGGCATGTGATAAAAATCGACCAGTTTTGGGAAGCATAAAGTAAAAATAATTGTTCTTGTGTCACAAAAAAAATGATAAACCGAAATTTTTGATGACGACAGAGAAATTAAAAATACTGCAATTTGTCAATCTTGCATAAATGAAAAAGAAAAGGGATTGTGAGTTACCTGAAAAAGAACCATCAGTATCACAAGTACTATACCAATTGCCATTGCACTGCTATAGTAGAAAACCAGTGACTTGCTCAGGAAGGATGCGGAGGTCATCATGAGTACGCCCAATAACAAAAATACAGTCCGATATAAGAAATATTCTGAAAAACAGAGAGGACGTGGTAAGTAATAAGTTCCTAATGCCAAAGAAACAGTAAAAAGAAGAAAGCTAATCCCATGTGAAACCATGTAATCATTACCTTCCTCAATTGATACCTCGAAGGCTTCTAACGATGAACTTGTCGCTCGTACATCTAAGAGCTTATGGTCAAAAGGTGACATGGATCTGGTCCATGAGCCCTTGACAACTTTCTCCCACCGCCCCGGAGGGCACATCCCTAAGCCAAGAGATGCGTTTCTGCGGAAAAAAGGTTTTTTTACCTTGAGCAAAAATCTAATTGCAGAGAAATCGGCACTTTGCAAAACAAATGCTAGACCCAAAAAATCAAAAATAGTCTCCCGGTACTTTTTATCAAGAACTAGGGATGAGGGAGTTAGTGCTTCCATTTCCACTTCAAGCCCCGTGATCTCCACGTGTTATCCTTTAAAGAGGTCGTGCATGACTAAATTTATCAGTCATTCACACTTAACTAACTTCCGAAATATGAAATGGCACTTATTCTAGGGCATCCGATTTTAGAAAAAGGGTCACTTATTCTCCGGAGTAACATAATAACTCACCTGTGAAAACAAACTTCAACATTCGGAAAACGTGTGTCTGCATCCACTTGGGAAAGTTTCACCTTCACCGAATGGGCAAACTTCTGAAGATTTCTAAGCCGCGACAACCCATGGATGCTAATCCTTTCACAAACCACTTTCGCACCAGACTTAGCGCCCGGAGAGCTTTCAACAGGCAAACCATGAGATAGTTGTAGAGCTGTAGACTGAGAAACAACTGCACAACCAACGAAATAAACACAAATTATTCGCAATAACTTACTAAACTTCTCAAACACTCGTAACCTATGTTTTGTCACCTTCGTAGTGATTCTAAGACTTCAGTTTCGAGTAACAAAATGCTTTCCCCTGCCCCTTAAGGCGAACGAGTACATAGTCTAAAGTACTAACTCATCCACATTGCATTGCATCAATGCCATTTCAAAATCAACAAAATGCCCATTTCTCAAAAATCCCTCTTAATTTCCCAATAACAACTTCATTTTTCAATCATTTCAAGGAAATTTTGTTACTTTCCCAAATACTCTCAGCATTCAAATACTTATACAAACCAATTATGCTTAAAAATTAGTCCCATAAATGGGATTCAACCTCCTCATTCCAGCTTCAAACAACAGCTTCAGAGGTAATTACCAGAAATAACTCGATAACCCACTTCAAACTTCAATTTCCGGTTTCTTTCTTCACGATTTTCCCAGAAACCAAACAGGACAACAGAACAGAAACGCAAAAACGACTCGCACCTCCAAATTGAAAACGAAAAAAACCCTAGGTTTCAGAATCTAAAATTCTCGACCGAGAAAAAGAAAACATAACCGAGCGACGAACAAGAAGCGTACCCAGAGAGCGTTCATCGGCGGAGACAGCGAAGAAGGAGCTCGAGATCGCGAGCTGGAGGATCCAGAAAAGCAGAGACGAAACGAGGGCACGATTCGGAGAAGCCATTGTTGAGTCTCCGAGCTTCGAAAATTCAAAAGAAAATGGAGGGCAAATCTGCTATTTCGTTACACTTCACTGTCACAAATTGGGTTGGGCTTTGGCGCCAGTCTGATGTTAATGGGCTGGGTCGTTGTTTATGGGCCGAAGTCTGGTCCAATTACATGGCACCTTATTTTTATTTTATTGAATATTGCGAAAAACAAGCAAATAATATGACTTTGGAGCAGAATAAAAAATTTACTTTTATTTATTTTTCTGGTCGTATTTATAATTTTGTGACTTATAATTCAGTCAGGTGCGATTTAACTGACAATAGTTTGGGATCACGGTATATAGTCTGTCTCACCATATGTTAATTCGACTGTACAGCGTAATGTCGGATCAATTAATTAATAATATTTGTGCTTTTCTCTTAAAAAATTTATTTATTTTTGTCGGATTAAACCAAAAACGACATATCTCAATAAAACTTAAAATATTTTATTTTTGTATAAGATGACAATAACATGGGATCAAGACATATTAGTGGTTCGAGTGTATAGTCACAATTGGACGAGATTATTCACCTGAAAAATAATACATAAAATTAAATTATAATTTACTATTTTATTACTGATATAAAGGTACAATAATATATTCTTTACGTCATGGTGTAGCAATATATTGAACCCATTAGGGAGGTTGAATCGTAATAAAATAAAGGTTGCATTTACATCAAGAAAAAATTATTAAAAAAAATTAATTTTAACACTAAATTAATCTTAAAATGCAGGATTATTTTTAGGAAGCATGATTTTATTTTATTTATGATTTTTGCTTCAAAGCATTGTCGAATAATATATTACAGAGCACAATAATGAGCAATATTTTAGTTTAATTTAATTCCAAATATAAATCAGGAACATTGACACGTGGTCGTAGAAACAGTTCACAACAATCAAATCAACCCACAATAATTGTAAAGCCAATTAAAGCACTCACCGACAACAACCCGGGCCCACTGAATAATTCAGAGCGCCAATCCTCTGCAACGCGCCACACCACACGAGCGCAAACGATGATAACAGAAATTGTGTCGGTCATCATCGCGACGACGACGATTGTCCGAACCTTCAACCACCCCCCACGTGCCGTGCTTTTCTAAACGACACCGTATGGATAATAAGATTTGATTTGATTTCACCGAATCTAATTATCAATTAATGATTATTAATATGTGTTTATAGCTTAAGTGCTTAACACAGAGCACCGAATCCCCCAAATCAAAGCGGCGTCGTTTTGGGAGACTCGTCCTCGCCATCAACCACGCCTTCACAATTTCTGCAGATCCCCAAAAATGGCGGATTCGAATTGAGAGAGACCCGCATGCAGAGAAAAAGGGAAAAGGCGCAGAGAGACGGATACGAAGAAGAAGAAGAAGAATCGACGAGCTCGGATCTGGGTTTGGATCTGGAATCGAGAAACCCAGAAATGGCCTTCTCAGATCTGTTTCTCTTCAATTCCTCTCCCAAGGCGAGGACCAGCAACAACAAGGCCCCTCTCTGCGTCTCCAATGGCTTCCTCTTCCTCGCCGGAGCCCTAATCGCCTTCCTATTGGTCTACTCCTTCTCCGACTACGTCACCCACCAGCCTCCCGACCCCGATTCCAGATCCGAGCTCACCGATCTCGACTCGACCCTCATCCCCCAGATCTCGCCGCCGCGCGACTGCTCCGACGCCGCCGGAAAAGGCGCCGACCTTGGGTTCGACCCGCCGGAGAAGACATTCTACGACGACCCGGACCTCAGCTACTCGATCGGGGACAAGATCCAGAACTGGGACGAGAAGAGGGCGCGCTGGCTCAATCTCCACCCTTCGTTCGCCGCCGCCGACGGCGGCGAGAGGGTCCTGGTCGTGACCGGTTCGCAGTCCGGTCCGTGCAAGAACCCGGTCGGGGACCATTTGTTGCTCCGGTTCTTCAAGAACAAGGTCGATTACTGCAGGATCCACGGGTACGAGATCTGGTACAACAACGTGCTGGTCCACCCGGAGATGTACTCGTTCTGGGCCAAGCTCCCGGCGGTGAAGGCCGCGATGCTGGCCCACCCGGAGGCCGAGTGGGTCTGGTGGGTCGACTCCGACGCCCTGTTCACCGACATGGACTTCAAGCTCCCGCTGGGCCGCTACAAGGCCCATAACTTGGTAGTCCACGGATGGGCCCATATGATCCATGAACAAAAGAGCTGGACCGGGCTCAACGCGGGGGTGTTCCTGATCCGGAACTGCCAGTGGTCCATGGACTTCATCGAAGAATGGGCCGGGATGGGCCCGCAGAGCAAGGACTTCGTGAAGTGGGGTCAGATCCAACAGGCCCTTTTGAAAGACAAGTCGTTCCCGCAATCGGACGATCAGGCGGCTCTCATCTATCTCCTAGTTCACGACAAGGAGAGGTGGGGCCCGCGGGTTTATCTAGAGGGAGGGTACTATCTAGAAGGTTACTGGCGAGACATCGTCGGAACTTTCGGGAACATAACGAGGAAGTACGAGGAGCTAGAGTGGGAGGAGAGGGGGCTGAGGAGGCGACACGCGGAGGCGGTGTCGGAGTGCTACGGTGCGCGGGTGGAGGCGTACGTTAAGGACTGGGGCGGCGGGAGGGGGAGCATGCGGCGGCCGCCGGTGACGCACTTCGCCGGGTGCCAGCTGTGCGGCGGGGAGAGCGGGGACCACGGCGAGGAGTGCAGGGAGGGGATGATCAGGGCCGTCAATTTCGCGGACAATCAGGTGCTCAGGAGCTACGGGTTCGTGAGGCCGGATCTACTGGATTCGGACACCGTCAGGCCCCTGCCGTTCGATGCGGCCGTGTGACATCGGACGGTGGCGATGATGTGGCCGGACCCACCGTCTTTGTTTTGTCCTTTTGTTGGTGACTGTTTTTGTTTCTTTTTTTTTTGGGTTTGGTTAGTTACTTTATCGTGACTAGTGGCGTTATTGGAGAATGATTTGTTTATGCTACGTTTATATTATTTTAAATAGATTATTATTATTATTATTATTATCGATAATGAATTTGTATATACCAATTGTATAAATCTAAGTCCCTAAATTACTGAACTCTTAATTTGATAATTACCTCTCTAATCCCTATTTAATCCCCTAAATCTTTTCCCACCCACCAAATCAAATAAACTCCTTAAAAGTCATAAATCAACACCATAAATACTATAAATACTATAGTCTAATCATATGTGAATTAGAAAAAAAATATATGAAACTTGTTAGTCTCTCTTTCATCTCTTCGCTGGATTCCGGTCTTGCAATCTTGAGTCTCTGTTGTGCGAGTGGGCGCGCTAGCCGCTAGCTGAGGGATAACCGTGTTAACCTCGAAAGCATCCAGCATACGATCGCCACCACGGTCTTACTGGAAATTGCTTTCAAGTCAGTGGCTAACATACCACGTCACGGTTTCTACCTTCTAACACTCGAGTTTCTTGGTTGTGCTCATCTTCTAGATATCAACAACAATAGGACTTGGATTAAGGTGTTGCGTGTCACGTCATTTCGGGTATCCTAGTCTTGCTACGAGGACCGCAGGGTGCTCATGAGGCTCGCTTCTCTGAAGAACCTGACCGACCGGATCGAGTCCGACCTCGCCGCCCGGAGACCGGTTCCGATGAGCTGCAGCGTTGGCTGGCCGGTCGGGCGGATCGACGAGGACGAGCCCTGCGAGTTCGGAGAAGTTAAGGTTGTCGTGTTCAAGAAAGGTAGTTCGAGGAAAACCAGGTTGTCCTGAAAGGATTGGTTTTCTCGATCAAGATTCAAGATTGGGTTGGGTTTGCTTTCTTTGTGATTTGGTTGTGAAATGGATGATTTTAATTTCAAGAACATGACATTGGCATATCATGTGCAAGAATATAATTAATTCGTGGTATTAAGTGTTATTTTGATTGATAATTTAAAATTTCATGACATTGTTAGAGTTGAACGTGTAGTCGTTTAATTTTTTAATCTACTTATTTTATTTGGGTATACTATAATATTTAATAGGGAAATGAACATTTTATTTACTATACGTAATTACACATATTTCACATTTTAGTACTCTAATTTTTTTTAGTACTAAACATTAGTATTCCAATAGAATTAATGTGCAAAACCGGGTCAAGTGGCTTTTTATATAAGGAAATACTCAAAATGTCATCGGCTAAAAAATATCAAATATGGATGGTGTCATCTTTTTCGGCGAGCTTCATGAAAACTGAGATGAACCCTCACGAGCATATCTAAAGTCACATGTGTTTGCGTGGAAGCCATAATCGAGCAAATCTCATGTCGGAATCAAGTCAAAATCGACAAATCAAGCTAGAATCAGGTGAACACTAATCTTTATTTTCCTAAAACTGGGTTTTGTGGTCAAAAATTTGAGTCTAGGACGAGCGCAGAGGAGGCGCAGTGGTCGGAGGGTGTCGACGACGGCGTATTCACCACCGTCTTGTGAACCAGATTTGAAAATTTCTTCCTCCCAGCGACTCTCACTGCTGGCAAAAAGTAATCCGCAAAACCCTTGATCGATTTCACTCGATGCCGGCTAGGGTTTCTAGAGGAGGAACTTCGGTGAACCTAACTCCATCGACAACTTTTAAAAAAGAAAAAGAAAAGAGAAAAAGAAGAAGAATTAGCGTTGAGTTTTATTATTTAAATATGGTAGTCATTTCAAGTCTCTGTTAACAATAACAATGCATGTTCCAAAATAATAGTTAAGGTATTCAAAAAAAGGAAACAAAAATAAAAATGTCAAAAAAGCCAAAAACATGAATAATTAAGTGTATTGAACTTTTATTTTTCCTGTTTAATTAATAGTTTATTTTTTAATGATTATTAATAGTGTAAAGACCAACCTCATTTGATGACCCATTTTAATACGAAGAAAAGGCTGTTATTTATTTATTTAAAAATCATCATCATGCATTGTCGTTGTCGATTTGTTCTTGAAGCTTAGTAGATGACTCATCCTTAAGAAAAGTACGATATATATGATTAATTATAATCGATTTTAGTTAGTTATAAACCCTATTTAAAAGGCCTCTTTTATGGATATTGTAAAAAAGCAAATGTTCAACAAATAATCACCAAAGGTCGTTAATAATTGTTATTAAGTGTTTGAATCATTTATTATTAAGTGTTTGAATCATTTAGTCACTTAAACATGTTAAAAACAAAGAACTTGATCACGGGACATGTTACTTTTAATTCATTTTGTCATAGACTGCGGAATGTTGATAAAGTTGTTGAATTACGAATAGTAAATATAAATATTCACACAATGAATATTTCGCCTTTAGCATACTGATCTGAATGAAAATAAAATTTCTTCAATAGTCTGTAACAGACGATCTCATTTTGAATTTTCCATATCGTAATCATCTCAGATAATCTGTCCCCCAAGTTGACCCAACCAGCGCAACGAAATATTCAGACAATGAGTCATGTATAATCATATTCTTAAGTATGGGCGGATATTTTAGACCGGAACTGAGGATCGAGCCATAGAATCGAGAACCATGAATAACACTTCTATTTCTGGTTATACACTTGCAAGTATAATTCCAGTTCAGTTCCCAAATATTGAAAATCTGAGCACCATCATCATTTCATTTAACCAGACATGATTTGAAGGAGGAAATGAAAATACTGATAATGCCATAACAACAAGATTGTACACATGATCAGCAGATCAAACTACTTTGTAACATTCTCTTAATCAGTATATATGCGCATCGAATCAGAAGCCGTAACTTTCTCTCGACCTTCTGTGTCGATGAACGACACGCTTTGCAGCTGTGTCAAGCTATAATGCACGCGGTTATGAAGTTAATAGGATGCAAAATTACACGAGATCATCCCGGTCAGTTCAGCTGTACAATCTTCACTTAGTTGTTCTTTTCTCCATCCAGTGGCGAGGTCTCGTGTTATCCAGACTTGGAGCTTACTTTCTTCCAACATAAGCTCCGAGTTTTGACAAGTCTGGAATCCAGAATGATAGTTCGGAAGATCCCGTCACAAACATGAGACTTCCAGGAGCCCATTTTATCACCGGAGGTTCTGTTTCAGTACTCATCCAACTATAAACCTGCGCATAATAATAAAATTGAATCAACCAATCTCATCATCTACTCTAATGCATTTCATGTCTGTATGAAATAGAGAAGGGGGAAACGAGTTCAAATGAGCCTTATCATACGTCTTTCCCGCTCCTCACATTCCAAGCGTAGACACTACCATCACCCGATCCTGCCAAAATACAATGAACACAACCAAGAAAGTTAGGCTGGCATAACGCAGACACTCAATTATCTTATTCTTAGATAAATGCAATGACCACAATGCACGTGAACATGATGACGAAAAATCTCAACCTTACCCTAAAAATCTAATATGAATTAGCGATTACCTGAGATAACAAACATCCCCTCGGGAGTGAAAGATGCCTCTAATGTGGAATTGCTTGAAACTGGCTTGACGTTATATGTGGATAACTAGATATTCATCGAAAATAAAACCACATCAGAGAGGCAATTCCAGTTAATGTCATCAGATCAGAATAGCGGTGATCTAATAAGAAAACTCATTCAAAAGCTGGCAAACCAACTCACAAGTGTGCCACGGAATGAATCGAGTACATGAATATGCCCGTCCCTTGTTGTCAGAAGCATAAGTCTTCCATCATTACTGAACTTTACAACATTTGCATCAGACATGTCTCCACCAACGGGAAATATCTCAAAAGGGCCCTATAAGAACTGTGTGTTAAGTTTGTCACTCAAAATGAAAGAAATAAAGGTTTTTGTTTATTACTTTTTAGTGGGAATCGAGAAATAAAACCGTGTAAATCAAGATGCATTCATTCTTGTTTACAACCTCATGACCATTCCGGTCCAATATCTCACTGCCCCGTTTTCATTTCCTCCAAACAAGAGGCAATTAGGTTCCCATTGACATTGCTACATGGTCAAGTGACTTTAAATGCGAACAACCTTTTGCATGTAAATAGAAACAATAAAGAGGAATAGATCTTCATTCCCAATCTTGATTCCCATAAAAAGAAATTCAAACACAGCCAAGTAATTTCCAAAACAATTTTATGTACATGCTAATTACTACTTACTAACCTTTTCATATTTGCGAGAATCGAACATTCTTATGCATCCTCCAAAGGCAACAGCAAAAACTAGCCCCTGATCATCGTATGCTGTAGCCGGCCTTCCTTGTACATGTAAGAGCCCCTAAAATACATATAAGAGATCACAATTCTGCTGCAGGAAATACTATATTTCAAATATAAGTATCTCAGCACACCTGACACTTCTCAGCTCTTTGATCCCAAAGCAGTACAGTTCGATCAAGAGAACCAGAGATGAAACAATCTTTACGAGTGCACAAACTAAGAGAAACAACCCTGAAACACAAACAGGAACATTGCTACAATATGACAGAAATGCTTGAATAAAAGCAATCAGTGAGTGAAACACATGCCAATGGGTGTGAGAAGAAAAACCTGTCGTGATGACCTTTGAAATACCGCAAATACTTGTTGTCATGCAAGGAAAGAAGTCGAAGAGATTCTGATTTCAATCAAACAATAATCACATATACGAATGGTTCAGAAATCATCCATGTGTAGACAAGTAGAATAGCTTTTTTAAGCAAACATACCATCCCAGCCGTTTTTTGAGGAATATATAACTGTTGTAGGATGAGAAGTAAAGCAAACCAGATCAACCCCATACTTCTTGCTATTAATTGTCTTCAAACACCTAACAATGGAGGGCCAAAGGGTATATGAATGATTCATTACCACTACCAGTACAGAATAAATGACTAGTTGATCAAATACAAGGTAAAGTAAGAAGTGAGAAATCTATAAGGTTGTAATCGATTCATGTTCTATGGGAACGATAATGTATTCCTCTTTTTGAGTATCCTCAACATGCACAACTTTCTCGTGATAAAAGGTATTTAATCATTTACGAATGAAAATCATATTCCCTTTTTATTTAGCAGGAATGAGAAGAGGAGAATACAAAGAAAAAGGGATGTGAAAGCAAATATGAATGTATAATTTCTAATCTAACCCACAAAAAAGGCTATTCCCATTCTAGATTCACATTCCCATCACAAAGTAATCCAGTGCCCAAGAGCAAACCAAATGATATAAAATGTAATGAAAAGTCCAAATAAACAAGCAGAAAAAAATGACATGGTACTAAATAAGAACAACACAATACCACCATTTGCCTTATTAATGAAACAACTACATTGTTCCCTAGGACCAAATTCTTCAAAAGAGTTTAACAAATCATGTTATGCTTCAGCCAAAATGAATTAGTAGCAAAAACATAGATATCCCGAATCAGAACCAGGACAGCTCCTTAGGCTCCTCACAGTGAAGCCTACCCGTCAAGTAACCCACTAACGCCACACAAGTCAAGCGAGTGAACCAAGGATTTCAGAGTTTGCAACTTCCTCAAACTTCAAAAAATTGGCTCATCTCACAAGAACAAAACAACGACATAGGCAAATTAAAGCAGTGAAACTAACTTACGTTAGCGACGACATAGAGGCAAATGGACTCGTCATCACTAGCAGTGACCATTTGCTTATCGCACAAGAACAAAACAATGACATAGACAAATTAAAGCAACGAAACCAACTTACGTTGCATTAGCGACGTCATAGAGGCGAATGGACTCGTCGTCACTAGCAGTGACCAGGTAGCTCGACGCCTTGTGAAAATCCATAGAACTGATCCTACCACTCTAAACACAAATTCAACCAATACCCAGATTCACAATTCTTGTTTTTCAAATAAAAAAACAATTTTTCTGGCACTTGATGCATTGAAGAAGCTTACATAATCCCTGAAAGCCATGCCAACTTCCATGCTCTGAATAATTTCTTCTGTGAGCTCCAATGACACCTTGTCTTCTCGCTCCGCTGATACCGCTGCAAATTGCACCCAATTCAAATTAAAAACAATCAGAACACAGAAAAATAGCAAACAGACCCATTTAGCTGAGATTGTTTGGAACAGAATCTGAAAATTGGGAATTTTGCACGGATCGTATTCATTATAAGCAAGAAGACATTCCAAATTAAAAAAAAAAAGAAAGCTTTTGTTCAAATTCTACCATAGAATCTCCAAAAGAAAGAGGAAGAACCTGAGGAGCCTTCGTTGGTGGGCATGGCTACGAGAGAGAGAGAGAGCAAAGAGGACGATCTGGCCTGTGAAGAACCCGCCGGAAGATTTATGCGGCTACCAGAGGCGAGAGCGAGGTTTGGTACTCGAATGAATCTACCTCAGTAGCCTCGTATGTCTGAACTGGTTTCGAAACGCCAAAGCCCAGCACGCACCAGGCCGATTTAGGAGGCCCAATATGAAATCGGGCTCTCTTGGCCCGTTTAAAAAGGCGATGCAATTAATTATGAGGATGGCAAGGGTGCCGATCTGGGCAATCTCGTCCCGTCCTCGTTAGAATCGGATAGAGGATTCTCCGTTTCAAACGAGTATGAGGTATTTCTGTCAGATACGAGAATTCTCCGTTTTCTATTTCCAACCCAAAAATATTTATTTTTAATAAAATTTGTATTAACAATTATTATTTTAGTAAAATATATTTTTTCATTAAAAATGTATTACAAAATATTATTTTAACATAAAAGATATTGTTTTCATTAAATATATATTTATAATATATTGAGGGGAATATTTCACCCCGTTCCCGCCTCGTTTCTATCCAGATTCAAAATTTCTCCATACCGCTTTTATTCAAATTCGAAAATCTCGTCAGGAACGGAAAATATTGACATCCCAATAAATTAATGCCTCATTTCGAAAAAGTAGGACTCAAACAACCAATCAAATGAAATTCGCACGTGTGATTTAGACACTCTCATGGAAGTATCCGAACAACAATAATGTAATGTTCAAACATCATCATATTGACCATTTTGTCACATTTTAATATACACATAGCCGCCTACACTTTTGCATTATTATTGTCGATCGCCGCCTCCATTATTTATATATACAAACATTTACATTCTCCACTCCTTGCAAATACTTTTATTTCGAACTCTCTTCTCTCACGATATGGAATCTCAAACTTTCTCTCTCCGATCGACCCGAAAGGCTCCGGCGAAGCCGTGGAGGAAGCCGCCGGCGGCGGCGGAGCCCGCCAGAGTCTTCAAGGTGGACCGCATGGACTTCAAAGAAGTGGTTCAGCAACTCACCGGGCTCAAAACGACGCCTCCGCCGCCAAAAGCGTCGTTTTCCGACAACCGCGTGTCGGAACCTTGGACCCTGTCGGAAAATGGAGCTCCCGGATCCTCGGAACTGGGGTTGGGGCTGTCTCCGGGCTCGTGCACGTGGTGGGGCCTACCGCTTATGAGCCCGAGAGCTTTGTCCAGTTTCGAGCATGGCACTGTTCTTTGATAATTAATTTGAGCAGTGAATTGATGATTTATCGAGTGAATTGATGATTTTTTCAATTGTTTGAGTGTCAAGTAATGATAAAAATTTATATATTTGTTACTTTCATCGTTTTGTTCCAATGATTAATTTAGGTAGTGACTTTGTTATCCGTCAAAACCCACAATCGGAAACCATGACCCACTAATGACCGGAGCTCGGTCGTCGAGTTAGAGTTTTTGCGTCCTCTATTTTGAAATAGACGTCATGAGAAGTGAAAAGATAAATTAAAGTTAGAGGAGGAAACTGCGGATGGAGAAGACCTGGAATTAAACGAGTGTGTGTTGAAAGTTAATTAGAGTCGAATGGAGTCTCATGCGTGGTGTGTTGCATGTTTTTACGTTAGTCACGTGCTTAAATAAATATACAGATAGTTTTATCGATGAATACTCTGATAAAAAAATGAAGAATAAAAGAATTGGAAATAGATGGTTTTTTATATTTGAATTTTGGTTCAAAATTTTTTATGCAGTATACCCAATTTTGCTTTTTATATGCAATCAGAGGAAGAGAGATGACAGAAAAACGTCAAACAATAATATTTCGAAAACTTAAATGCCATATTTTGTCATTTCAGACTTAAAACCAACTCAACTGTATTTATATGCGCAAGTAAATAATCCTTAAGAATGAACAAAGTAAATTATAAGTAAGTGCAAGAGTAAATATTCACTTCAAAATCGTTTAATACTATAAAAGTGATGATAAAAGATAATATTAATAATTACGTAATTATTTCTAGCTGAGTGCAGGCAAAACGACGTCGTATACGCGAGTCTCTCTCTCTTCCCCGCTTAAGAACTGCACAGAGCTCTCTGTACAGGTTGTGTGTTCCGTATCGGTGCCAGTTCCCACCACAAGCCCGACGCGCCGCCGCAGACACCAATGTCGTGGTTTCGAGCGATCGCAGATTCGCTCAGGCTCGACGACGACGAAGAAGAAGAAGAAGAAACCAATGCCGGTGGCGCCGAATCGGCGATCGATCCAGAACCTCAACAACAGCACCGATCGTCTTCGTCTTCGTCGCCTCCTACTCCCACCGCCAGGGGAGTGAAGGAGGACCTCTCCGAGATCACCAAAACCCTAACCACCAAGCTGTGGGGCGTCGCCTCCTTCCTCGCCTCTCCCTCCGAGCCGTCCTCGCCGCGCCAGATCTCCGATCCGCCGGGCTGGGAGGCGTCGGAGGAGGCGGTGATCGCCGGGATCCGGAGCGATTTCGCGGAGATCGGAGGGAGAGTGAAGCTCGGGATCTCGAAGCTGTCGAGCAACATGGCCGTTTCCGAGATCTCGAAGATCGCCTCCAATTTCCTCCAGATTGGACCGGAGGGAGGATCTCTGGAGAGGTACGAGTCCGTGGGAGTGACCGAGGAGGTTCTGGGGTTCGTGAACATCATCGCGATGCATCCTGAGACTTGGCTTGATTTTCCAGTTCCTGATGGAGAAGATGACGAGTTTGGTGGTATGTTAATCTAACAGGTTTCGATGGCATTTCTTGTTCTTTAAGTTTATGCAATCTCATGTTAGTTCATTTGGATAAGACTATAGAATTGCAGCTGCGATTCTGTGACATTTCTGTACTTGAACTGAATTAGGTATGGAAAATAGTAGATGATGATTCAGTGACATTTCTGTAGTTGAATTGAATTAGGGATGCAAATGTGTAGATTATGATTCTGTGACGATTCTGTAATTGAACTGAGTTAGTGATGCAAAAGGGTAGATTACGATTCTGTGACATTTCTGTAATTGAACTGAATTAGTAGCACATAACACAGAAGAGTAGATTATGATTCTGTGACGTTCCTGTAATTGAACTGAATTATGGATGCAAAAGAGTAGATTATGATTCTTTGATGTTTCTGTAATTGAATTAGGGATGCAAAAGAGTATATTGTGATTCTGTGACATTTCTGTAATTGAACTGAATTAGGAATGCAAAAGAGTAGATTACGATTCTCTGACATTTTAGTAATTGAACTGAATTTGGGATGCAAAAGCATAGATAATGATTCTGCAATGTTTCTATACTCGAGCTGACTTAGGGATGCAAAAGAGTTGATTATGATTATGGGACATTTCTATAATTGAACTGAATTATGGATGCAAAAGCATAGATATGTTTCTGCACATTTCTGTAATGGAATTGAATTAGGGATGCAAAAGCACAGACTTCAATTCCATGACGTTTCAATAATTGAGCTGAATTAGGGATGCAAAAGGGTAGATTATTGGCGGGAATCTGTTAATTTCGTTGCATTGTAGACTAGTATAGTTGAAGACTTGGAATAAATATCAATTTGAGTATGGTGAGTTAGGAATAAATAATGATGAATTTTGTAACTGTAAGAAATTAAACGAGTTTGGTTCAATTCGACTTAACTTACATAGAAGCTATGTTTCGTAACTTACCCACCTCACATTTCTGTTTCTTTTTGCTATTTACTGATAATCTATTGTTTATCATGCCGGTTAAGTTTATTAGTTGCTATGCATTCAACTAATTTTAGTCGGATATGGTTATAGCTTTACCCATAAGCCCACTAACGGCTAGTTTGTCTCCTATTTACTTATACGGTTTCTAAGTAATGAGATGTCTACACGCCATCCAACAAATGTTACTTCAAACTCATATTATTTTCTGGGAAGTTAAAGCATCGTGTAGGTGGTTAGAGCATCAGCGTTGATTGGCAACTACCGGCAGTATATTTTTTGGTTCAGGGTTGGTGGGTTTTATTATAACCAAAACCTTACACTGCTATCATGTTAACGTGCAATACATTATATGATCACATTGATGTCCACTGTATTTTTGTTTTTTGCCTTTTCAGAATTTGACATGTCGGATGTCCAACAAGAGCACGCTTTAGCTGTTGAGCGCCTTGTGCCGAGATTGGCTGCTCTCAGGATGGAGCTTTGCCCTGAATATATGAGCGATGGTTGCTTCTGGAAGATTTACTTTGTGCTTTTGCACCCTAGACTTGATCAACACATTGCTCTACTTTTGTCGACTCCCCAAGTAAGTTTGTTACAAGCAAGATAGACGATAAGTTCTTGTTTTTCTTTGTTTTTTCCCCTTCTGATCCCGAGTTTAACCTGAATCGAGACGGGGGGAGGGTATTTAGTGGTAAACCTCCACCGATACATATTTTCTTGATTCGCAAGACTTGAACACGATACATTTTCTGAGAATCAAACTTCTACCACTTCACTCAACATATGTTGCCTTTTTTTTCATTTCGAATAATCGTCAACATTGCTGCAAGTTTGCCGAGCCTGGACCGTGATTCTTTTGGACATTTACACTGACCTCCTAAATTTCTATGCAGATAATGGAAGCTAGGGCATTGTTGACACCTGATTTACGGAACCGAACCAAGACAGGACTAAAGGAGCCTACCATAGACATCTCTGCCAAGGAAGAAGCAACACCTTCCACAGTACTAACCGATTCTGAGATGGACAAGCATGCAATCCAGAGCACTGAGACGATCCAAGTCATCGACAAATCCATAATCGAGGAGAAACCGATGAAACACGACCCTCCATCATCTGAAGATGAAAACGACGAGTGGTTAAAAGAAGACGTTTCTGAAATAACCTCCGCCAACAGAACTACAACTACAGTGCCCATTTCAAATGACGAAGAGGATGTTTCATTCAGTGATCTTGAGGACGACGACGAGGACGATGCTCCTGCCGGTTACAAGAAAGACGGGTCCGAATCATCGGCGAAGGACTCGCAGGATTGGGTTCAGCTGGGAAGATCCTCCACCGACTCGGCCAAGGACATCATCAACAACAATGCTGCTGATGCGAAACGCTCCGACCAGGTGAGTTCTCATAACGACTGGCTTGACGTGAACGACATTGATGCGATTTGAAATTTGAATTTGATGACACAATTCATGCATCTGGTGATTGATGTGTTTTAGTATTGTGAATAGTTGTGCATATGGTTTCTTTCGTCTAGAATAGGTGTTGGAAGCCATAGGTTTGTATATAAATGCTCCATCTAAACTGGACTTGATATTTTCAGTTTATATGCAAAACTCAAGTGTCCCATGAATCTATGTTGCATGTTGTCTCTGTTGATGTGCCTTTGCTTATCATCCATGTTGGTTTCTTCATATCCTATATGTGTTGTTGATTGTTTTGGATGTTAATTTATGTATTGATCATGATGTCATTCTGCATAAAAGATGCTAGGCGCTAGTCGGGCGGAGAGATTAATAGGGACTAATCGAGAACCAATCGAGGATTAATCAAACAAGTCGGAAATTTTTAGGGCACTGAATTTCACACCCTCCTCTCGAAGGAAGGATGACGTGGTGGGTTTGAGACGGATTTAGCGACCCTGTCCCCTATCCAAACCCCATCGGATTCAGGGATAGACTAGTACATCTTTGTTCATGCCCTCCTCTCGAGGGGAAGATCCACTAACATATGAATGCTAGAAGACGGTGTCAGTAGGACTAGGATGATAATGTGACAGGTTTGAGACGGATTTAGCGATTCCCGCCCCCTATCCCAATCCCATCGGATCAGGTATATTTGATGATTGGAACTAACGGATCCTATCAGATTCAATGTATTTTATTTCTCTACAGAGACGACAACGTAGCGGATTTAGTGATTTCCATATCCTATCTGTTAGTAGTTTTGTCAATATTGACCAACCAAGCTTACCCTAGCGAGTTGCATTTATTTACACAAAACATCGTACCATCTCTCGGGTTGGTTTTTTCACATTTCAACATGCTCACAAACCAAACAGCTTGTTTCCTTAATACATCAGTTTTAGTTAGGAATGGCAATGAGGCGGGTTTTGTAATACCGTCTTGACCAATTGGGTTTTTGTTGAATTTAAGGTATTTTGCTTTCTTTTAAAGATGTCAATATAATTTTTGTGGAGTTTAAGGTATTTTGCGAATTGGGTTTTTGTTGAATTTAAGGTATTTTGCTTTCTTTTAAAGATGTCAATATAATTTTTGTGGAGTTTAAGGTATTTTGACAAACTGAGTTTCTTGTTTTCAAGATTAATCATAAATGAAATGTCCAACAATTACTATTCTAGTTGGTGCTAATAAAGAGTGGTGAAGAATTGTTTTGTAATAAAAACATGGAAAGTGCAAGGTTGACAAATTTAAGATAGCTCTAGGCTCTATATCATGCAATATGTATTAAATGCAGGGTGTGTTAATGATTAATAGTGATGTAGTAATGCAAAAGGACCACAAATAAATTATAGCTAATATATGGTGAAAATTATACACATACGAGGCTTCTTATACTCCATACATATGATTTTTTTTAGATCAATAGAGAATTAATATAATTAATATCATAATTTAGGGGTGGGATCGGTCTAATTCTCTAAGATCGGATCTATAACTATAATAATAACTATATTGCAAATTAAAAATTAAATAATTTTTTGTTAACAATGAAATAAAATAAAGCGAAACAAAATCAAAATCAATCAGTAAATTAGAACATAGAATTTACGTGGTTCGCTGATTTGAGAGATTTAAAATATGAGAAATGGGAAAACATCATATCATAATTCAATAGGCGTTAAAAATTGGGATTATACAAGATCACTAAATTTTGGGGATAGGAATTCAACGAGACTATTATACTAACTAATTTTATTGAGATCAAAATCGATTAAAAGCATAATCAACTAATATCATATCACTTAAAAATTTTAAGAAAGTCTTGATAAATACTGTCGAGGAACGGATGTTTTGAATCACTTAATCAAGGTTGTTTTTCAAAAGGATCTTCAGATAAAAAACATAATGGCGAACTGTGAGTACACTGAAAGGGAAAGAAAGTCGATATTGAGTCAAAAAACAAAACGAGATACTTGCATATTCAATAAACATTAGATCACGATGTTTTGGAGATCATAGTTTAATAGGATCATAAACCCAACGAGACCATCACACTAATTAATTCAAGTTAGATCGGAATCGATTAAAGATATATTCAATAATTTGCCTACAAAAGTTGGAACAAACGATAATGAACTCACTAAAAAACTTAACGGTTTTATCGTACCTAGTCAATTTTGCGATATAGACTTTATCCTAATCAGATCGAAAATATTAAATTTTGAATACAAGTTAGTGAAGTATATCTTATCATACTTATAAATCAATCCTATATCTTCAAGAATATTTTATCCATTCACTAAATATTTTTTATGTGATAAAAAAAGCTCAAAAGGCATGTGATCAAATTTATGTTATCACCTGTTTAACCCTCAACTACATATAGAAACATAATTAATTAGATCAACAACTTCTTGCAATATCGCTCATATAATTAAATGAGTGTTTGTTGTTTTGTATTCAATTCTCAACTGTCCAAATATAGTAACAAAATTTGCATGTGATTTTATTATGAATAATTTGAAACATTTATAACATTAATTTAAATTTTTAAATGAATTCGGTATTCAAGTTTTAGTCTGATTTTTCATTATTTAACAAATATATATTCTGATGCGTCTGACTTTAAGATTACTCGTATGATTAATCAAAGATTCGAAAGAGAGCGAAATTTTAATGATAATTAACACATGATAATCTACAAGTCTATAAAATTATGGTACTATAGATCTTCAATCACATGATGTTGTTTTATATTTTATTTTGCAAATTTTCATGGCTTCTGTTTTTGGGTGTAGATGTAATCAAGATGAGCTACAAGGGTCCTCCTCATCAAGCATTCTTCTTCTCCAACACCTTCACAACTCTCAGCCTCAGCTCCATCTGAATCAACATGACTCTACAAACACAAACCAAAAACACATGAAATCAATAAAATCAACCACATAGAGAATCAAAAACTCATAATTAGACATATAGAACCCGAATATTAGTATGAATTAATATGATCCATATTATACGAGACTATCACGTAAGGTGTTATAAGTTGAATATGAAACGAAACCTGATATCATTTTAAAATCTGATTAACCTAAAAATCCAAACTTATAAGTTGCTAATACGTAAACTCATATGTGAAAGTTTGATCCGCATGTGATTGCCACATAAAATGACATACAATTTTTTGTATTTTACGATCGTAATGTTTATAAACTAAATGTTACAAAGTAATGATATCTTAAAAATAAGCGTAAGACTTTAATAATATTTTAAAGTCTGGTTAACTTAAAGCTTATTTTATCGACTGCTGATACGATCTAAAGATTGAAAACTTACCACGTATTGTTGTTGTTGGGAGAAGGTTGAGTCAGGCCTGGCTGAGTAGGAGATTGTGGAGCAAAGGAGGAGGGTTATGATCAGGAAGAGGGTGGTGAGCTTGAGCATGAGCTTGGCCATGGCTAGAGAGAGAAAGTGTTTCTTTCTTGAATGATGGGAGAGAGAGAGAGAGGTTGATGAAGTGAAGGAGTGGTGGTTATGAATTTATAGGGAAATGGGAATAGAGAAGTGGTGTGATGTGAACTTTGGCTTTTGACTACTTTATATTCTTTTGCTATGCTCTTCACAAGTGAAAATGGTTTCAAATTCCATATTGCTCTTATCTCCCAATCTTTGCTTGCTTTATAGGGGTTGACTTTCTTGTACACATTATATATGCTTTACTTGGCATGCTATTTTATCTTTAGTAAAGTAGACCTCTCATGTCATCTATTTGTCATGCATTTCACATGAATTGATTAATTCTTAATTAGGAATATTAGGTCTAAGTTGGATTTATTAGGATGGGGGTGTCAAAAAATAATCGAACTGAATTCAAATTCTATTGATTCGGTTTCAGATTATAAAATAAGCATTGACAAAAAAATTGAACTGGAAAAAAAATTGATCGATGTAAACACGTAATTTGTTTTAAGTCAGCGATCTTTATTAATTGGGCCTGAAAGTATTGGGCAGTCAGAAAACAAGTTAAAATCGGGGCAAAATGTGAGAATTTCATAAAAATTGGTTCAAAGGAAATCCTACCCTAAAACCGATAAGTCAAGTTTGAAAATTTCATGAAATTCGGTTCATAACAAACCAAACCAAAAACTGACATTTTATCGCCTCAGTTTTAGTTTTTAATTTCTTAAAACCAATTAGTCAGACCGAACGGTGGACAATTCTGGTTTAAGATATTTTATCAAATCATAAATGTCATATTTTCGTTGGACTTATGGTATTTAATCAAATTAGAAATAGCATTGGGACGGATTTAGAGTTGGCTTAGTGATTCTCCTTTTATACCTCATCAGATCGAAAATATCAAATCTCCCGTCGAGCTCATAAATTTTTCACCCCCAATTGATAGACTAAGCAGTCATGTAAATGATGGCTTGGACCCGTATTAAAGTAAGGGAAAAGTACACTTTTGCGCACTTAAATATACATTTTTGACATTTTCATACCTTTCTTTTTTTTCTTTTTTTTTTCAGTACCCTGAATTTCATTTTGGGACAACTGGTCATTTATTTACCAAAAATGGCCCTTAATTTTGGTTCAATTCATGGGTATTTGGTTCAATTAATGCGTATTTTGGTTCAATTCAACGGTATTTTTAAAAAATAGCCCGGAAGTACCCTGAATTTTAGTTCAATTCATGGGTATTTTGGGTATTTTAGAATTATTGTCCCAAAATAAAATTTAGGGTACTGAAAAAAAAAAAAATATGGTATGAAAGTGTCAAAATTGTATATTTAGGTGCACAAAAGTGACATTTTCTTTTAAAATAATTAATGTCGAGTCATATTAAAATTGAACTTCTTATAATTTCAAGATCCAACCTAACTTAATTTAAATTTTGTTCACATTATTTATAATTATTATTTCCCGACCATAACATATCCGAGGAATGCATAAATAAGCAATCTTATTCATCAGGAAATAAAAATTAATCATCTATTATATTATTATTAATACAAACGAGTAGGTGAAAAGAGTGAAGATCATTGAAAGATAATTAGTACCAAATTCTAATCCTAATGGAATGGAACGAGATTCGATGAAATTGGAATGTAAGAATTAAATAATGATTTTTCTTTGGTAGGCACAAATCCATTGTGATTCGATGACAACATTATCGTATTAATTAGTGAAGCAAGAAAATAGGATTTATATTGACTGATTTGTTCGGCAAGATTGACCCAATAAAGAGAATCAAACAATAATCTAATTCAATCCTTATCCTTCACTACACTTCTTGTAATAGTAAGGAATTGAGAGCAAAAGTTCAATTTATTACATGATGGATTCACATTTTAATGTACATTTTGGATTTTATTTGAGTCATCACTTGTACATTTATGTTCAAAAAAAGTAATAAATTTAGAGTTTTATGTTTTTAAATGAGTTAGATTTTAACTCAAAATATTCATTTTCATATTCACGATTCATGGGTTGTCTTGAGTATAAAATTTCACATAATATTAACGAATATAATATATATTATTAGCGTCACATAAAAAATGTGAATTCATTCGTTATACATCTGATCATTAGTACTCAATCAATTCGATTAAATATTCGGTTAATTCGCAAAAGTCTTATATATCAATTTTAAAACATTACATTTTATTTTTTTACGTAAATTAAATTTTAATCGAAATTGTAAGATAAACTCTTTGGGTAACTTATAGGGAATTATGATTGAGATGGAGTTCACAAATCAAGATGTGTGAATCCAAACTACAACCTTGACTTTCGCACATATATATGAACACAATGATCTCAAAAGTGCCTTACAAAACATTCCATTGAAACTTGGTAAGTCAAATGTTTATTCATTGACTTAGATTAATGTCCCCATCATTGGAAATTATCAACCTCATTTTACCAATATTATTATTGAAGTTCGGTTTAACGGTTAATTATTTTTAAAACTGTAAAATACGAATGACAATATAAAATTATTTTAAATAAATTTTTAGAGTTTTCAAGATGCTTTAATTATACAAGTAAATTTACTGAACAAACATAAATTAATTTTATTAAATCAGACTCTCAATCTGATTTGGACGTGTTAAAAATCATTTTCAAAAATCAGATGGGCATTGCAGTAATTAATTTCCATGATCCTACATGAATTGAAATGTAGGTACCAACAAGAGGCTCTCATCTCCTAAAACTCATGAATGGCAAGCAATAGATACACATGGACATGTATTTATGGCTGAAACATGCAAAGACCTATGGCTTGATTAATGCATCAACAATGAGAGGCATAGACTATAAGAGAAGGTAATGGTGAAGGGTCCATGTCCTTTAATTCATGGATTTAGGGCCATGGACTTGAAATTAGCTAGCTGTGTGTGTGAAATGACCTATCAGAAATATGGAATAAATCAGCAGCAACTGTTGAATGAGTGAGTTGTTGTGGATGTGATTGCTACATTGATGTCTCAAAGTTGATCACAAAGTCAATGGAGTTGGCCCACTTAAAGCCCACTAAGTTTGTACCAAAGTCAAAGGAGAGCCCACTAAAGCCCACAAAGGAGAACCCACAAAATTCTTTGTTTTCATTTGTTGGGGAGGATTGAGGTATTGCCATGGCAAAGGAGTGGGTTCGGTCGGATTTAGTGATATGTTTCCTAACTCTCGTCGGATCAAAAATACTGGGTTTTCGTTGAATTCATAAGATTTTATATATCGATAGGACATGTTTGGAGCGAATTTAGTGATATGTGTCGCATATCTTGTCAGATCAACGATATTAAATCTCTGACGAGTTTTGAGGATTTTTGCCATCTCCATTAAGGATTAGGTCACTGCTTGATGAATATCTTAAGAATGTAATTTATTAGTTTGTTTGAGGTTTTAGATATCATGTTTAAGATGTTTATCGAGTCTCTCGCGTGTATATCAGACTGATAGGATTTATATTGTGCGTGAAACAACATATGAGTCTTTTGGACCGTGGGAAAGTGTTACTTGCACATTTAGAGACTTTGTATTATATGAAACTCTATATGAGAGAGTGATGTTGTTTGACATAGAGGATCCATGTCATTTGAGATTATGCACGCGAAACATCGTCACGAGCTTTTGATACTCTATTTGACCGATGAAGAAGAAGAGGGTGTCAAACCAAGAGGATCCAGATTATATGAAGCTTAACTGAGAGAGTACACGTATATTAACAAATACAAACTTTTATCCTTGAGATGACCAGTGTTGATACGCAAGATGTTACTCGGTTAAAGAAAGCTATTTAGGGACTAATCAAGAATTAGTCACTGATTAATCGAAAAATAAATTGAAATAAAAGATTATTTGGAGACTAATCAAGAAATTACTCTAGAATTAATCGAACAATTCGAGAATTCTTACGACATTGTTGATGACATGATATTAGGCCAAAATATGATTCACCATATACCATATATGCTCGCTAGATACCTAATATTTTCTTAAATAAAAAATAATAAAAAGGAATCGTTAACTATCACATTTTTATAAAAGGGTACGTGTATTTTGATAATGACAAAAAGTGATAATATATACAAATTTTAGTTAAAAGATATTTTCGGATAAACTTTTAAAAATATACATACATTTTAATTTTAACAATTTCAGCATTACGTATATATACATATATTTTGCACACATATATTTTGTCATTTTCCCTTTTCTAAAACACAAAAAAGAAAAAAATTTATCTACACAACTATGACTCAACGACACAAACTACACATCGATTCAGCCAAAAAGTTGAACTGTTTCTCTTATAGACAGACCTGTGGTACCATAGTAACATGGTTCATGTTCAACCCCAAAAAACCTAAAACAAAAGTACAAAACAATCTCTTCTCAACTCCATTTCCTACACACCACATGACAAACTTTCAAAAAAGAAACTTCCCATGAACTAAAAAAACCTCAACAATCCTCAAACCCTCCTCCTCTTTGTTCTTGCTCCTCCTTCATCCCCAACCCTAATCAGCTCACCTATCTGATTCCTCAAGAACTTCACATTCATCCCCATAACCTCAAACCCCTCCAAGACCTTGTCCCAAGTAGCCAACTGCTTCTCCGAGGCCTCCGCGACTCCATCGGCGATGGTGGTCACCGTGTTGATGGCTGCCATGGCCAGCTTGTAGTGGATACCCTCCAAGAGGCGCTCGTGAAGATACGCTCCCTCCCCCCGACAGAGATCATAGTACTTTCTCATGACTTCTTTGGGGAACTCGCTGTCTATGATCAACCCGTTCACTGCAATGTTGAAGTCCGCTATGGTTCTCACTTTCCGGAAGGGAATCAGGGTTCCTGCCAGCCTGATTCCCCCGAGAGCGTCGTTTTCATGATCCGCAGCCTCAACCTCGGGTTCTTCCGTTGGGACGTCGTTTTCATGATCCTTAGCAGCCTCAATCTCGGGTTCTTCCGTTGGGACGTCGTTTTCATGATCCTCAGCCTCAATCTCGGATTCTTCTGTTGGGACGTCGTTTTGAGTACTTTCTTGAGTAATGGCATTACCAATCTCAGCTGCGCAGTTATTTTTGCCGTTGTAAGTGGACGGTAATGTTTGATTTTCGACGGGATATAGCAAACCAACTTAGTTGAATCTTAGTACATACATCATATTAGGATTGAGAAAAATACAGATAAATACACCCAACTATACACTTTTTCCACTTAGCTACAACGATCTAAGTTGGAACTATATATTTTCAAACCTAGAAATCTAATCTCAAGAGCATTTTCGTCTTTTCAGTTTCAAATTTAACATTCAAAAACTTGACCAGTTGGAATTTATAAGACTTGAATATATCTGAATGATCCAAATATTAGTTAGGTGTAGTTGAGTTGGAAAAAGTGTATAGTTGAGTGTATTAGTTAGGTGTTTTCTTGTTGATCAAAAAATAAAATAAAACTTACTTGAGTCCATTTCCTTCGCATGCTCGTTTGATTTCGGAAGGTCATGAGCGACATTCACTTCATCAGAACCATCGGCTTTCAATGTGTATATCTAACAAAGTGTAACGGGTAAAGATCAAGTTCACAAAAAAAAACTACATTCATATTTTCCTCGTTCGTCTTAATGCAATTCCAAAATTTGAGCATTAATTTGAGGGAAAATGTAAGTACACGCCTTTTGCACTTAACACCCATTCACTAAAAGTATATTTATCCTCATTTGACTTAATGCAATTTTAAAAAGTTTGAGTATTAACTCAATAACACGAACATTAAATGGAAAATGACATTACATAACAAAAAGTGCATATTCAAATTCAAACATGAAAAATGGCAAAAACCTGTTGTATACTATCACAGTTTTACAATAGGGTGTTGCATACTTTGTCAATGGCAAAAAGGTGTTGTAAATTTTGATTTTTTGTTTTAAATGTGTGCATTAAGAATTATTTTTTAAAAACAACTTTTTTCAAAAAAAATTCTGAAAATATCTTTTAACTAAAACTTGTATAATAAATTTTTGTAATTTAATTTTTTTAATGAAATTATTTTTATAACAAAATCAATTCTTATTTTCATGGACAATTTTGTCATTTTCAAACAATTACACACATTTTGAACAAAAAATTAAAGTTTAGAGCACCTTTATGCCATAAACAAAGTACACAACATCCTCTTGCACAAGTGTGATAGTATACAACAATATCTCATACTATCCTCATTCGACTTAATAACACGAACATTAAATGGAAAATGACATTACATAACATTAAGCGTGTGATCAAATTAAAAAAAATTACCTTAAACTTGGTGGGCTTGACCAAATGGAAGACCAACACATCTCCCTCGACTAATTTGTGCTTGATGGCGTACCCTCTCCATCCGGCGCTCAGCCCTCCCTTACCGTAAAGATATTTTGTTTCAAATCCCGTCTTATCGTTGTCTTCCAGTATGATCGTCGTGTCCTCCTTGGGAAGGTGCAACCGACAGAACTGTGTAGGGAGACCCTGACAAAAAAAACAAGAACTAAGGTTACAAATCAAACCTAGTATTCAAAACACACTAAGAAATCTAAATGGCGATGAAAATGTGGGTTTGCGATTCCTAATTCACCAGCCAATACCCTCCGGTAACATGTGATGGAAGCATATTCTTGACAAAGCTAGGTAACTTGGTTCCAAGGCTTTTTTGAACGGTGTTTGCTCGCTTCATTGCAGTAGAGAGCTCACAACCACTTCCCGCCTCTATTTTTCGCTGAACTCTGTAAATTCTTAAACAATTCATCCCCGAAACCCTCATATGATCAGCAGATACAATGCTATAAAACCAAATCCACTGACCTCTTATAAGGCCTTTTTGTCTCATCACATTCTACCTGTACACGTATTACCGCTCGGTTGGCATGAGCTTCACGGTACTTGAAAGGCTCTCCGGAATCCTATATATAGATTTATAAAGAAACGACAATGCAATGCGCAAAACCAATTTAGCATAAAATGATGATTGTGCACATTATTTATTCAACAAACCTAAAACTTCACAAATATCACAATATTCAAGTAATAGAGTGAATTTTCTCAGGTTACCCTCTTTCTAATTCCAAATCCAAAAAATTCCAGAACAGACAACTGTTCTAAGATTCTTACATCTGTTTGACTAAACAGAATCATTTAAAAAGCATAAATTAATTAATGGAGACATGAAGATTTCTATGTGACTGACTGATATGATCAAAGTACCCATTTTTCCTGCATTTTCTTATACTTCACTGAAAAAGGCAGAAACTTTACAAAATTTTCTAGGTGACGAAACAGACCCACATTCAGAAAATCAAAACTGAACACAGCTCAGATGATAAAAGCATCAGAAATCAACACAGTTCTAAAATTCTTATATCTGTTTGACTAAACAGATTCATTTAGAAAGCTTAAATTGATAAATGGAGACATGAAGATTTCTAAGTGACTGTAACTGATATGATCAAAGTCCCCATTTTCCTGCATTTTCTTATACTTCAGTAAAAAGGCAGAAACTTTACACAATTTTCTGGGTAACCAAACCAATCAAACCCACATTCAAAAAAGGCAGAAACTTCCCACCAATTTCTGGGTAACCAAACAAAGCCACATTCAAAAGCTTGCATTGATAAATGGGGATACATGATCAAAAAACCCATTTTCCTGCATGTTCTTATACTTCACTATAAAAGGCAGAAACTTTACACAATTTTCTGGGTAACCAAGCAAACCCACACTCAAAAAAATCAAAACCAAACACATCCCAGATGATAAAATTCTCAGAAATCAACAAAGAACCATAAAACCCCAACAGAAAAAGAAACAAAAACAAAGATCACACAGCAGAGAGCTCTCACTTGCTTCTTCTCAACAATAAGAATCATAGACGAAGGTCTCTTTCTAAACAGCCTCTCCTCCTTCGGTTTCTTGCCTCGCCGCTTAACCTGAGAAAGCTCAATCAAACAAACAAAAAAATTGAAGAACATGAAATAAAAATTGCTTCTTTTTTCAGTATTTGCACTGAGAGAGAGCACCGACCGTCACAGTCTCGGAAACGGCGTCGTTGGCCATGCCTTTGCCGGAGAGTTTTGTGAGCCAAATGGGTCTCTTCTTCTCTCGCGATTCACAGCTTGAGGTTTCAAAAAATTGACCTTTTTTTCTTCACGAAAAGACCATTTTTCTGGACTCTTGAGTTTTAGCTCAATTTTGGAAAATATTTTGACATTTGACTTTGCGTAAATTAAGTTTTTGTCAAAATAATTCCTATTTAATAATCTATTTTCAAATTTTATCATCAGCAATAATAGAAAATGCGAAGATTGTAACAATTAATTAATAAAAGCTTTATTTTTTCCTTTTTTTTCGAATATATTAATTAATTAATTAATAAAAGCTGGTTTTGAGTGATAAAGTAATTGAATTTTCTTCTTAATAATCATGTAAAGTTTTTTTTGAATCAATGTAAATTTATTTTTATTCCTTGGACATAACGGCATTTCTTATCAATGAATTCAGTCTGTAATTTAAATATAATTTACATATAAATTATGTCACTTCAAGTAGTTATTGTCGTTGTTCTAAAAAAATGTCAGCCAAATGTGGGACAGAAAGAGAATTTTAAAGATTAATTATAAAATAAATCATATTAATGAATTAATTGGTGATTGTTACTAATCATAGATAAATAAAAACATTTATTTTTATACTTTATATGGAATGGAATATTTTTCATGTATATTTAATTTTTTCGATTTTACATATATTATCATCTTGTCATATTTTAAAATATATTAGGTAGTTGCGTTTTTGATCCTCGTGAACACGATCTTTTCTAATATGAATTGAAAAAATGTCGTTAAAATCCGTAAATTATTTTTATATTTTAATTTATTTTTCTAAGCAGAAACTTATATTTGTCATTAAAATAAGTAACTATACTCCAATAATGCACCCTCTTACACTTGTGGAGCAATTTTTTTCTCAAACAATAACATGATAATATATAGTCACGCCAATATGTTAACATATAGAACATTTTATTGATCATCCAACTATACATTTTTCATAGATAATTCTTCAAATATGTTATTGTCTTAGAGATCAGAGTAACAAGAAAAATAAAAGAAATTATCGTTAATACAGATTTTACAGGCTTTTGTTTCGTATAGTTGGACAATCAATAATAATTCAACTGTATAAATTTTACGAAAATTCAAGGAACTCGCCTGTAATTTTTTCCATCAGCGAATCATCCGCATCCTTTCCTTTGGGATAGTAGGGAGGCGGGCGAGGCGGACATAATTATCCTCCCTAACCTCGCTCGAACTCGAGGTCTTGCAAGAGAAAATAGACAATCCCATTCCCTTGAACACCCCAAAATCAAAACCTCTCTTGTTGCCCACCAAATTTGCACCACTCTTCACACTCCTTGTGCACTCCTTGTAGGCCGCAAGAAAAGGGTCCTCCGGCGGCGGCCACCGGAGCCCTTTCTTAGAAATGCTCCTCAGCGCCGCCGCCGGAGCCTTGGGGAAGTACCTCTCCCACCGGCAAGGAGGTGGCAATGGCAATGGCAATGGCAATGGCATTGGCATTGGCATTGGCATTGGAATTGGGTCAATGACACTATTGTGAGTACTCATCATAGCCTTGTCTTTAGGGCACTTGAATTTGGACACCCCCGGCTTGTCCTCCCAAGAAAAGGGTATGTTCCCATGGGAGAGGACCTTCCTATAGCTCATTTTTTGGGGATGGGAACAAAAGGGTATGCTCCAATTTTGGAGGGCAATTAAGGGTTATTTTTGTTATTTTTTTGTTGTGGGCTTGTTTTGAAGTCAATGAGAAGCAAAATCTTATGAAGAAGAAAGAGGATAGAGTAATTAAAAGGGTATGGAGATTGTTTGGTTTGGTGGGGTTTGTGCCCATACATTTGAAAATTTATGGCAAAATTCAATGGTGCACTCTTTGGGTTGGTGGTGAGGTTGGATCATCATATATTTTATTAAGTGACAAAGAAAATGAAACCAAACTCATTTCAATCACATTTGTGGTGTTAGGATAGTTACACATTTCCAAAATAACAAGAGAATTAATCCATTTATCGATTAGGTGTGAGACATAACATAATAGTTTCGCTAAATATAAAAAAAATTGAACGTTTATCTTTTTTTTACTTATCGTTAAATTGCCGTTAAAATTTCATTTTTGATATGTTATTTTAGAAGATAAATTTATTTATTTTTTACTTTACCCAATACACCGAAATACGTCTCATTAACTTACAAAAAATGAAACCAAACTCCTTTCAATCACATATGTGTGGTGGTGGGGATAATTACACATTTCCATAAATAACAAAAAAGAATTGATCTCAATCTCTATTAAATTTTTTATTTCTCATTTCATGAGTGAGATCGAACAAAGTTAGTGATAGAAGAGTCACATCGCATAAAAATAATCGATAAATATCACTATTTTTTATTTTTTATAATAAATTTAAACAAAATATTAAATAGACTTTACTCCAGCTTAGTATTAAATAATCATTCAAAATTCATTGTTTGTGTTATTATAAAAGGTTAGTTCATTTCTTCTTTACCCAAAGCATCAAAAGCTATTTTATTAAGTGACAAAGAAAATGAAGACCAAACTCTCTTATATATCATCAATCAACCAAACATTGTTTGGATTTGGATATAGTTACAAAAAAAATCCTAATTTCTCTCTAATTAAAAGTTAGGTGTAAAATGTTCTAAAAAAGTTAAGTGCAAAATTGAGTAGAATCGGTAAAAGAAAGTTTTCACCATTACAAAATACATATTATTAAAGATGGGGGAAATTAAAATGTGGTAGTTACTTTCTACTTGACAAACTTAAATAAAAAGCTATGTTTTGTCTTAATCAGAATTACTTTATTTAAATGATGGTTAAAAGTTCATTGTTTGTGTATTATTAGAAAATAGTAAAAATTTATTTCATTTCACTTTATCAAATTAATCCAAGTCTAACCATATAATTATCATTTTTTTTATTATGTTGTTAATTCATCAATGTGTCAATGACATCTGAACGGAAATATTCCAAACATAATATAATTGTAAATTAAATAGCATTAACACTTTTAAAATTAAATATGAACGAATAATATAATGAGTATCCTTTTCGAGTAAATAGATATTTTATATGCCTAATAATGACATCACAACTAATATGAGAATGTGGTAAATTGAGTGGTACGTCACAATTTGGAGTCTCCTATAAGGAAAATATTTGATTGGGTGAGTTTGAATCCATAAAAGATTCTTGAAGTAGAGTCCCATGATGTTTTTTTTCTGATATCAATATATCATAACAAGGTGGTAGCTTAGGGACTGTGTTTTAAGGTTGTGGTCCTAAGATGACTACTCTTGTGCTTTCTTGATTTGTTGACAACAAACAACAATGGCTAAAGCCTAAAATGGGTAGTGGCCATTGTAAAACTTAAACTTGTCTGTTCATCATTGTTGCAAAAATTTCCGACTTATTTGATTGATCATTTATAATTATTGATTAATTATTTAAATTGATTTATTTTTTGATTAATTTCTGACTAATCTCTAATTAGTTTTTAAAAGTCCTTACCGACTAATTAGCGCTTAGCGATTTTTACAACACGGCTGTTCATGATTGAGACAAAGGCACAAGTCCACAGCCTTTATGATATTGTAGAGAATTGGGCCAAATGAGAAGGGTAGTTCTGTCATTTCACTATGTGTATGTGTGGTGAAGTTGATTTTGAACAGTGGAACACTCCTTAGGCTTAGAGGTTGAGAGGTCTTGGTGTATAAATCTCTTAACAAATTGAGAATTTAGGATGACAAAATTTTGGGCTATGGAATGGCGTTTCGGTTTTTCTTGTTAGATCGGATAACAATCAGAGATCAGGAAATTCGTTTATTTTAACACGTCTTGTTGTTAATATTATAAAAAAAACAAAATATTACGAACTCGATGAAATTTAATGTTCATGATCTGACAAAGTAACTGATTATAATCATTAAATCTATTTCAAACCCGTCATATTGTTATTCATAGATCTGGGTAGGTCGTTACGTGTACGTTGAGTGATTATATGATATGGCATACATGAACCATGTTATAATTAAAAATGTATCAAGGTTTAATATCATATTAAATCCAATCTTCCTACAAATTTAAGGTATAAATAAAAGTTACTGATTGGCATGATGAAAGTGAACAAAAAGGGGTGAAGTGATGTTCAATGATTAGTGGGCATGATTTGGAATTTACCAAAATGGCAATGTCTGGCTGGACTCAACAAGCAACAAGAACAAGGAAGATATTTTATCAGATTCAGACACAAAAATGGGGCCAGAACAGATCAATGCATTTTCTGTGACAGAATTGAAGATCATAGGACCCATCACTTGATCATGCCCAAGATGAACCCTCCTGTCTCCTCCTCTCCTTCCCCGTTACCAACCTCTCAATCATTTCACCTTCTTTTGCACATACTTCCATGTTCAGACAGACAACTTTAGTGATCTCGTCTTCTGTCTCGTTAAATTAGAGATATCTGATCTCGTCGGGTTTAGGGACGACAACATGTAAGGGGGACACTTTAAACCGGAAATCGGAAACAAAACCAGATTCAGAACCCAGACACCAAAACTGTAGGTAATTGTTCAGATTTGGGTATAAATTTAAGATAACCATTCAATTTTATCCAGTAAGAACGAGCGGGTTTGAATTGCCACATGTCCGTGCCTCATTCACCCACGTATATTATTTATCTTTTATTGTTATTTTGTTTGCAAACTTTATATTTCGATTGTAACGTAACAATTAAGTCTTTACATTCTATTTCAGTCAGTATTTTATATAATTGAAATTTTTTTTATTATGAATCGGACTCATACTCATCACATTTAGCCTTTAAATCAAGTATGAAACTAACATAAACTAATTGGTTTTAACCGGACAGGACCATAATTGAAACGGCCATAACCAAACCTTGAACAAAACTGTTTCTCATGCAGCTGTTCCGGGTTGGTTATGATCGATTTAGAACTGTGCCCACCCCTAACAACATGACGAATTCGGGAAATATTTAATAATTCTCGTTCTTTACCAATCAGATTGGAGATACCGAGTCTCTGTCAGATTTAAGAAATTGTTAAGAGCACTGATTATACATAACTGGAACTTAAATCCGGCATAATATGTTTTAACTAAGCAAAGTAAATGCAAAATGTGAAACAAGAAAATCATATTCACATACAAGAAACTAATAATATTTCAAACTGAGCTCAAACTGCTCAATATAAACTTCATAAATAAATAAAAACCCTACATAACCTCAAAATGAATCCACAACTGCCTGAAATCACAAAGAACATGTAAAAAAAACAATACAAGAAACAAATTCAAACTCACACAGTAGAGCATCAAGGTGCGATCTCGATCGCGCTTCGTTGATGATCACAGCGACGGGATGCAAGAACTCGAGCCAAGAAAGTCGTCGAAGAAGCTCATCCTGTCATGGACACTCCTATTCTCCGCCCTCGGGCTCCCGCCCGAGCTGCTGTTTGAAAACGACCCGAGAGCGACCTTCTGGAGGACACCCGTTGGGGAGGACCCTAGCCGGGGGCTGCAAGAGCCCAAGACCTCGCCCAACGGCCCTCCCGAGGAGAAATCGGACATTGACATCGAGAGCTGGGTCCGGTCCGATTTCAGCTCGGTCTCGGGCCATGCCATGGCCGGGCAGCTGGACGTTGGGTCCTTGGGCCACTCGTCCATGAACTGGCGGAGGGGGTGCTGGTCTCGGGTTTCTTGATCGCTGAAATCCAGAGGGTTCAGGAGCGAGTCAGAGGACACGAGCCCAAACTCGAGCTCGGGGGATTCTTGGAACGAGTTGTTGTTAGGCTCCTCGGGTTTCAGGTAAAGACGATGCGTAGTCTCTTGCATTCTGCATCACATAAATTATCATCTTTATTGCATTGTTGTAAAAGTCGCTAGGCACTGGTCGTACAAACAGAGCCTCGGGAGATCAATCAGATTTTGTATTTTTTATATATTTTTTCATTTTTATCAAAGTGTAATATACATATTCAATCAAAATATGAATGATATTTTATGATACAATAAAAACATAAACATTGATATTGATATTCTAAAAATCTCCAATTAATCTTTAGAAAGCCCTTTCCGTCTGATTAGCATTTTTTCAGTATCCTGAAAATTCCTGACTCGTCCATAATCCCCGTTTAATTTTCGATTAGTCCCTGATTAATTCTCTATAATTCTCAATATATTTTCCAATTAGTCCCTAGTAAGGCTCTTTCTGCTCAACTATAGCGCTTAGTGTTTTTAAAACACCGGCTAAAGTTCTCGCCAAGACAGATTTTTAGGACAGTGCTTTCTAGTAAAGACCTTAAAATTCAGTTGTTGTCCCAAAAGAATTGGAAATGGAGAGACAGAGAGGCTATAATGAAACTATCTTGAACAGAGAATCCTAAGTTTCTCTACCTTAAGGAGCTGTCACATTCAAACCAAAGGTAAAGAGACTAAAGTTCACAAAATGGGGTCTACTTTAAAGCAAAAGGAAGCAATAGCAATACATAGCATCATCGCTTATAACCAAAAACGGACAATGAAAAGCAAACTGTTATTGGGTACCTGTTGACGGGCTGGTGGATCATGAGGCCGTTGGTCGCGCCACCACCTGGCATCACGGAGGCAGGCAATGGCAATGGTGGGTTCATCATCGGTGGGGCCACCTTTGAACTGGCGGCCCCGGAGGAGGCAGCATGGCCGGTCTGACCTTCCACAGGCTTTCTTGAACGATGGCGGCCTCTGTTGATGTGCCTCTCGCAATACTTCTGATCGGCAACAGCGTCTCTCGAGCACCGCCATTTCTTCCCATCGGTCCTCCGGCACCTCCCGGGTTCGGGATCAGCATTGCCGGAGAAACCCAGATGGAAAGAGCCCCATCCAACTGCATTTCATCGAACAAATATAGGAGTGAGCATGAATCAGGTACCCAGAGTTGTCCCGGTTTTTTTGGAATCAACCCGGAGCGTTCGGTTTTCAATGTATAAGAAACATAAGTGATGAACATGAATATGTGGTTCCTATATTGGACCAAAAGATATTGAACATTTTAAATTATACTCGTATTAGGCCATATTCTTACCTATCGATGAAGACAAATTTCACGATTCAAAACACATTTGATTATACTACATATTAGTAATCAACGTTGAGCGTCATATGAGAGTGAGATGGGCGCAGTGTTCTAAAAATCACCGACTTGTCCGATTAATCATCGATTAGTCCATGACTAATCTGTTATAATTCTCGATTAACCCTTCAATCTAATTTATTTTTCAATTAATTCCTTTGTAGAACACTGGATAGACAATAGAAATGCCACCACGAGTACCAAATTTGACTGGTTGTCGGTTATTCGGGTACCCATGGTATTTTGGGTGGACAGCCCGAAACCTTCTGGATTGCCATTAACTAACCCGGGACGAACCCAAAAAAATCATGGGTTAAGCCCAGAGTGCATGGTGCAGAACGGTTCAGAAGGTCCGGACTGGTCTCGATTATAAAATACTCACCCCTAAACAAACCAAAAAGTTGTACTTCATAGCTATAAATTCTAATTTCCACATTGCACATTCAATTAAATGGGATTAGCATGAAAATGCAAGGAAAGCAGCAAAATAACGAAAACATAACATCACATGATCATGAACAATAGATGCAATAACTCGAGTTTTTGATGCAGAAGAGAAATGAGCTTACATGGATTGGAAGGATAGGACAAGCCATAGGCATTGAAGGATCGTTTAACAGGAATTAGGAGATTGGAAGGAACAGCCACATTTGCTGTGATGTACTTGTAGATCAAAGCCTGGTGTTGAAGCTCACTCCATTGAGATGGACTAAATGGCCCTCTGATCCCACCATAATATCCATAACCTCCACCGTAACCTAAATCACAACATTGCCACATCAGAAGGAAGCTATGCACATCGACAGTGCTCTAAAATCCCAAGCTCTCTCCAGAAGTCAAGTAAAATGGAGCTGACCAAGTTTCGGAACTCCTTGATTTTTCACTCGATCAAACTTAGTCAACTTTTATTTTTAGGAAAATATATTAAAAATTGTGCCCTACGGTATGCCATACTATTAGACACATTTTTGTAATTTTCTCTTATCTTTATCAGAGTTCTCCAAATCCAGAGTTTAGAACCTTGACACACATCATCACCAAAGTTGACTTGAAAAGAAACCAAACATGTCTCATCTTGCTGGTCTCACTAATTCCATATCCTTTCACATACAAAACCTAAAGTTTAAAGAAAAAATACCAAAACCAAAGCAAATGCAAAAAAAGGACAAACCTTTTAGCTTGACAAGACTCAAAACTACAATTTTCCACTAAATGTCCAATGAAAAGACCCTAACCAGTCAAATGCAAACCGAACCCATGTGTTATGTACAAGGATGTGCCCCAAAAACTGCCCTACAATCAATATTCCCACAAAGCCCATTTCCCAATTTCACCTAACAATCCACCAACACACAAAAATGCTCAAGAAATTGAAACCAAGATAGAGCAAAGCTTCAAGCTTTCATCATGTACCCATCTCACAATGCCCCTTCCCCAACAAAACCCATTTTTCAATTCCACTAAACAATCCACCAACATACAAAAATGCTCAAAGAATATTTTTTGAAACCAAGGTAGCAAATCTTCAAGCTTTCAGTACCTAGATTCATATTTCCCCAAACCCATTTTCCAAAATCCACCAACACAAAAATGTCCAAAAAATACTGAAACCAAGACATAGCAAATCCTCAAGCTTTCATTTCATGTACTTAGATTCATATTCCCCAAAACTCATCTTCCAAGTTCACCTAAACATCCACCAACACACAAAAATGTCCAAAAATATAGAAACCAAGGCACGGCAAATCTTCAAGCTTCCATGTACCTAGATTCATATTTTCCCCAAACCCATCTCACAATACCTCCTCCCCAACAAAATCCATTTTCCAAATTCACCTAAAAATCCACAAACACACAAAAATGCTCAAAAAAACTGAAACCAAGACATAGCAAAGCTTCAAGCTTTCATGTATTTGCTCAGATTCATATTCATTCCCAAAAACCCATTTCCCAATTCCATAGCAAAAAGCTTCAAGCCTTCATGTATTTGCTCAGATTCATATTCCCCAAAACCCATTTCCCAATTCCACTAAACAATCCACAAACCCACAAAAATGCCAAAAAAAACAAACAAAGGACCATAGAAATTGCCTCAAGCTTTCATGTACCTGCATTTCCAGGTTGGTAGCAAGGAAAATCACCATCTTTGCAAGAAAGCTCTGGTTTGGGCCCAGAGAAGCTCAGCATGAGCTCCTGGTTTCGATTGTACTGATCAGGAGGGAACAAAGCATCAGATCTCTGAGCAACCTGATTGCTCTGGTGCGGTGGCATTGTCTCCGAGGCAGAGAAATCTTCAAGCTTGCCCATTTTCAGAGCCCTCCACTCATCTTCCTCAGACCCAGATCTCTCTTTCCTGCCAAACCCAGATCCAACCCCAAACTCCATACCCACCAAATACCTAGAACAAGGGATGTGCTGAGCTTGAGCTCATGGCAAGGAACAGAGGTTGAAGAAGGAGAGAGAGATGTGTACTGTTGAAGAGAAGCAAGTTTTTGATTCTTAAAAGAACTATCTTTGTTGAGAAGCTTAAAGGAAATGGATTAATAATTGAGTGAGAGAGAGAGCTAAGAACAGAGACAGACATGTTACTTCTTATTTATGAATAAGTTGGGAAAATGTATGATTTGTAAAAATAAATAAATTAATAAATTGTATAATAAAACAAGAATTTGATTGTTTCGAGGAGCACCTAATTACCAAAATTGTTTTCCCAATGTAGGCTTTAAATTAGTATTTTTAATGTTTTGTTGTTAAATGTTTGAAGGGAGTATTTATTATCCTCAACTTTATTTTCTAAATTATTTTTCAAATGTGTTATATTAGTATTACTGTGCAAACTTTAGTTTTACAAAAAAAAATGTAAGAAAATCTCCACTTATTTGATTTAGTCATTGATTAATCTCCAACTAGTTTCTGGTTGATATATTATGAATTCTGATTATTTCTTCGATCCAATTTATTTTTTAATTAATTTTTAGAAAGCCCTCTCCGACTTATTACCATTTAATGATTTTTGTCATACTGACAAAAAATTATTTAAAAAATTACTAAAGCTATAGATATGAAAACATTGTATATGTGATAGCATAATATGTTTGAAAGTTATAAACAAGTGAAAATGTTATGATAATAACAACAAATGAAACAATCAAATCGATTATGATAAGTTAAAATTTTCAATCAAATTCATGTAAACTGACATAAATAATTAATGTGTTTTATAATGTCAACTTATCTTTAATATTATAAATTTTTGGATGTTGACTATAACGATAAGACTTGTCCGCTCGATAAGATTGAACAGATATAAACATACATTACATTTGTCTTTTTTTTTTTCTTTATTATGTTAATTTTTAATATATTTGTTGTTGGAATATATAGTGATAAACTTACTCATGTGTCATTTAAATATTTATCTTTTTAATGTTTGGCTTGGCAAAAGAAATTAGCTCGAGCTTGAATTTAAAAAATAGGTTAATTATAATTTAGTTAAGCTCAATTTGATTAATTTAATATTATTAAATTTATCAATTAATCTTTGCTGCCCCATAAAATCTTAATAAGCGTGATTCGATTTTAATTTATTTATCAAATTAGTCAAGCTTTATATTAAAATTAGGCTTTATGGTAAATGCATGCTAAATATTTTAACAAATTGGGTTTTATTAAAAAAAGTCAACTGTTTTACACCTAAATCTAAAAAGGAATGCTTAGATAAATGTGAAATCTAAACAAAGAAATTATGTAAATAAATGTCACATCTAGGCTTCTTCTTCTACTTAATTAATTAAATAATTAAATCTTTTTATCTAAAAAGTCACCACACTCTCCATTAATGACTCCAAAGTCCAAAAACCATCGAAAATTGGAGCTAGAGCATGACCTAAGCATCTCATACTATTCAAATCTCGAACTGAGTGTATCATTATTTAAATTTAATTCATATGTATTAAAATAACATTTCCAACTAATTAATGTATATGATGGGTTTGGTTTTTGTCAAAAAAATAATATTCATTAATTAACTAACACTATTTATTGGATTGATATAGAAGAATAAGATACGAGTATATTGAACAAAATTAATTTACAATTTTACTAATCCTTAATTTGCTTAAAATGAATAAATAACTCATACATTTTTAGTCCAGTCAATGAAGAATATGTCTATCTCATTCAAAAATTTGGGTTAAAATATTAATAGTTACATGTATGAATAAAACAATTTTTATCTATTAGATGATTTTCTCTTCTTATAATTTTATTTAATAATAAAAATACACTCATTGTTGTGTGGGTATTTTTTATTATTGATATAAGTAAAATGGAAAAAAAATCTCATTTGTTCTCGAAATTTAAATTAATAATATTAAAAATAATAAATAAACTTCAATTTTTTAAAAAGCTTAGATTTTTAAAACATATGATTTTATACTTGAACCAAGTATTGAAATTGATACAAGCTTTTATTGTCCAGTAGTAATTAATTACTATGAGTAGGACTTTGGGAAATCAAAGAGTAGGTTTTGTCACTACTCTCTATTACCAAATAAACAATAAATAAATAAATAAATATTTTTTATTTTTATTTTTTTCTTGACAATGTGAGGATGGTTTCATATGAGAATTACTATTGTGGCTATAGCTAGGTAATGTTTCTCTCTCCATTATTAAATGTGTTTGCATTAAATTGTTGAGATTTGGTTTTGTAAATACAAAACCCATTGTGAAGGGCAAAAATTTATTGTAGCCTAGCTACTTGTGTGTCCCTCAAATGGTACATGTTCCCTAGAACCACTTGTCTTAAACCAACCAAAATAATCTTTTATTAATGTGAAGTGTTTTTATGAGGCACTTGTCTTAAACCAATCATATTGATTTTGTCAACAATGACATCACTTACACCATTCAATACATTGACATGCCAAGAAATATTCAAATATCTCATAGTGTGTTTCTTTAATTTTTTCTATTTCAAAAGATGATATAATGTTTTTCATTATTTGACCAGAATTTTAAAATAATGATATAATCTTTAAATGTCGAATATTTTATGTGTGGCGATCGCACAGTATTTTAGTTTTTGTTCGTACTTATATCTTATGAATGATATGTGTGTTGAAGTAAAATGTTCACGCGTACCTGGAAGTGAGAAAATAAAGTCTCGCGCGTAAACGAGCACGAGTGAGAGAAATTAAGTGAATCTCACCTCAGAATAATTGAAAATAAAAAGAGTGTATATAAAGGGAAGAGCCAAACCCAACTAATAAGCTCTGACTTTTTTTTCCAAAAGAAATAAGTTATAAGCTCGGCTTTTAGTCACTAGTTGATTTGGCCCCGTGACTGTGTGTTTTTCGTGCCTACGCCCTTCTGTGAATTCCGACCCATATGTAAAAGTCCAACCCAACTAAAATTTATAAGTAAATTAACGTGAAAGAGAAATAAATTTGCACGCAATAATAAAATTTAAATTGTATTTCTTCTCGCCGTCGTATTTAAAAATTGATTAGTAAAGATCAGTGGAGAATCTTCTCTCTATTTTAAAAAAATTATTTATTAATATGATCAATTTTTTGGAAACAAAAAAAATAAATCAATAACTTTACACAGTAAAAATGGAATTGGAGGGTAATTTTGGAATTATATTTGATTGTACCGAAAAGGTAATCACTTTCGTGGTCGGGGGGTCCATCTCCTGATCACGTGACCTAACTCTTCTTCTTTTAATGCAACTTTATAATTTATATTTCCTCATATAAATGTAACTAGTAAAAATTGTGAAAATGTGCTTCTTGTCCATACCTACCACCACTTGTAGATTTGGCCAATTCAATCTATATGAAATTAAAATATAATGTCAAATTCAATATTTTAAAACATATATTTAACTAAAAATATAATATAATTTGTTATTTTTAAAATCGGGTTCGAAGTAAGAACGTGATACATAAAGAAAAATTGAGTTGACCCGAATAAATAAAATATACGACATTGTTATTTAATGATATAATTTTTTAGATTAGAATTTATAATGTTATATTAAATTTTGAATTATAAGTAAAACATAGTTGCATACCCATTTTAATGTGTGTTTTAGTGAACCCGGAAATTGCTTTTGATCGTTTTTATGGTGAAGTGTCGTTGTTGTTGAAATCATAAATACAACAATTTTGAAGGCTTATTTTTGACTTGCATGGATATGAAATTGACCACATGTTGATATGGGTTAATGCATTTATTATATGTCCCCCTTTTGTCAAGTCTCTGTTCGAGTTGGATTGCAACGAATATAACTCAAAATTGGTTGAATATAACATATGAGGTGACATCCCATTTCTCGATATATTTTAGTTGTGAAGCTCATCTCGATATATACAACCCATTTTTACATGGTATCAAAACATGTCGATTTGGATTTGTGTTTGTGGGTTCCTTGTGGAATCCAGCATTTATGAAGAAGACTGCTCTCCATGATATGGTTGTTGAAGTAAAAGGTCTATGCGTACACAATACTAGTAGGAAAATAAGCTCGACGTTTACACGAGCACGAGAGAGAAGTTAAGTAAATCTCACACGAAACTAATATAAAATAACATGAGTGTATACAAAGGGCTGTAACAAACGCAGTCGATAAAAATGACACTTTAGTTGTGGAGTCCGACTCCATGTATACAACTCACTTTTACATGTATATGAGTATAGGGCCTGGCCCAAAACCAGAACTGCGCAGTTAGGTCTTTATAATGGACCTTACCAGACCAGCCCATAAACAGCATTGTATCCGCCGGCCCGGCCCAGATAATTCTCAGGGTCGAACGAGACGACGCCGTTTCAAATTTCTCCCACCAATTCCGGAAAATTGTCCCGCCACACAAAATCCATGACATTTTCTCTGGTTATTATAGAAACCGAGTCACAGCTCCGAGCTCAGCCCCAAACTCGCTGACTCAGTGACTCAGTGAGCTCTTTGACTCGTTCGAGCTCGAATCGGAGCCGCCATGGCCTTGCAGCTACCGGAGCTCCTCTCATCTCTCTCTCCGCCCCTCCGGTCTCGATCCTCTTCCACGGTCTCGCCTCTCAAGCCTCGATCCCTCTCCGTAGCTTCCATTTCAAGGTCGAATTCGATCGGGAGCTTGAGGCTCAGGAGCGAAGATGGCTCTCGTTCTCGTTCGGGTCTCGTCGCGAGGGCTTTGGTTTCTGGTTACGGTCCCGGCGTCGGAGACCTGCTCGGCGAGGTCAGTATCTTCACCGCCGCCGGCGAGCCCGTCGCGTTCAAGGACCTGTGGGATCAGGAAGAGGTTCGTGGCTCTCGATTGATTCGATTTTCGGTTGTTTTTTGCTTGTTTGGTTGAGTAATTCAAAGAAACGAAGAGCTGATTTGAAGTTTTTGTTTTGGAATAAATTGTTTGTGTAACTGTGTTGTTCATGAATGGATTGTTATTGAGAGTTTTGATAATTAGGGAGAAATAGACAAGATTTATTTTATTTTATTTTATATTGAATTGAATATATTTATTTGTAGATAATTCATGTGAAATACAAAAATAACACTATTATAGTAAAATAAGTTAAGAAACATAAATTATAATTTAATTTCAAAGAATTAAAATAAAACTTGACCAGATTAGAACAATTTTGCTGACTGAGAAGAACTCGATAAAATTGAATCACTGTGAATTTGGTCGATTTGATTTTAGTGAGTTAAGTGGGAGCTGATTTATGGATAATTATGTTTTTTTTGGGAAGATTTTGGTTGTATGATTGTATTGTTTATGAGTAGCATTGACGTTGAGAACTGAAATGCTCAAAATATATGTGCCAAAGATGGAATTTTTTATGTTCCTTGATTTTTCTTTTGGGGAAGACAAATTTGCTGGTTTAAGTTGGTCAAATAAGTAATGTTAGAAAGGGTCAAACTGTTAGCTTGAGTTGTCAAGTGAATTAGATTTTAATATGATATGAGAGTTTGGTGGTCGTCGATGTCGATCGGATTTTAACATGATATGAGAGTTTGGTGGTCGTGGATTTTCAGTGTTGTGAAAAACGTTAGGCACTAATCAGGCGAAGAGGGCCTTTTAGGGATTAATCGAGAATGAGTCGGGGATTAATCAAAAAATAAATCGAATTAGAAGATTAATCGAGAATTGTAGAGGACTAATCAGAAAATTAATCAAACAAGTCGGGGATTTTTACAATCACGGGCCATCAACTCATTCACTTTCAATCTGACATGCACGTGAAAGAGTGTTAGATCATGCATTGAAAATTGGGTTTCACGAGCTTATGCAATTTATTCTCTTAATATCAGGGGATTGCTGTTGTGGCACTTCTGAGACACTTTGGATGTCCTTGCTGGTAAAAACTTTCTCCACAGCAAGTAATTGATGATCTTTTGCCTAGAAGATTGGATTTTCTAATTACCGCTCACATTTTTCTTTCTTTTGCAATTCTTGTATGTTTTACTATTGTGAAGCTGGGAACTTGCTTCAGCTCTTAAAGAAACAAAATCAAGATTCGAAGCAGCTGGTGTGAAGCTTATTGCAGTTGGTGTTGGCACTCCAGATAAAGCTCGCATCCTTGCGGAGCGGGTATCTTCATTGTTTATATAGTCTTAGTTTATTTTAGTTTTAACATATTGAAGGAACATTTAGACTCTATAAGGTCTTTGGCATGTTAAAATATTGAAATTGCTTGCTACATGTTGGATGTTCTGTGCAGATAGCAACATGAGTAAGTTGGCTGGCCCCTTTGGATGAGGCCATCCACTCGTTATAATCAATAGTAGGATGATACGGAGATACATGGGCACATTTTGTAGACTTCCTCTCACTGCACAGGCATTCATACTTTTATCCAAATGAACACATGTCCAAAGTGACTATGACGAATACAATTGATTTTTTCAATTTTTGTGATAAAACATCTCCGGGGTGATCCAAGAGAAATCCCAAACTAATATGATCGAGCCCATGTTGCTCCTTCCAGTACGCCCTCTTTGATACGATACGACAAAGGAGATGACCTACAGTCATCTGTTGTGTTCTTATATTTCTGTTGCATAGCATAGATATGAAGATATCAAGAAACTCGATACTTATATCATATGGCATGGCATCTGAGTATTATTTGTGCGACTTTCTTGTGCCATTGCCAAGAGGCATGTGGTCAAACATGAACGTCCACTATCATGTCATGTAGCTTGCTTGTTTGATAAAGAAACTCGACTGTAGCTGTGGCTATTTGCTCTATTTTTGAAAGTACCAGAATTTGATACATTTCAAACATGGAGCATCGGGAATTATGTGGTTGAATCTCATCAATCCTAGCCCCAATATAGTGAGTTTCCCAAATTTTCAAATAAGCATGTCACTTGACATGATAGTGGCTGGCCTTACTTGACTACATACTTTGCTGTCAAAGAATGTCTGTCAACACTAATATCAATTACTATTGTGGCATAATTGGTTTGAGTGGTGAAAATTAGTTTTGTGCAGTTAAGATGCATTGCACAGATGGGAAGTTTCATTATATTCACTGTATACATATTGATTCTCAAGATACAGATTTTGTGATCATCATTCTGTAAATTGATCCATACTAGTTTCTATCCTTCTTTTACCGAAATCTTAAAAGTTCCTGCAAAGCCTTTTTTTCTGATATGTTGGTCTGATGTTTGTGTCCTAGTTACCATTTCCAGAGGATTGTCTATACGCTGATCCCGACCGCAAGGTAATGCGAGTATTATATAGTTGTTCTGAGTTCGTAAAATCTGAATGACACTTTTCTATTTCAGGCATATGATGTTTTGGGCTTATACTATGGTCTTGGCCGTACATTCTTCAATCCCGCTAGCGTAGGCTCCTTAACCTTCCCGCTGTATTTTTTTAGGAAATGAGCTAAGCGTAAAAAAAATGTCTTTTAACTTGAACTTTTACGGAACAGACTAAAGTGTTCTCGCGATTCGAGGCTCTGAAGGAGGCGGTGAAGAACTATACTATTGAAGCCACGCCTGAGGACCGAAGCAGCGTATTGCAACAGGTTAATACTTACCCGTCTGTCCTTGAATCACTCTGAGAGCAATATATACATATACTTTGATGTCAATACACCGCCTCGTTTTTTTTCAGGGCGGAATGTTCGTCTTCAAAGGGAAGGAGCTGCTTTACGCACGAAAAGATGAGGGCACGGGAGATCACGCCTCACTAGACGACATCTTCAACGTCTGCTGCAAAGCCCCCGTAGCAGCGTAAACAGAACAAAACGGGCGCTTGCTTCCGTAAGTGCTCACCTGAACATTCTAGTTGGTCGCAAAAAATTGATACCGGTTGACTTTATACTTACATATACATACCTGTAACTTCTGTATGAACTTAATTTCCTTGATGATGTCTATTCTTATGTTCTGTAACTTGTTATGCAAGAAAACAGAACAAACACATAATGTGCTATTGTCCCGTTTATGCTTATGAATAAAATGCTTTTGAATTTCAGGTTGCATTAGGAGTAGGAGTGCCCTAAAAGAACCGAATTGGTTAGGTTCAAAACCGAACCAAAACTCTATGGTTCGGTTTTGGTTTATAAAATAAGAACTGATAAAAAAACCTAATCAAATCGAAAACTGATCGATATGGATGTCATATGTGGCTCATTTTAAGTCAGCGATCCTTATATAAATATTGGGCCACCAAAAAACAAGTCAAAATCAGCTCAAAATATGAGAACTTCATTAAATTCGGTTTATAACAAACTGAATCAAGCATAAATTTGACATGTTCAAAACCGAATCGGTTTGGTTTTGAGTTTTCTTTTCTTAAAACCAAATTGATCTGTTCGGGTCAACTGTGAACAGCCCTATCAGCATGCATTAGGAGTACTCTAATTAGTATTTTCTTGTAATATAATCTTAACAGGATATTAATTTTGCAAATCCGAATATAATAATGGCAAGAATAAAAAAAATGTAAATAACTTTTACTAAACTAAACGGTATTAGTAGTAATTAACAGTTTTTAACCTGCACAAGACTCCTAATCCTATTTAAAATACACTTCTAATCTTGCTATAAAAACCAGACCAACTCTGCCATAGCATATAATTCTTCTTCAGTCATTGAGTTTCCAGAAACAAGAAAATACAGTGAGGAGAGTTTCTTTGATTAGTGTGCTAATGGAGAAGATTAGTGGTAGAGTTTTTGTGGGTGGTTTGTGCAGAGAAACCTCTGAAGCTACACTGATGGAGTATTTCAGCAACTTCGGCGAAATCGACGACTGCTTCATCCTCATCGACACCACCACCGGCTGCTCGAGAGGGTATGGCTTCGTGAACTTCACCGAACCAGCCATGGCCGATCAAGTTCTGGATCAACAAGACCATTACATCCTCGGACGAAAGGTGAGTTCTTGAAAAAAATACCTCAAAATCCTATTCTTTTTTCTGGGTTTTCAATATTTTCTTCGTTTGGTTATGATTTCATACACGGGTATGAATTGGATTATTTCAAAGGGAAAATTGCAAAAAGGTACCCTATTACATGATCAAATTTTGTAATTATACAACACGTCACCTTTTTGCCGTTTTCTCAAGAAAAAAACACCTAAAAATCTGAATTTATTCTTGGTTTTCAATATTTTCTGTATATGGTCTGATTATTTCAAAATCTACAGGTCGATGTGAAATCCGCGACCCAGAGAGGGCAGAGCAACCAGACCCAAGAACACGACAGCAATGGCAATGGCAAGAAAATCTTCGTCGGGGGCTTACCCAACGGATTGACAACCTATCAGCTGAGAACTCACTTTGAAACGTTCGGCCCGGTCGATGATGCTGTGATCATGCACAACTCGAGCGGGAACCCTAGAGGTTTCGGGTTTGTCACCTTCAGCTCAGCGCCCGACGCTGAGAAGGCGCTGCAGCAGAGGTTTCACGCACTGAGCCACAAAACCGTGGAGGTGAAGAGAGCTGAGCCAAGGGAGAAAATTAGTTATGGCCAGCCTGAGGTTCATGACTCATACCCTACAGCATTTCCAAGTGCTGACCCTTATTATGGTTACAGTCCTTACGGTTATTACTATGATCCTTGTTATGGGGTCTATTGGAGTCCTTATGGGTATTATGGTGATTACGGTTATGGTTATTTGGTTGTGCCGGCCAATGGGATGGGTGATTTGAGTTTCAGTGCTCAGCACATTCCTACAGAGAATGGTGATTGTGGTTCTTCCGAGTACGATGGATCTACAGACGGCGTGGCAAGTGTTAGCGACGCGGCGTTAAGGTTCGATTCACTCATGATGTGAAGGAGAATGTGTATATTGGGGGAGTCTGGTTCGTCTTTTTTACTGAAGTTACAGTTCGGGTCGGAGATGTGAAGGAGAATGTGTGTATTGATGTCTGGTTCGATGATGTTTGAGTCTGGTTTTATCTTTTACTGATGTCACAGTTCGAGTCGGGTTCATTTTTTAATGATGTTAGAGTCTGGTTCATCTTTTACCGATGTTACAGTTCGAGTCAGGGTTATGCGTTTTTCGATGATGTCAGAGTCTGGTTCATCTTTTACTGTCGTTATGGTTCGAGTTCGAGTAATGGGTGTCGAAGAACGAAGGAGAGTGCATATATATGTAGTTTATTTCAATTTCTAAGTATGTGTTTGTCAAGCTTTTAATTCGATTTTATGAATAATAAAGTATTTAATTCTATGTTATAAATGTGTATGTCTCGATTCTAGTCAAATTAAACATAATACAGAGGAATAAAGTTCACTACTGTTATTTTTTTTTGAAGTATTCTATATATGATTCTGATAATAGTTGAAATTGATTTAATTAATACTCACAAAAATAGTAGTATTATTTAAGAGATAATAGTACATAATCTCATGGAACTGCTATGGGCCCGAAAACTCGTGAAATATACCTTTCCTCCTAGACTTTACTGATTGAGGGAGCCTTCGGGGATTTTGGTTGGAGCGCGTTACAAGAGATTCGCGAAGTCTCTTAAGTCTGTTGAAGTGGAGGCCGTAAGTTTGCGTTCAGCCATTTTATAGAGCATTCGACAAGGATGGAAGAATATAGTTTTCGAGTTGGACTGCAAGGTGATAATAGATGGAGTTCAGAGCCGAGCCTATGTGGAAGATCGAAACAAAAGGCATTTTGGCTATTTTACCTTAAAATAAATCCGATTTTTGATCGGATGAGTATAATAGTTCACAGTTCAAAATCAAACTAATCAATCTGATTATAAGAAAATAAAAACTGAAATCAAATTGTTAAAATTCAGATTTGTTTTGAACCGGCCAATTTTCGATTCAGTTTTCTCTCAACCAAATTTTGTGAAATTCTCACATTTGGGACCGTATTTGACTTATTTTTTGCTCAATATTTTTAGTCTCAATTACTGAAAAACATCAATGACTTGAAATGAGCCACAAGTCCAAAACAATCAGTTTTCAGTTCGATTATATTCAGTTCTTTTATCGATTCTAATTTTATAACCCTAAACAAAACTGATCCAGTTCTTTCCAACACGATTACTTATTAAGCCGTCCCGATAATTTTTTGGACTGCCCTATCGACGAGAATTCAAAATAATAAAATACGATAAATTGAATTTTACGGAAGTAAAGTGTAATAAAGTGAAAAAGAAAGTATCCAATCATTTAATTGGCGATAAATCGTCATCTTCAGTTATTACAATTTCAACTGTCACACCTAACTCACACGTTGTCTGGTACAAATTGTTCCACATCCTCTAGACCCGCCATGTCCTCTGTATCAGCTCAAGCACAAGCTTATCAGCTTCTCTTCTCTCCCTCTCCTCCGTCTCGATCTCTCCTCCGTCGATTCTCCTCCAAGGCCTCGCCTTTCGGGTCTCGACCTCTCTCCTCAGCTCCCATGTCTTCGTCGAGTTCGAGTTCGAGTTCGAGCTCGAAGAGTGGTTCTGGCTTGGTTTCCAATTATGGCCCCGAAATCGGAGACCTGCTCGGGGATGTCGGGGTCTTCACCGCCTCCGGCGTGCCTCTCTTGTTCAAGGACCTATGGGACCAAAATGAGGTTTTTTTTCTTCTGACTCTACAGTACCAAATTTGTGATTCTTAAGAGTTCTTAAGATTATTGTATGTATAATGGGCTCGGCCCAACATTACTACTTGACTCCCACCGAGAGAGAGAGGCCCAACTGAAGTTGAAAATAAAGACGAAATACCGCAGCGTGACTCCAACTCAAAACTTTTGAACCCAAGTTCAAGTGCTTAACCGATTAGTTAAGAAAGGTTCAATTTTTGTTGTTGTAAAATGAAATTTGAGCCAATTCAGAAGAAAGTGAAATTTAAAAACGGTTTATGGTTGATATTTAATTTTACTAATTTCTGGAGGTACTTTAGGTAACAATTGATTCGATAGATGTTCAGTGAAGGACCAATTAGTGACTTTGGTATCGGGTACTAAAGTGAATGAATTTTTATTGCCAAAGACGGGTTTGTTGTTTGTTTGTTTATAAGTAATAATAAGGCGTGAGGATTGAAACCAGCGACCTTGTGCTTATATTTAATTTTTTATTTGTCGATTGTTGCCGTTGAAATTGAGATTTTCTTGATTTTATGAAATTGTAGAATCATTGCTGAAGAAAGTAGAATTAAAATAAAAAGAACAGGTTTTGGTTAATATTTTGCTATATTTGTAACACAGTAAGTCTCGGTTCTCATTCACTAATGTGTATTATCTGTCTTTTACTATTATTATATTATTTTGTTTGCACTCTATATTTCGATCGCATTGTAACAATTAAATCTTCACATTCGGTTTCAGCTGGTAATTTATATGATTACAAATTTAATGTTGTTTTGCTATAAATTGAGCTCATATTCGGGTGCATTGTCAGGGAGTTGCTGTTGTTGCACTTCTGAGGCACTTTGGGTGCATTTGCTGGTAACTAATTTCTCCTTGCATAAACTAACTGAGATCGTCTCGATCCCGAAAAGACGGGTTTTATATTGACATTTTCGGCCCTCGTATTATTTTTGAAGTTGGGAGCTCGCTTCGGTTCTTAAAGAAGCGAAGCCAAGATTCGACTCAGCTGGAGTTAAGCTCATTGCTGTTGGCGTCGGCCCTCCCCATAAAGCTCGTATCCTTGCAGAACGGGTAATCATCTTCTAACCCGATTCACAGCACATTTTTGTCATTAACAAAGTACACAACACCTTCTTGCAAAAATGTGACAGTGCTATTTACCCATTATTATATGCGCGCAATTCTCGCATTTTGTGCTGATGTTTTTTTCTCAATATCTGAAGTTACCATTTCCGGAGGACTGTCTGTATGCAGATCCTGACCGCAAGGTGATACACAAACTATCTGATCAATTTTGTTCGATAAGTTAATTTTTCGTCGCGAATCATAAAAATCCAAGGCGAATATTTTTTTTTTCCAGGCATATGATGTTTTGGGACTATACAATGGTCTTGGTCGCACATTCTTCAATCCTGCTAGTGTATGCTCTTCACTTTTGCCCTTTAAACCCTCATTTCGATGATAATGTGAAGCTCGATTCGATTCGATTCAATTTTTTATAGGTTAAGGTGTTCTCGAGAGGCGACTCCTTCAAGAAAGCCGGAGAGAACTACACCATCAAAGCTACGCCGGGGAATATTAGTAGTGTACTGCAACAGGTTATATTTGTTTCGTGTTCGTTCTGTTTTAAAATGACGATTTTACCCTCGAGTCGATGGATATTTGGTTGTGGTTTTATTGGGGCGGAACGCCTTCTTATTTTTGTGCTCCTTCCTTGTCCTTGCCTTGAACTTGTGCATTTTTGCACTTTGTGTCGTTATGTTTTGAAATGACTATTTTACCCTCGAGTCGATGGATCATTGGTTCTGTGGTTTTATTATCAGGGCGGAACGCCTTATTATTATTGTGCCGATTCCTTGCCTTAGAACTTGTGTATTTTTTGCACTTTGTGTCGTTCTGTTTTGAAATTACCGTTTTACCCTTTAACCGCTGAATTTCTGTGTGTACTTTTTGCGCTTTGTGTCGTTCGGTTTGAAAATGACGATTTTACCCTTGAGGCGCTGAATCTCTGGTTTTGTGGTTTTATTATCATGGCAGGACACCTTCTTATTTTTGTGCTCCTCTCTTGCCTTGAACTTGTGTACTCTTGCACTCTGCGTCGTTCTATTTTGAAATGACTATTTTACCCTCGAGTCGTTGAATCTTCTTACTTTCGCGCCGCCTCCTCGCCTTTAATAACTTGTGTATTTTTTTCGCACTATGCGTCGTTTTGTTTCAAAATGACGATTTTGCCCTCAAGTCGCTGAATCGCTGGTTTTTGCCAGGGCGGGATGTTTGTATTCAGAGGGAAGGAATTGCTGTATGCGCGTAAAGATGAAGGAACGGGCGATCATGCCCCGTTGGAGGATGTCTTTAGCGTCTGCTGCAAAGCTCCGGCAGCGTGAGCTGCGCGCCGATGATTCGGATCCTTGAAAAAAAGCCGAATTGTATGTACATCATGAAAATGGTTTGGGGAAGAAGAATTTGATTGTGCAGAAGCTAAATAAGTTCATTATCACATATGCAAAACTTGTACCTTTATTAGTTTACTATCTTATTTTTGTGTGTATATATACATAATAACCTAATAAAAATAAGGGATTTGTAGAAAATCTGTATAAGGTTTTGCAATTAACAACAAAAAACACAGAAACTCCTAAGAAATAGCTATTTGATTATAGAAATATCCAAACACAACATAATTAATGTCAATTTACCAAACTATGTCCAATTTAGACCAGTCAAGAAGATTATATTATAAAAGAATATCTATTTCATAGCAATATGGATAAATATATAAGTATATAGAAAATAGATTAAAATAAAAATTAGTGGCTTTTTGGTCTTCATTTTAACAATAAATTAAAAGGATAATGACACTTTGTTACACTTAACTATAGCGAAATGACACTTTCATACCATAACTATTTTTTTTCTTTTTTGGTACCCTGACATAATTTTTGTGACAACCTACGCTAAAATGACTAAAATACCCATGGTTTAGGAAATTAGAATAAAATTGGTCCAATTTGATTTATCAAACCGGATTTGAAATGGTTCAAATTTAATTTAAGATTTAAGAGCATAATTGTAATTGCATTTTAAATATAAACCAAATTGAACAAAAGATAAACAAAATTGAATTAATTCAATTTTTTTATTTCTTAAATCAAGGGTAGTTTCGGTATTTTAGAGATAGGTTGTCAAAAAAAATTGTCAGGATACTAAAAATAGACTAAAATAGTTAAAGTATAAAAGTGTTATTTCTCTATAGTTAGGTATAGTAAAGTGTCATTATTCTTAAATTAAATGGTTAAACAATGATAAACTAATTAAAATGGATTCGAAAATTAGTTAGAGGGTTGAGAGAGTACAAGCTAATTCAAAATCAGAATCTCAACAATTTGGCAATTTGGATATCACAAATAACTGAAAAAATCTTCAGAAAATATTTTTTGGGAAATTAGCTGTAAAACTTCACTATTGAAAAATCTTCTCTATATAATGTAAACTTCACTTTCAATCTTATTTACTAAAACTGTGATTCTCGGTTCTGGTTTTGACCCAACAAAGAGAAAAAAATATTATTTTTTTCAGTGTTTGAGAAAGTTCTGTGGTTTTTGGATATGGAAGCAATGCAGAGGAAATTATTTGTGGGTGGTGTGTTGAGAGAAGCCACTGAAGCTACTCTGAGAGAGTACTTCTCCAAGTTTGGTGAGCTTGATGATTGTGTCATCATCAATGATAGGAGCACTGGTTGCTCAAAAGGGTTTGGGTTTGTGAGCTTCACTGAACCATCAATGGCTGAGCATGCCCTGAATCAGCACCACCATGTCATTTTGGGAAGAAAGGTCACTTTTTTATGGTTCTGGTTTTGTGATTGATGATTTTTTTAGGTTATGGTATTTGGGTTTTGGTTATCCCAATTATGGTTCAGTAAAGTTTAGGTTTTTATTGTTCTTGTTGTGTGATTGGTGGTGGATTTTGATTTTGATTTTGTGATCTGGGTTTTGTTTTTGTTTTTGGGTCTGTTTATGAAATTGTTCTGGGTTTAGTTGTGGTATATGGATTTTCATAATTTGGGGAAAATTGATGGTGGATTTTGATTTTGTGATCTGGGTTTTGGTTTATTTCTGGGGTCTGTTGATGAAATTGTGTATGGGTTTAGTTGTGTGATTATAAAATTTCATAATTTAGGGCTAATGTTGTTCTTATATAGTTCTGTGATGTTGTTCTATCATTATCTAGGGTTACAGGTAGATTTCCCCAAATATGATTCAATAAAGTTTTGGTTTTTAATGTTCTTATAGTGTACTTGAATCTTGATGATGATGGATTCTGATTTTGTGACCCTTGGTTTTGATTCAATTCTATGTTGATGAAATTACACATGGGTTTAGTCATGATATCACTTGTTCTCATAATTTAGGGCTACTTTTGCTCTCGTTCCCAATCATGATTCGATGAAGTTCAGATTTTTATTGTTCTTATAATGCAACTGATGCTGAATTTTGATTTTGGATCTGTTGATGAAATTTCATTTGGGTTTAACCGATCGCGAGTTCTCAGAATTTAGGGCTAATGTTGCTCATATCATCATTTTTGGCTCAATAAAGGTCATGTTTTTATTGCTCTTATAATGCAATTGATGATGAACTCTGATTCTGTGAGCTGGGTTTCGATTCTTTTTTCGATCTATCGATGAAATTACCTAATGGGTTCTCAATTTTTCCCCGATAGGTTGATGTGAAACCGGCTAGGCCAAGAGGGCATAGGGATCAAGAACACGCCAACAACTCATATTGGGGAAATGATGACACCGAGCCTATTAGGGTTAAGAAAATCTTCGTCGGGGGTTTACCCGATGGCCTCACCGTTTCAGAATTCAAAACCTACTTCGACCAATATGGCTCCATCGATGATGTTGTCGTGATGCACGACGAGGACGGGAAGCCCAGAGGTTTCGGCTTCATAACATTCGAGAGCGAGGATGCTGCCAGCTCAGCGCTGCAGGAGAGGTTCCACGAGCTCAAGGGAAAGACGGTGGAGGTGAAGCGAGCGGAACCCAAGGAGAGGCTTGTGTATGATCTCGTCGAGACTTACGATAGTTATTACAATGCAGGATTGAGTTTTCCCCCATGGAGGTGTTTCGGTTCTTTTGTGTATCCTCTCCCCGTCGCTTATTACCCTTATGGATACCAGTATTATCCCCAATTCAATAGCTCGGGAGTTACACGCCCGAGCTTTGTCAATGGCGACAGCGAGAAGGACAGCGACGGGAATGCGAGTATGGATTGTTTAACTTCAGAGAAGTCAAAAACAGGTAAAGAGATCGAGTTCTTAGACTTGAGCGAGGAAAATGAAAATCAGACTGAAACGGACGAGAATGTGAGTATGGGGGAGAATGTATCGTCGGATTCGAGCGAAAACGACATTGCTGAGACAATTTTATTGTGAATTAGGTCAGTTCTGCTTAAGAACATGTTTTCAGGGTTTCTTTTTTAGTTTACTGATTTTCGATTTCTCTAACGAATAATTCGAGCTTGTTTCAGCATCCGATTCCTTCATTTTTCGGGGTTTTTGCGTCGAATTGGAGATTGGATTTGTTGCAGTTCAAGAATTTGTATAGCTAACTTGTTTTTCTCTGTATTTTGGTATGGTTTTTGTAATGCTGCAATAAAATGAATTGTTTTTGTAATTTTCAGTCTTGTGTAGAGCTTATATATGTTGTTGCTTTGAAGATGGCTCCATTTGTTTTTGGAATTTTAATTTCCTTGAAAAGATTTATTTTCCTTAAAAATAAATGTCAGCGTAGAGGGCCTTTTGGGAACTAATCAAGGATTAATTGAAAAATAAATCAAATTGAAAAATCAATAAAAAATGATACACAATTAATCAGAACCTAATCATAATTATTCGAATATTAACATAACAAGTCGGAAATTTTTATAACACTATATATATCACATAAAACATTTATTGACTTGAAAGTTTAGGTGGATGATGAAAAACTTACAATATGTCAAAAAAGAAATTATTTTCTAACATTTATGTGAGAAATATTTGAAACGACATTATTTAAACATGAATTGGTCCGGAATATATCGAAATCAAACGACTATTCATCAAATAAACCCCAATTCGGAATAGAATGAATTTAAATATTTTTTGAGTTCAATCCTGAAATTAGCATTCACTTATTTATTTGATTGAATCGGAGATATCAAGGCTCGAGTTCAAAATGTTTTATCATCTCTACGTAGACAAGATTAATTTATCGTGATATTATATAAATCCATGAATATTCTACCCGATGTGACAAATATCCCGATACGAAAATTCTTTTTACATTAGAAATTTAGATCATAACGAAACACAAACTAGATCTTTCGGACCAAAAGTTTTGTTTGTAGTTGCAGAGACTTCATGTAATAAGCATGAGAGTGTTGGTTTCAATCTCCGCATTCGTGGTTATAACCGATGCCCTAGCTCAGCTCTACGGTCCAGGCCATGGTGTCCTCTACGAGACCCATCTGAAGTCTCGTGAGCGTTGAGTAGAGCCGCTGCGCCACTACCCCGAAGCCTCCATTTCCATAGCTCACCCTGTACAGAAGACAGAGTGTCAGTGAGTTTCCCGCTCTCAGCCACCGGAGAACTTGACTCTGAGCAATCGCAGGGATGGCAAATTTTTTTGAAACTGGCAGGGCCCAGTGTCCCCAATCCAAGAGGGTGAATGGCGAGATCAATAAACTCGTCTCGTTGCCATCCTATAGAGAGGCGAAAATCTGCAAACTGTGGGGGGCCTGCATCCAACGGGTCAGGGTGGAGATCACTGAATCTGCCCTGAACCTGTTCAGTTGCCATCCCTAAACCAGAAAGCCGATGCGATATACCTTTTATCCAGATAGGTGATGCTTCCCACGGGCGAAACGACAACGGCAGTCCCCGTGCAGAACACTTCATCGGCGGCAAGCAGCTCGTCGACCGTGACCTGGGATTCCTTGACCTGTAAGTAACCAACAAGCAATGTTGTAAAATTCCCCAACTTGTCTGATTAATACCCGAGTAGTCCCTGATTAATTCTCTATAATTCCCGATTAATCATTGAATGCGATTTGTTTTCTAATTAATACCCGACTAATCCCCGATTAGTTTGTAAAGACCCTCTCTAACTGTCTGCCCCCTAGAGTTTTTTTACAACACTGCCAACGAGACATGACAATATTTAAAAATATCCCCTGCACAACAAGAGTACCAGGTTCCAGTACGTACCTCGAACCCTTCATTACGAGCAACGTCAATTATGCTCTTTCGAGTAATGCCGGGGAGGATCGTCCCTTTGATAGCCGGAGTTGATACAACATTGTCCTAAGATCATATAGTACAACAAAAAAACCATATTATAGACAGATGCAAAAGAAAACAAGCGAAAATTGCAAAAACGCGATGTGTATTACTATGTGATTTTCTTGAGTATCAGTCAACTATCATTTTTTGCAATTAATGATATTGTTATAAATGAAGTGAAAATGACAAAAATAACCCTAAAATAATAACAATTTTCATTCAGACATCATTGTTGCATAATCTTACTGGGGGCAAAATCATCATTTTGAAAAAGATAATTGACAAACAATGTTCTAAAAATTGTTAAGCGTTGGTCGGGCAGAGAAAGCTTTTGAAGACGAACAAAAGATTAATCAAGAATTGATCGAATTAATAGACTAATCAGGGATTAGTCGGAGATATTTAGAACACTGGTTGACAATTAGTTTTTACAATAAACGTAAAACACAAATATTATTTGCAAAATTCAAATAATACACCGCTAGTTTTTGCAACTATCCCAAAAAACATTGGTGTGAACATATAGCTCTTAACTCAAACTCATCAACATAAGCGTCTCATTTGACTATTTCCAAAAATCAAGGATTCAATTGGTCCCCAACAATATCCATAAAAGCTAATGCAGCAAGAAAAGTACCTTAACAATGAAAATATTGCAAGAAGAAACCTCCTCAAGATACTTCTTGTGCACGCAATCAAGGTACAGAACATCAGAGTAGCCTTTCGCTTTTGCTGCAGATTGCGCCTTCAAAACCTGGATCGGGAAAAATAATAATACTAAACCAAAACCAGAATAATCTTCAACGGAGCATATGCACGTATGGTTGTTAATGGTCATGTTAAGTTAACATTTGGAATCAAATTTTGTAAATCAAAGCAACGATGAAAACCTAGTGGCATACCGCGGCATAGTTGCCTATCGTCTTCACGCCTCCGGTGCCACCCGGAGTGGCACGATGCAGCTCGTGCTCGATTACTAAATTTATCGCCGCCACACCTTCCTGGAATGATACGATCAAAAACAAAACTTACGTTACGGCGCGGAATGGAGCTTATAAGCGTCACATATAAACAGTGTTGTAAAAATCAGGCTAGGCAGATTAAGATTTTTGTGTGGAGAAAATAACATAATTAATACTAATAGGTATTTTTTTTTATTCTTAAGGATATAAATGTAGCATATATTAAAATGTTGATTTTTATATCTTAAACATAGATTTTTAGTATTTGATAGGGCATATATAATAATAATAATAAAATTAAAGTACAAAATATTCTTTCAAAAAAAAAGTACAAAATATGAATATGATTAGTTCCCAATTAATCTCCGAGGTCCCTATCTGCCTGACTAGGGCTTAGCGTTTTTTGTAGAACACTGCATATAAGTTTAGCGTCAAACCTTAAAATAGTTTCCTACGGGAGAAACATAAATCAGGAAAGTATACTCCGGAGCAGGAGCAAGACCGAGAACAGATCCGCTCCCCATCAGCAACGGTCTGATATATAACGACCCTTTACCAGGAGGAGGAACCTGGAAAAACGACATTGATGATGTCAACACAAAACGCCGTATCATCGAGTACTAATAAAAAGAACTCGATCGTGAGATATACCCAGCGCTTGTTAGCTAAAACTGTCTCCTTCACGGCTTCTACAAACTGTTCAACGGACGGCGATGGCATGCACATGCGCTCCGCACCCATCTGCATCCGAAGCGCATTTTCCTCGGGGCGGAAGAGGAGGATGTTACCGTCTTCTTTCCTGTAAGCTTTCATTCCTTCGAACAATCCCTAGACGAAAATATTTTAAAAAAATGGAGATTTGCGTATAAAAAACATAGCATGGGCAAATGAGAACAATAACAGAATCAAAGAATAACCAAACCAAAGAGAACCATTTTGAACTAAAGGATTGCGATTTTTTCCCATGTAAGGAAAAATACCCGAAGAGACATGATATTGCAATAGTCTAATATACAATTGTCCAAACCTAACTATCATTGCAAAACTATAACACCCAAAAATTTGACATAAAACAATCAAGCAACCCGAGCAGATTGCTAAATGTGATCGTCAATGTCTATCCTCAGAAATTCACACAAGAAAATCCAAGTTTTATGCAAATTCATATACCCAAAAGCAGAAACACGCAGAAACCAATTAACTTGTTCTATGATTCTACCCTGTGAGCTTAACCATCACTGCAAAAAAAAAAATCTGAAACCAAACAATCAAAACAGCAGATGATACCAGAAAAACAAGCAAAAATTGATTGCCAATGTCTATCATCAAAGATTCACACCCAAAAGAAAGACACATTCACAAACCAAGCAACCAACTCACTTGTTCTATGCAAATTTATCACTGCAAGGAAAAACCCAACTTCTAATTCAAATTCAAAAAACCCAAAACCAGAAACAATCAGAAACCAAACCTGCCCATAATTCAAAACTCCAGCAGAGGGGCTCAGCTCAATGTTCCCAAATCTCTTCAATTCACCACCAGAGAAGCTCCCTCCACTGCCACATTTCATCACATACATATAATCCGTCGACAGGAAGCTGAATCCGAGGCTGTCCCACTCTATATCAGCCAATTCAATCGTCTCATTCCTGAAATCAATCAAACAAAAACCCAAAATCAACCAAATCAACAAAACAATCTCAAAATCAGCCAACTGGGTCGTCGTCGTCGAAGCAGTCGTGCCTGTGAGCTTCAGAGAGAGCGACGCTGCTCCTCAGAACCGCCCGGAGAGAAGGAAACTTCTTGTGGAGCTGCAAAAACAAATCGACATTGACGAATCTGGAAAAAAAAAACCCAGAAAAATTAGGGGAGTGGATCGAGAAAGAGAAGACCTTTAGAGGAGAAGCAGAGAAATGGGTTGTGGAGGAGAGTGAAGGAGGAGCGTAGAGGAGAGAGTGGCAGAGATGGTAATTTTGCTGAAAACCTCTCAAGACGGCGCTGCCCTCCATTTTCGTCTCTCTGAGCTGAAGCTAATTTTGCTGTTACTTTCTGTGTTTTTCAGTGTTTTGTGTTTATTATTTATTTTTCTTAATTATTATATGTTATTTTATTTGACTCTTTTATTTATTTGCCAATTTTTTAAAATATTTTTGTTTTTGGTAGTCAGTGTCTCGGTCAAAAAATTAATATTAAAATTACTTTTTACTAAAATGGTACGTGTTTCAGACAATTTAGAGGTTAATGAATGATACTTTAATTGCAGTGGTTGACTTTAAATGTTTAGTTATGATTATTTTCTGGTGATAAAATAAATATATCAAGAAGTGTTAAATGAAATGTTTTGAAATTATTATAATTGATGAGATCTAATTATCATAATTTGGTCGAGATGACAAAAATATGTTACTATTAATTTATTATGTATATAAGAGTAACAAATATTTTGAATTTGACGAAAACTTAATATCTCTTGTTCAATATAGTATGGTACAAAATTCAATTAATTTATAAATTTTATTTCATCGTCTCATGGGCTTAAATTTGGGCCTTTCGTGTAAGAACATTTGGTACCTTAGCTCACATATGATGCTTGAGACAAAAAATTTGGTGGTTTCTTTTGGGAAAACTGCTTTATTAATTCAATTGGGGTGACACAAAACTCCACACCCATGAGCACCCACAATTTATCGTTTTAACAGTAACTAAGAATATATAAGCACTACTTCATTAAAATTCTAAACAACACTAACGCTAACAATCAACAACACTACCAACATATTAAACCCTCTAAAATTTGAATAGAGACTCGAAACCCTGATATGGAGACTAGGGAGCGAGCAAAATCTATCACCACTAAGCTAAAATTGTGCAAGACTACATCACCGAGAAGGCTTCCCTCAAAATTCCTCCGATGATAAGTAAGGACGGTTGCCGGAGTTCCTCAACCGGAGATTGCCGGTGACTCAAGAGTTTGAAAAGATAGATAATAACATTAAAAGATATATGAAAAATGATGGTTATTCAGTAAAAACCTGCTAATTATAATAAAAATTAAGAATCAATCCAACCATTGAGTTGATAAAATAAAATATCGAAAGTAAAACAAGTCATTAATGACATATTATTGTAATAACTTAAATTTTCTATAATTATGCATGTTTTTTTAAACTAATTTTTAATATGTAAAATATTTTCAATTCATCGATTTGGTTACTCCACCAATTCTATTAACATGATTTTCTTATTAATCTCCCTAAGTTCTCTTGTCAGACCAGCTTCTATTATTTTTATAACACAAATTGGTATATGTGTATGCATGCATTCCATTATATATACGTAAAAAGAATTTTGTACCAAATTTAACTATTTGTTTGATCAGATGCAGTTAAAATTCAAATATTAACAAGGGATAATGACACTTTATTACACCTAACTATAGTGAAATGACACATTCATACCTTAACTATTTTAATCTCTTTTTTAGTATCTTGACAATATTTTTTGTGACAACCTATCTTTAAAATGTCTAAAATACCTAAACTACCTTTGTTTTAAGAAATTAAAAATTGAATTAATTCAATTTTGTTTATCTCTGTTTCAATTTAGTTTATATTTAAGATGCAATTACAATTATGCTCCTAAATCTAAAATTAAATTTAAACCATTTCAAATCTGGTTTGATAAATCAAATTGGACCAATTATATTCTAATTTCTTAAATCAAGGGTATTTTAGTTATTTTAGCGTAAGTTGTTACAAAAAAGATATCAAGATACCAGAAAAGAAAAGAAAAATAGTTATGATATGAAAGTGTCATTTCGCTATAATTAAGTGTAACAAAGTGTTATTATCCATGTCAACAACTCTATTCTCTTTTATTCCGACCCACGACCCGACCCGACCCAATAATGGATGGATTTGATTGGCTCGTGAAACGATGCTGAGGTCCTTCTCACTTTTCCAGGTTACTTTCCATATGTTTTTCAAAACCTTGTGCATCACTCTTTGTCCCATGTTTCATTCCATCATTCTAAAAAACTGTCCCTCCCTCTGTTTCTTTCCCCAGAATTTGAGTCTTGTGCTTATCAATTATCATATCCTCCACTTCACTCTCTCTTCAACCAAGTTCAAAACCAAGAAGAAAAGGAACAAGAACAAAGGTGTTTTTTTCCCTTCTCATTATGGGTCATCCTCACAATCTCACTTGCACATGTTTTTCTCTCCTCTTTCTCATGATTCCAAGCATGACCCAACATGGATCCATGGCTCAAGGTAAGTGGGTAAGCCCTAGATCTTGCAAAACCTAAAAAAATTCCATAAGATTAGACATAAACATACCCAAAACTATATTGTTAGAATAAATAAGAAATATAGTTTAGGCAATTATAGTTTTGGTTAGGTTAGTTTGATTTCTTGATGTCTAAATTACAATAATATAGAGCACTTTACATAAGATTAGACATAAACATACCAAAAACTATAATTATTCTAATAGATAAAATCTCAAATTGAGAATTACCTTTTCTACTGTATAATTTATGGCTAGATCATTGTTTTAAGCTATTTACAGTTCAAATTCACATTGGTGCAGGAAGGGCACAAGTCAAGAATGTTGACTTTGACTTTGACTTTGGTCCCATTGGAGGAGAGAGCAAGATGGTTTTGAGGGCTAGGATTGGGTCAAGGCCACCAAGGTGTGAGAGGAGGTGTAGCTGGTGTGGTGGTGGGCACTGTGAGGCCATTCAAGTCCCAACAACAACAATTCCTCAAGGACAACATGGGAAAGGAACATCTCCTTCAACTGTGGCTAATGTTGTTGTCTATGAGAGAGGAGATGGTGATGCAAGCAATTACAAGCCCATGAGTTGGAAATGCAAGTGTGGGAGTTTCATCTTCAACCCTTGAATTCAATTGAATTGAATTTCAATTTTCTTGTACTATTATTCCCTATATTGTATATGCATGAACATTACAATAGTACATTTTGTATTCCCAATTCCATGCAAGTCTCAATCCATCTCAATCCTCCACTCAATATCTTTGACTTTTTTACCTTGTCGGTTGAATTTTTAGATGAATCGAGTTTTAACACGGTATTAGAGTTTTGTTTACGACCTATATCTCCATCGATTAGTAGCGTGGACGAATTTTGAATATGACGACCATAACAAAAATCTCACAAAACTTCGTATCCTCAGGCTAGGAGGAAGTCATTTCTTCATCTCAATGTATAAAATTTTGATAATCGAAATTACCCAACACTATATTATTATTATTTTTTCTCAAATGTTCATAATACCCTTTTGGGGTTCAAATGTGTAAGACCACTTCTAGCTCTAGGACATGACATTGATGAAAAATGTGAGAGGTTTAAGGATTGTTTGTTTTAGGTTTAGGAGTGTCAAATGGGTCAATCATGATTTTGGGAAATCTCATGTACCATTTCTCTCTTGACCATCAATCTCCTCCTACCTGCAACAAGAAGAGGCCTTTTTAACCCATCAACATCTTGTGTCTTGCAGTTAAATCAATCAATCAATCAAGAGGAGATTGAGAGAGAAAAAAAACATGTGAATGACAACACCAACTATGTAGAGTGAGAGAGAGATAAGGTTGGTGCAGAGGTTTCTGGTTCATGGGTGAATCAGAGGAGGTTCCTTGTAACATCAGACTCAATGGTACTATTTTTTTACTTTACAATTGGGACAATTCTTTAATTTTGGTTTTAACATCTTGTTGCTTTCATTGGATAGAGAGGAGGTGATGCAATACAATGCTTCACTATAACCTTTAGTTTCAATCCAGTGGAATTATTATAGCACACTTTAATATCTAATGATATTTTTTAAGTAATAAAGATAATCAAAGATGATTATAAGTTTCAATGAATGAAATTATTATAGCACACTTTAATATCTAATCATATTAAGCAATAGAGTTGATCAAAGGTGATTGTATGTAAAATGTTATTAGAGTCATACAAATTATGATAATCAAAAGAATAAAAGTAACCTTCAATCCAAGAAAAAAAATCCTTTCTCAGATGTTAAAAGATGAGTTAAAAGACCAATAATATGGTTTTTGGAATGTCAATCCAGAACAAGGGGTTTTACTGATTTGCTGATAAAAAATATTGGGAGATGATAAATATAATTATTTTTATATTTTGATTAAATTAAATTTTAACATGTTATTTTAAATTATGCAGGTATAGCAATGTTTTCAATTTATTTTCAGTAAATACAATCACAATACAAAATACTCATACTTATAGATTTAATTAAGCTAGTCTGACGCAGATTTAGAGTTCTACCACATCATATCGGGAATACTGAATCTATAACGAGTTCAAGTATTCGTACACGTCTTTTTATCTTGACATATTCGAATTTTTTTAATTTTTTCTAATTACAATTTATCTATCTGGTTTAATTAAGGAGAACATTACATCTCGAATTTGAGCTCAAAAAATCAGAGTTTATACCTTTGATTAAGACGATTTCTGTCTTCTTTTATACCGAGCCTTTATTATATTACTCAACTTTCAATTCAACTCAAATCGTCTTATACTTATTAGATAATTCACTCAAAGTTTAAAAATATTATTAAATGAATAAGATCAATTTTCAATGACACATCTAACTTAACGAGATCGCCCTCAATACTAATCTTAGGCTAGATCAAGAACCGAACCTTCTCGAGGTCCATAATTTCATCGAAACCTGTCCTTAAGGTATATGGTTTCAAAACCAAATTAACTCTTCACTTCTATTTGGTAAAATTTTAAAATGATAACTTCTTAATTAAGACATCCACGTCAAATAAAAAACCAATCATAAAATAGTATTAAAAAAATTTCATTACCAGTTCGTTAATTGTAGGGAAGAGTATTTTGAACTCGAAACCGATCCCCAACCAAAAACCACGAGTAACTGTTTAGTTTTGATTATAATTGCAAGCAAATAACTAATTTTAGTTTCGGCACTTACAGACTAAGAACTGCAGTTAATCAATTCCACACAACACATGTCACTTCGTCAATATACACATGTGTAAACATACCAATTGACTACATTTATACCTCACAACTGAAAATTTAAAGTTTTAGGCTATAGATGGGATTGAAATTCATCTTATTCAGTCTATAACTCAAACTTAAATTTAAAAAAAAATCAATTCCAACGAGATAAAATCAAGAATTAAACAAAAATACAGTATAAAATAAATCATTTCTATAATTAGAGAACTACAGAGTCTGGTCTGGACCCCAAAACCATGCCCACCCCTAACTTATAGTTAACATGGATTGAATAAAATATTTTTATTTTATTTTATTTTTAAATTATATTTTTAGAGATAATGATATTTTGTTACACTTAATTATATCGAAATAATATATTCATCCTACACAATTTTTTTTTACGACTTATATTAAAATGACTAAAATACCTTTATTTTAAAATCAGAATAAAACTGGTCCTGAAATATACATTTTCAACAATAAAACAGTTTATGTAACATGGTTAAGAGTGTCTCTTTTGGCGTTACATTACAAAATTAGCGCAAAAACGCCATTGAAGTAGCGCGAGTTCAGACCCAATCTGCGCAAATACACCAACACAAAGTGTCGACCCCGACGAACAAGGAGACTGACCCATTTTCTCATTCACTCCCATTTCCCATTTCCCATTTTCGTCTTTCGATTTCAGCATCTCAGTTATCATGATCGCTCTCTAGCTTGCGCGAAGAACTCGATTTCATTTTCTGGGTAACTCTCTTTTCCCTCAACCGGTGATGGGTTCTGTTTCTTTCTTTCTGGTGCCTACGTGCATTTTGTGGATTTGGGATGGTGGGTTTTGTGATTTTCTGATCTGGGTTCGTGTGGGTGGTTTTGTGATTTGTTGATTTGATGAATTCTGGAATTGGTTGTCAAATTTGATACACATTTCTTGTTTCTGTTACAATGTGTCTTCGTACAGTTTAGGTTTTTGAGTCCTGATGGTTTGTTTGGGTGATGGGAAAATGCAGTTTCTTCATCGAGTTTGTTTTTTTTTTCGTTGTGGGTGTGTTTGGATACTGAGAAAATTTGTTTCCGGCAATCTTTGATGAATTTTATATTTTGCCTTGTGGGAATTGTGACTTTTGGGTATTTAGGTTTTGCGTTCTAATGGTTTGTTTTGGTGATGGGTTATGCAAATTGTTCATCAAGTTTGTTCCTTTTTCTTCTTCTTCTTCTTCTTCTTCTTCTTCTTCTTCTTTGTGGGTGTGTTTGGATTCTGAGAAAATCTGTTTTCAGCAATCTCTGGTGAATTTGGCATTGTCTCTTGTTTCTCATGTTATGTTGGATCTTCTGGTGAATTTGGATTCATTGTGTCTCCTATTACATGTTCAAGCTCTGCACGTTCAGGTTTTGAGTACTAATTATGTGTTTGGATTGTGAGAAAATCCATATAGACATTTTCTAGGTGCAAAAGTGAATTTGACATTGTCATTTGGATTTGGATTTGGATTTCTGTTGTCTCCTAACACATTTTAAGTTCTGCACATTGAGCTTTTGAGTCCTAGTGGTCTGTTTGGATTCTGAGAAAATCTGTGCACATTTTCTAGGCTCAAAGTCGAATTTGACTTCTCTCTTGTTTCTCATATTCTGCTGTTGGATTTGAATTTCTGTTGTCTCCTAACACCGGTCTAAGCTACAATCAATGCATTTTGTTTTCGTGTAGATAGGTTTTCTCCTAGAACATAGCAAAAAGACCGAAGAACACACACAATGTTCAGGTACTCGCCTCGTAGGAGCAGATCGCGAGGCTTCAAAGTCAAACACGTCCTGCAGCTATTCCTCCTGGTGAGCGTCTCCATATGGCTGCTCTACCAAATCAGGCACTCCCGCGAGCAGAAGTCCGATTATGAGGAATCCGCCCGCTCTGCAAAGGAGAGCATCAAGCTCGGGAGGAAGGACCTCCTCCCGAGGATTGACGACACAATCACCAAAGACGATGATAGAGATAATAACATCATCGTAGACCACTTCAAGCCTGAGGGAACCGGCAATGTGGAGATCAAGGCTGGCGTCGGGGATGGCCTGGCGCACGAGAACCATGTCCGGGGAGAGGTGGATAGCAGGTGGAAGCCGTTGTATGGGAAGCGTGAGAAGGAGAGGGAGGATAACCCCAAGGAGGAGACCGAGGAGGGAAAGGAGGAGGAGAGCAAGGAGGAAGAACCCGAAGAGACTCACGAGGATAAGGAAACCGAAGAAGGGAAGGAGGGCGGGGAAGAGAACGAGGGGGAAGAGAACAAGGAAGAAGGCGAGGCAGAAACCGAAGAGAGTGAGAATAAGTCATCTGATGGAAATGATGCGCACGACGAGCCTGCCAGGGAGATGCATTACAAAGGGGATGAATCTGAATCTCACAACGCTACCACGGGGAGCGAGCACAACCAGGTGGAGAATTCTCACGAGTTTTTGAAGTGGAGCAACACGAACAGCACAGAAGCGTACATCCACCAGGACGAGCGCGCCAGGAACATGAGGGAAACAGAAACAGAAGCAGAAACAGAAGCAGAAACAAAAACAAGAACTCGCGAAGGTAAAGGAAACAGGACTATCGCGTCACCTGCAAGATTACTCAGACGAAACAATTCTACAGCAATCAAGAGAAACGCGACTAACCTGAAGAGCGGTAACATCTCCTCTCCGCGAAATCTCATCGCCAGGGAGCGTAACTCAACCCTAAACCGAAAAGAAGCAGAAACCAGGAAATACAACTTGTCCTCCTTCGAAAAATCCTTAATTCTAAGGAGGGTGGGGGTGGCGAATTCGACATACCCTTTTCGCAAATTCATGTTCAGAAGACAGGGCGTCAAGTCCAACGCGTCGTCTGCAGAAACAGGTAAAAATGTTGCAGCGAAGAACCAAGATGGAAATGTTATAGAGTCAAGAACGACATCAAACACGAAGAACACTACAGACTCTGCTTACAAGAAACAGGTCGGATCGAATGATGATCATCAAGGAAAGTCTTCGGTTTCCCAGGAGAGGGACGAGAGTGCAGGCGCTGATGATGTGCAGAAGCTCAAGGAAATGGTGGATTACTCGTCGGTGATCAAGAAGGAGGATGAATCCCCCGACAAGGACAAGAACAAGAACGTGAGCGCTCACAGCGATTCACATTCACAGGAAGACGGGGAGGGTGACAATGGCGTGAGCGATGAATCTTCCTTGGAGACGTCGAATCCTCAGGAAGAGAAAGACGGGATGCCGGATTTGAAGACAATGGCGGGTTCAGTAGCAGAGGGGAGGAGCAGCCAGTGAAGTGAGGTGGGAGAGAGACATTTTTTTGGTCATGGGTTTTGGTTCTTTTTCTATATATGCAATTTTTTGATGTGATGATTCGGTGTACTTGTTTGAGGAGATTGTTCTTTGTTTGTACTCTATTGTCACACAAACAGGTTTTGAGGCTTTGTAAAACCTCAAGAATTCAACATATTATTGCAATTCATTTTTACCAGGTTCCAATATATCGGGTTTTGAGCGGGTTTATCATAGACATATCGGATTCCCGCCAGATTCAAGATATTTCGCTTTCTTATAAGATAAAAATGAGCTGGTTTGAGATATAAAATTGGCAATCAAACAGCTCATGCAAGTTTAGTGATCTCGTTCTCTGCTACATCAATTCAAAGAATTTTGCCTCGAATTCCTATCTGGTTTGAAATAGTTCGGGGCGAGTTTAATGTTCCATATCCCCTCCAGTTCAACAACATGCTTAGAGAAACATAATATTCCTTTTGTATTTAAGCTTTGCAATGAATAGGTTATTTCACATGTTTTCACATTTTGAGCTAATATTGTAAAATTTAAGTAGGGTGTGATGATATGGCTGTCTTTGGGAGTAATGAACAGTTTTCACATTGCAAGAGTCTACTACATCAACAGAATTTGATTGAAATAGGAAGGTTTTGAAGTTGTATCAAAAGAAGAGACAATTCCTCTAATTATTTCCAGCAGTAGTTCATAAATCAGATTCAAGAAATGCCGTAGTAGTTATGTGCTTACAAAAACAGCATATCCACACGAACCGGCAACAGGTAAATTACAATCCTTTCCCAATGTTTATTTTAGCTTCATATCGCTCTCACTGACGCGAAAGAAAATGAAGCACGATGAACTAAGCTCACGACGCCAAAAGGGAGGCCCTAGTGGTGCTTCACCTCGAAAAGGCCATCTGGACCTGGATATCATTGAAAAAGTATATCATATCAGATTCAGTGTCCGTGAAACAAATAATTCAAAAAAAATGAAATAAAAGAACATCCCAAGTCATGCATATAAAAAGCAGAGTGAAAACATTACTACGCATATGAACATATATGAAAAATAGGACCATCATATATGACCACAACATTACCAATCAACAGAATGTGCAGTCTTTCAGCATATTAGATGATGGAAACGCATCCAACAAGATCAACTTCTTTCAAATTAAAATAAGGAATGTATTTGAAAGAGAAAATAATAAATAGATGGGATCGTCACATACCCCATGGAAACTCCTTATTGCGGATGTGCATATATGGGTATGCCTGCATAAATAACAAGCAAAGGCGCCATAGTCAGAGACTCAGATGAAAAGACGACACAATCAACAAAAGTTATAAAATAAACAAAAAAAAAGCAATTAGAAGAGAGAACAAGACTCACAGGAGGCTCGTCATAATGAGGATGACCCTTAGAAAGATTGTATGCCCCTAAAGCCGTGCATGCGATGATGCCTAAATATGTTATCTTCTCCCACTTTGCAGTCTCATCTGGAATTATGTATGAGAAATTTTAGAAAGGAAATGAACAATTGCATGTAGCGATAAACAAAAAACATACAGAATCAGAAATCGATAACTGAGCCCACTCACTCACTATTTCATTTATCTAAACCACATTATGTATTTATATCTCTTTCCATAAATTTCACAATAATTTCTGCTTAGCACTTGGAAACCACGACTTGGGTACTCTCTAGATCAGCCACACCTAATAACAATTGAGAACGCGCCATACATATTTAATTCCAATCACTCCTATTCATGTCAAACACACATCTCAATCCCAACCCTAACAATAAAATCACATTTCCAGAACCAAAACTATGCGTAATTCAGAAGGAAAAAAAACATTTGATTACATCAACAACCACATCCAAACAAGAAACAAGATTCAGTCAAGTCCCAACTTTTAAGCATTTTAAACATCGACATCCAATCAATCAATGTTCTAATTCCTTTAAACTACCACATCCTGTCTCATTCCTTGCCCTAACTACCAGATTTCATAATCATTTCGGCTCAGTACTCGGAAACCACGACTTAGGTACTCTCTAGATCAGCCACATCAAATAAGAATTGAGAACACACCGTACATATTTAATCCCAATCACTCACATTTCAACCCAAAACCTAACAATAAAATCAGATTTCCAGAATCAACAGAACCAAAACGATTGATTACATCACAAACCGATCACAGTACAAACCCTAACTATCGACAATCACATCGAAACTGCTGAAAATTGGAAATTCAGATTCAATCACAGTCTAGACCTAACAGTGAATCAGAAATGAAACTATTATCATGAATCGGCTCTGATTGTGTATGTATAGGTCAGAGGAGACTTACAGGCATCGTCGTGGTGGCCGGAGGAGGAGAAGCTCCTCTTGGAGGCGGCGGAGGGTGCTCGAGAGCCACCGCGAACGGCGGTTCTGAGAAGAGCAGATCCAGATCGCAAAATCGCCATTTCTCTCTCACACAGCTTCTTCTTCTTCTTCTTCAAGCTTCGTCACCGATCGGTCTCGAGAACCTCCATAGCCAAAAACCCTCGGAGCTTATATTGCGTACACAGACGACTCAAGCGACGTCGTAGTGATTGAAGGTTGCGTGGGCTTAGTCAATGTGAACGGGTTGGGCTCGTGTTAGAAGGATACATGATGGCCCGTTTAGTTCAGAGTGTTGGGCTCGTGGGCTTGTGAAAATTACTATTGGGCCTTTCATAAGGCCTGATAAAAACCAACCTTCACCGACCTCATCTCCGACCTCGTAACAACTTCTCCGGTCATCCTCGCTTACTCTCCATTGACTGGAGATGCTTGCTGTGGTCGTTGCCGGAGATGCTCGCCGTGTTCCATATTTTAAATGGACTCCCCGTTGATGTTTCAATTGTCTTTTTTTTACGTAGATGCAATGGAACGGCTCATTGGCTCGCTAAATTTGTTTTATTCATTCGTGACTGGAACTATAGTAAATGGATTGTCCCACCTTCTTTTGCCGAAGTTGTTCGGGTTGATGCATTGATAGCTTAATGAATTTGGGTTTTTTTTCAAAAAATAATTAAATTAGGAGGGCAAGGAAGATGAGATTAAATTTGTTGAATCTCATAGTGCGTCTATTTTGAGTTGGGTTCGAATGAGTTTATGACTGGGTTATGAGTCGGTTTGGCTTGGTTTTGAAAAAACAAAACTGAAACCAGACATATGAGACCATGTATTTGTTAATTAATACAAAATTTATTCGTTGAAGTAAATGTGGCCACATTTTTGCTTTAATTGAAGACAGTAAATTAAAATTTAACCAATTATGAAAAAGACATTTCCATTTCAATCTTGCAATGTCTATGAAAAAAAATGAATCAAAGTGTGTTAAATAAATTTAAACAAATGATGCAAATGTAATAATCTATTAATTATTTCAAAATTATTAAAAAAGAGAGGTTCACTTGGGTACAAAAATAGAAACCAATTAATAGCCTATGTCAGATTCATCTTCAAAACTCAAAAGTATTTTGTCATCTTTCAATTCATTTCTCTCCTTATTTTATTACAAATTATTCATATAAATCATTTGGTAAATATAATAATTCAAATTGGTAATCCTTATCTTTTCCTTGCCCTTTCTTTTCTTTGATCTGTAATTATTTTCTCTTTCTTTCTTTGGGTTGATCTTACTAATGAATGCTTTTTAGGTAATCAAGTATATTAATATAGCTTCAATATATAAGCTTGTGTAGAACTTAAATTTGGGTTGAGTTGGAAGTATTTTAAAATCTCCACCTATTAATTTGTTCTTTTAATCAAATTAAACGTTGAAAAAGTACCAGTAAATAATTATTATTAATTTTTCTATGAGACTTGGGTAGTTTTTAAATTTACCTACAAAATATTTGAATATTATAATCCAATACCACACATAGTAAATTACTAAAATTACAAGCAATGAGCTTTTTTTGTGAGTGTCTCATTTCCTTCTACCCTCCTATTTCCCAAAACCCATATCTCAATTTTAACCCACAAAAGGTCAAAGAAAAAAACAAACCCAATTACAATTACACACCCATATAATGAGAGAGAGAGAGGGTTTCAAAATTCAATGAATATGGTGATAAATGGGTCATGAGTGAAGCAGAGGATAGGTTCCAAAAATGGGAATGTAAATGCCACATTTGGCTTTTGTACATATTTTGTGGCCCAAGCTTTTGTCACTCAAAACCATTTTTCATGTAAAAAAAATATAAAACTGAAGCATTACTTGGGCAAAATTGAAGTTTGATTATCTATTGCTTCATATTGAATTGACTTGTGGGTTGTGGCCAATTTGTAGAGAAAAAAAAGGTGTGGAGTGTCCAAATATGAATTTTAGAGAAATAAAAGTTACACACCTAAAATATTGGACCAACAAAAAATAACTCAAATAATAAGTGTAATTCAGCTTAAAATATGAAAATTTTATAAAAATTGATTCACAAAAAATACAACCAAAAGCACGTAGTCAAAATTTTATAAAATTCAGTTTATAATAAACTAAACTGAACCAAAAACTGACGTGCTGATACCGAGAGTTATTACCTTTGGCTTAAATCAATGGATTGGCGCTTGGTAAAAATATCGTAACTTTATTGATTTGTTGAAGTAGAGCATGTGAGATATATGTATAGTTGTCATCAATTTGGGCATTGGCTTAATGATTTATTCTTCATTCCAAGTTCTAAAAGTGGACTCAACTTTGGTTTTAAATAGGGAAAATGAAAATTAATGTTACCACAATATAAGCAAAAAAGTGATAACTTCACATGCACAAGTTAATGTTAGTAGGTGGAAATTACCTTTTGGTAATTTTGAAAAGATATTTGACGAAACGACAGACAAAGTACAAAAACGACACAAGACACATGATCACTCTCTCCTTTATATAGTACTTGAGTTGTGGAGCACAACAACACTAGACCTCGATCTCTGCTAAATTTCGATTTGATTCAGGTACCCATTTCCATTAAACCTTATTTTTTGCTAAGCTCTGATCCACCTTTGTTTATGTTTTCTTCTCCTAAAAATTTTGGGTTTTAGGTTTTTGTTGTATTTGATTTGATTTCATGAGATTTTTGTTGGTGGTTTTGATCTCATATCATATGGGTCTCCTCATTTTCTTGTTGGGAAAATTTGAAAATTAAAAATACATTATTAAACACAAGAGATACACATTGAAGCTTGTTGTGTGATAGAGATCCATGATTGTCATTAATCATTTAATCATTAGTTTTAGCTTATTAAGAGTGATTTCAAATAAAATAAGATACTAACGCGTTTGATTCTCTCTCTATCTTCTCTGTTTCATGCAAATCTAGGGATTTTGAATTCACCATGGCAACAGCAACGGCAAGGGTGACCACAACGGCAACAGCAAGAGAAACCGCAACGGCAACAGCAAGGGCGACCCCAACGGAAATGGCAACAGCAGCGGCGATGGCAAAGACGGCCGGGACGAAGACGGCAACGGTAACGGGGAAGACGGCGAGCATGAAGCTGGCAAAGGCTACGGCGAATGCGGAGAAGAGGGCAACGGTAACCGCGACGATGAAGACGGCAACGGAGACGGGGAAGATGGCAACGGTAACGATGAAGATGGAAACGGCGACTGGGAAGACGGTTACGGCTACGATGAAGATGGCAACGGCGACGGGGAAGGCGGCTACGGCGAATACGGTGGCAGGGACGGCAGCAAAGTCGGCAATGGCAACGGAAATGGCAACCGGGAAGACGGCAACGGTGAAGACGGCGGCGAAGAGAAAGGCGGTTTCATCTAAGGCAGCGGTGAATAATTGTGGTTGTTGTTGTTTGATGTAGTTCAGTTTATTTACCAGCAATTGGAACTTAGTGCTTGCTGCTTGTTTAATTAATCGGAATCAAATGTCTAATTAATTAATTAAACTGCTAATCATCATTTAGTTCCCTAGCTTAATCACCATAATCATGCAACTGCTAATCTTTATATATATATATATATATATATAGATTCTCTATCAAATAAACATAATCATATGGCTAAGAGTTATTTATTAAATTAAATCACAGTAACAAAGACAATTGACAAAGGTATAAGGAAATTACCAAGGAAATGCTTGCAACTTACCATGACAAGCAACAAAAAGTGATATTTCAAAAGCATAGTTTTAAAAATCTCTGACTTGTTTAATTAATTTTTTACTTCTCCAACTTATCATGACAAATAGTTAAAGCTTAATTAAAAAATATCGATAACTTAAAATGGGACATGTTTTTAAATTGACCGATTTTTAATTTGGTTCAATTTTTTATCGGTTCCTATTTTATAAATCAAACTCGAACTGGTAAAAGTTCGGTTTTTTTTTCATATTGAATTGAATTAAATTGATTTTATTTGGTTCAATTACTTTTTAGGTCAATTTGGTAAAGTTGATATTCCTAAACGAGTTTATATAGTCAAGTTTGAATTTGATTCGAAGAATATAACCAATCTCGAATTTGACTGACAACAAAACATATAACAAAAATCAAAAATCCTCTTAAATAAATTAAAATTTTTAAGTTAAGTTAAATTAAATTGAATTATGAGGTAGATAGATTTGAGTACCATTCGTCCGATAATTATGAAAGAGACATTTCCTCTTCAATCTTGCGCAGTGCGTATGAAAAAAGAATCAAAATGTGTTAAGATTTTTCAAAATAACTATTTGGCTGGACCTAATATATGAAATAAATAAATTTAAACAATTAATGCAATTTAATCATCTATTGTTTATTTCAAAATAGGTGTATATTAAAAAAGAGAGGTTAATTTGGGTACAAAAATAGAAACCTATTAATAGCCTATGTCAGATTCATCTTCAAAACTCAAAAGTAGTCTGTCATCTTTCAATTCATTTCTCTCCTTATTTTATTACAAATTATTCATATAAATCATTTGGTAAATATGATAATTCAAATTGGTAATCCTTATCCTTATTCTCTCTTTGGGTTGATTTTACTAATGAGGTTGAGAGAGAGAGAGCTTCAAAATTCAATGAATGTGATAAATGGGTCATGTGAAACAGAAGAGAGGCTTCCATAAGTGGGATTGTAAATGCCATATTTGGCTTTTGTACATAACTTGTGGCCCAAGTTTCTGTCCCTCTCAAAACTAGTTTATATAGTCGAGCTTGAAGAAAAATAACCAAACTCGAATTTAACTGACAATCCTCTCAAATAAATAATAATTTATAGGGTTAATTCCACGTAAATCTCCCAAGGTGTAAGGCTTGAAGGGCTTCGACGGATATGTGGTCGTCGCCATTTTTGGTGAAAATGCAGGAACCTTGTGGAATTCACAAGATTTTTACATTTTAGGGTTTTGACTAGTCTGTTTTTGTTTGTTTTGTTTTAAACGGGTTTGTATAGTCTTGGTTGAGCTTGATTTATTATTTGTTGATCTAATATTTTTAGGCTCAATTAATAAAAATCGATGAGTCACGCATTTAAATTGATCGATTTTTATCATTAATTATAATTTGATAAACTGAAACTGAAGTGGTATAATTTCGATTTGATCATATTTAGGCAGCCCTATGATATCCTGATCAAAGGAAGAGAATTGCTTAAATATGCCCGAATATGTTTCATTGTCATGTTATAAATGAACAAAATAGTCATGGTTTAACGAGGAGTTAATATCTCGATCCGACATAATAAGAGACGAATATCACTAAACTCATTGTATCAACATGTCAGTCTAATACACTTCAGAGCAAAATTTGCGATCCGTCATTTCTTGATTAAATCATAAATATAAGATCTCTGTCAAGTTTGAAGCGTTTTATCTTCTTTATGAAAATGACATCCGAACGGATTCAGAGTAAACTACTATTCAGTCCGACCGAATCGGGGATGATATAAACATGTTGAGTTCGGAATATTTTGTCATCGCTCGGCCGCTCTAACGGCACCATTGACTGAGTAACTAAAGAAGAAAACTTATATATACAGAGTCAAAATCAATGGGTGAACTAAGCAATAGAAAGGAAACATAATGCAACAGAGCTTTACAAAATTTGGGATTGAACCTTTCGTGTGTTCGAGGATTATGAATTCTGGAAAATTAGCCTCGACTTCAACATGTCATGTCCAAAACCTCCTCCCGGTCCGACATTGTGCTCGTCCTGCAAATGTTGATTCATAATACTTGTCCGGCGATCCTGTAAGGGAGACGCAGCGTTAAGAGAGAGCGGATATAGCGTTAAGGATGCTTTCAATGCCTAACATGTAAAATGATATCAGGGGAGGTTGATTTGAGCATGTGTCTGTAGGTCTTCACGTGCCTCCGACTCTAGCGCATATGTAGAGGTTCAATTTACTATGGCCCACGTGTGTGAGGCTACACGCGACGGAGATGTTGGAGTAAAGGCACATGCGTAAATCGTGAAAGGAAATAATTCCCACGCATACAAGCGTAATGTTGACCTTTTAGTTGTAGGACCCGACCCAGTTCATGACCCATTTTATACAAACGGTAAGAAAGTGTGAGAAAAAAGAAGCCGTGATCTATAGTTTTTCTTTTCCAATTTCTCTTCGGGAAATCCTAATCTAATTGTCTGTACGACATCAACTATGTACAAGCGAGCTCCTTGTCACTTAATATCAGTGTTCTATAATATCCGACTTGTCCGATTAAACCCCAATTAATCTTTTCGATCAATCCCTGGTTAATCCTCTGTAGTTCCCGATTAATCCTTCAATCCGATTTATTTTCTGTTTAATCCACAAAAAGCCTTTTCCGCCCGACTAGCGCCTAACGGTTTTTGGAACACATCTTAATATAACTTATGTTGACTGGTGTGATTCTATATAGTAACGAGAAAGTACAGAGTACAGTTTGATTGTATACCTTGCAGTCCTGGCCGAAACCAGCGCTGGGGGATGAAGCGGGCACGGGGCCTTCACAGCAAGGCGGAGACTGAGTTCTCGTCCTTGGATGTTGATTATCAGGCCAAGAGCTTCGTCGATCAACCCGATGATTCTCGCTGCTCTGGCGCATCAAATACGCTGACGGGGAGTGATCGTGGGCCATCAAGTAAACAGAGCTATGGTGCTCTTCCCTGCACAGAGTATGCGACGAATACAGTCCACCAGAAGAAGAAGACCTGGGAGTGACGTTCTGATGGTGCTCGGACATGATTGATGACCTAGAATAAGTCTGGCTAATATAAGGATGATGTTGCTGTGCTGCTTGAGCATATAAATTTGCTGATTGCCGTCTATCAGGAAGTGACTGCCTCATTGGAGGCGCTAGCATCGAATCATCGATAGCTATTCCCTGCTTCGCTGCATGATCCAATATCTGTTTCTCGTCGAGCCCTAGTCCCATGAGCAAGCTCCAGAGGTTTCTTTGCGCTTCCGCTTGATTGTGAATTACTTGATCCCTCATCGCCATTTCAAACTGAAGCTCGCTGTTAGCCATTCCCTACATTAGTTGAAGGAAAGCAAACATTTAGAGAAAAATAAGCTTCACACAACCATATAAACCTCAACTCAGAATCCAGTCGTTTGAGTCTACTCACCAGGAGCCTGTACTGGCTGAGAATGCGCAAGTATGTTTTGTTTCCGTTGTTACCGATGGCTTCATCGATCATGTCTTGGAGTTGGCACCGTTGTTTCTCGTTTGCTTCAATTTCCTGCAGCGGTGAAATCAGTATCAGTTAGAAAGCTAATGCACATATCCTATGCATTGTGGCATCATTTATATAAGGGTAATTTGCAAAAAACTGCTCTATAATGACACTTTTACAAAAGGGTGTTAGTGTTGCTTGTTAATGGCAAAAAGGTGTTGTGTTGTTTGCATTTAGTTTTAAAATGTGTGTATTCGTATGAAAATGATGAAATTACCCCTAAAACTAAAAAAAATTAAAAAATAAATATTTTGAAAGTTTTTCTGTTTTTATTTTTCAACTAAAATTTGTATGATCAAATTTCGTAATTTAATTTTTAGTTATACTATTTTAAAATTAAAATTATGTAATAAACGTCTTAATCCTTAAATTCAGGGGAAATTTCGTCTTTTTTTTTATAAAAATACACATTTTGCAAAAAAAAATTGCAAACACAACACATTTTTGCTATTAACAAACAAACAACACCTTTTTGCAATTTTCTCTTAATATAATTTGCAACACCTTTTGGTAATTGACACCAGCTTCATCATTGTCGCGGATGTTATCGAGAATGATTTGACGCCTAGCTCCCAAAGATTCTACAACTGCTCCGTCTTTCCCGATAGCCTGGAGCCGAGAAGAAAAAAACAGTAACAAGTTATATGGATTGTATGTTCAATGGAGCCAAAACCGACCTGGCTCATATAGAAGTACAAGGGGAAAAAGTTCTCCAAGTTTTAGCGCGCAATTGGTTAGATTTAGTTTTGTTATTGGTTTCGAGAATGCGCACTATCTACCCTGAATAACAATCAGAGAAGAATACAAGTATAAGGTAGTATCTAACCTGTTGCTTTGCAATGGCATCGTCAAGATGCTGGAGTTCAGTCCGATTACGGAGGTTGGTTTCCTCGAGCTCAAATAATGCCTTCTGTAAGTTTATCCTTTCCTGTACATTTTCACTGATTTCATGGCTCAAAATATTCAAGCAAGACAGCTCATCATCTGCTGCTTTTTCGGCAGGTTTGACGCTTAGTTGCGATTCCTTATCCGCTAATTCTTTTTTTAATCGGCAGACTTCAATCTGCAAAATCGTGTAAGTCATTTCCCGATAGATAGCGCCTGCTAGATATTATAACAAAGACAGACAAATTGAACAGCTTACCTGAAGACTGTCAATCATCCTTTGGTAGTCCGACACATGAGTATCAACTGTCCCTATGTTTTTCTGGGAAAAGAAGCACAGTCAAAAGACGAAGGAAATGAAAATTTAGTACAGGTTACTAACGAATGTACTATGACATTAGATAATCGAGAGCATCAACATAACCCTCTAGGGAATCATATTATGCTATGCGTTAGAATAAATAGGAATTATAGTTTAGGGCTCTCTATATAAACAATTCTATTTTTTAACACTGTCATAATATTGTTATAAAATAACCTCACCTGGATATGTGTCTTTATTTCCTTAGCTCTGTCTGCATATTTCAATGTATTCAACGTGTGCTGGTATTGACTGTTCCCAGGTGATATTGCAGCAACCATGACTGTTTGAGAATTTCCACTCAGACCATCTTTAAGTATTCGTGTCAGTTTGCTGAAAACAAAAATCGACACGAGCTACATCATCAGGATAAGTCCTTTTTCGACTTGGCACGATATGGAACCCTTTCTGACTTCCTGACAAAAGTAATGACCAATATATACCTATTACGGTAAGGAACATAAGCAAGACCCTTCTTGTGTTGTTTCCCCAAAGCATTGATGCAGTTTGCTAAAGCGAGAAGTGAACGGTTAATGTTGGCTCCATCTCTTAACTTTTGGCCCCCGCTATTTGTTTCAGAAGCTCGTTCACTGCCAGCAAGGTCCACCAGTGCAAGCTTTCCTTGCATGACCTGATTTCTATAAGTGTTTTTCTGTTTTCTTTTGACAGTAATTTCCAAAACTGCATGCGACCTGATTGTGTGAATACAACTCTTCTATGAGATTGTAAAAATGAGATGATGGGAATCAATTTAAGATCTAACCAAAAGAAACCTCCATGCATATGAATGAGGAAGGATATATGGATTAAATTTTCATCATTGACAAGATACTATAAGTAAAGAATGGACAAGAAGCTTTCTCCACACAAGATTTCTATGAAAGCAAGGTCTTGAGTTCAAAGCTTGATACATATTGGGAAAAAACTGTGGTATGACTGTAAATTTTAAAATATAAGTCGGACTCTACAATTGATTGTGTGTGACCCTTCCTTGCCTTCATATTTAAATCTTCGTACTTATTAATATTTAGTACATGTAAAACTCATTGAAACAACAAAATACCAAGTTTACACTATTGATTTTCCAAAAAAAATATCTGTAACATTTTTTTTTTAAAAACTAATGTATGCTGCACATACCTTGAGGATGTTGCATTAGCCTCTGTACTATCCGTTTTTCGTCGACTGTTTCCCAGATTTAGAAGTTCAAGTATCTTATCAGCTGAGTGAACCTATATTAACAACCAAATGTGTCAGAAGCTGGCAGTTATCCCAAACATAAATACAAGTAACAAAACTATGGCTGGAAACTGGAAAGCAATATGGCAACTACTTGAATAGAACTCTTTTAGATTTTAAATTTTAGAAGTTAAACACGGCTCAAACTATATTGAGTAGAGGAAATAATTTTGATAAATATGTACAGATAACGTAATGAACCTTGATACTCCTGAGCCCAGCAACAATTATTCCTTTTACAGGATCCTCTCTTAGTTCCAAATGGCCCGATGACTTTTCAAGCAAATCATAAATGACCTGTCCTCATTGAAAAATATCCATCAACAATTTTATACTAATAAAAACAAAATTGCTTTCTCCATAAAATAAAGAAAGAAAAGCAAACCTACTTCATTGTAAACTTCCAGGTAAGAACAAGTGACTTCAAACTTATCCGAACTATCATCCTTTTCAACAAGACTAAAAATCGTATGCAAACTGAGAACCATCAATCCGGGATCGTCTTTAGTCCCAACCATAGTATACGTTTTACCACTGCAGAACACAACACCATAATGCCTAATCAAATTCAGCTGAAATCTTACAAGAGCCAGAAACACATACACACAGAAACAGAAACTCGAGTGTTCAAGATCATAAACTCATGTACCTTCCTGTTGACCCATAAGCAAAAACAGTTGCGTTCAGACCTTGAGCAACACCAGAGATCGTGGAAGATATGCATCTATTGTATACATCCTGGAGATCCACAAATCATAATCATAGATAAAATCATAACATCAACTGAGAAATTAAATTACCTAAAAATAGCAATTATAGTTCTCATTCTAGCAGAATCAGTAATTCCAACATTCAATAACAACAAAGATTCAAAAACTGACATGAACAAGCGTATCCACAATTCATAATCATAGCTAAAATCATAACATCAACTGATAAAATTACCTAAAAATAGCAATTATAGTTTCCATTCTAGCAGAATCAGTAATTCAAACATTCAATAACAACAAATATTCAAAAACTGACATGAACAAGCATAGATTACACACCGAATTCGAACTCTCAGGACCGAAAGCATGATCGAATCTGTACACTCTCTCCTTGGTCCGATTCTGCACGCGATCGAGATAGTCCTTCGACAGGTCCGGATCCAACACCACCACTTCCTGCAGATCAATCAAAAACTGAGAACCAGAACCAAATTCGAAAACTCCAAAACTCGAAATTCAAAATCCGCAGCACCGAGTCACCGTCACCGACCTTGTTATCACTGACTCTAACAATGTCGAGCCCTCGCTCCTTCGCCGACAACGGCCTGCACTTCACAGCGACCTGCAAAATCAAAATCAAGCTCAAGCAACGAAAATTAGGCGAATCAGTGATCCAAGATCAATTCGATCGATGAAACATTGAAACTCACAGTGAGAGTCGTCGCTCTCTTCGCTGCGGGAGCTCTAATGCTCGGCATGTCCGATCAACATCCCAACCTCACGAGCCCTAGAAACTCCAACACTCTTCGCCGGAGACGAAACGACGGCGTTTTGTGGAGCTGAGCTCTTCGCCGTCGCCGGAGAACCAGAAAATCCGGTGACGAAGGAATTGAAAACGCAGAGAAAATGTAGAGAGAGAAACAAATGAGGATTGAAAACTGTACAGTAACGAGTAAAAATAGAACCGGTTTTGGGAGGGGAGGGAAATGATACGGTACCGAACTGGAGGAACTGGGAGATGATCGTGGCCGTTGATTACGGTTGGGCACGGTTCCCACCCTGAACCGAACCGAACCGGACCAAGAATCACCATGTGGGAAACGGTTGGGTTCTTTGAGGTTCGGTTCCGGTTCCATCCAATAGGAACCAATTAATTTTTTATCCTGAATTTAAGAACCGATTTAGACAAAATTGATCCCGGTTTATAAAAAAAGAAAACGTTAAAGCGCCAATAAGTTATAAATCAATAAAGAGAACGTACAAATTGTGAAGACAGAGACGACGAGACGGTGACCAAGTTTGAGCCGAAGTTTGTTGCTCTTTGTCTGCCGTCAACGCTCACAGACAGAAGAAGCAAAAAATTAATCAGCCAAAAAAGAAAGGGTCAAAAGCGGTGCGCCCACTGGACTGAGGTGGAACAGTGGTGTTGGCGGCGTCTGGGAGCGACACATGTTCAAGCGAATCGATTCAATTTTGAAACGAGGTCAATTCTTGACTTCTTGTAATGCTGGAACTGAGACTAAACCGATTGAATCGGTTTTCTTAAAATAAGTACCAAGATCGACCCGACGCCCATTTTTCTCTTTTCTCTGGGTTTTTTAGTTCTGATTCGGCTCGGATCTCAGTTCGAAACCGGTTCCGGTTCTGTTTTGTCCTGATTTTGGACGGAGGTGCAGTGGACCTTCGTTTTTGGAGCCAAGTGGTGTGTGGGGCTTGTTTGGCAGCGAACTGGTTGTTGGGTTTTAATTTCGAAGCACTTTTTGAATTATATTTTTCTAGAGCTGGGATTGTGTGCATGTGGGTGTATAGGAGTGGTCGTGTAACCTGATTTCAAATTGACTGTTACGTATCGGAGAGACTAACTTTTTTTGGTAACTTTTGTTTTTTTGTTTGTTTTATTTTAAGCTATTTGTTTGTCCCCATTTGACTTATGTCTTCAACCAAGTAATATATATAAATAAATGAATCGATTTTTTAGTAAATTGTTAGAATTTAATTACTAGATATTTAATTTAAACTTGTTTCAGTTGGGTTGGAGTGCAATTCGATTTTTGAATTTAAATTATTTTTGTTTGATAGGCAAGTTGAACTCTAATTAATCTTTTAATTAATACTAGCAAATTATTTTGTTTTATATTTGATTGATAAATATTTATAATCAAATCGGAGAAATCAATCTTGATCAGCTAATTTAATATTTAATAATTTATATACATATAAAATTTAACTTTTAATGAATATTTGTTATAAAAAATAAATGGGTTGAAATGAGGCGATATTTTAAAATTATTTAAATATTTTTAAAATAAAATCGAGCTTAATTGCTTTTTAGACTATTTAAAGTCAAGCTTGATCCAACACCATTTTCAACTCGAACCAAAAGGGTTGTGTTAATTGAATGTTATATAAGGTAAAAATATGTTAATTAAATGGACTATATAATAATTTTGTTTTGTTTCAATAGGTTTTTTAAAATTTTTTGATTGAAATGTTATGATTAGAGAGAGCTATTTTAAATCATTTAAGAGTGTTAAGTAAGTGGAGTGGGACACTACCTGATGAAGTAAAGAAATAGACCTACTAAAGTTGTTGGTTTTGATTAATTAAATAGAGCCTACTCTCCTTCATGTCCCTATTTAATCATCATCTTCAACAACTGTATTTAATTATTGTAAATTAAATTATAGTATCCTCCATGTCTCTAAAGATTCTCATGAACTGTCCTGCATTTGTATTGTATCATATTTAAAAAAAACATATATTACATGCACATACATAAAATAGTGGTCTATAAGTAAGAAATTGGAATAATCAGTTCAGTTCATTAAATTTAAATTGATTTTAATTTTTTGAATTATATATGATTTGATGTGTTGATTAAAATTATTATAATTTAGTTCATCTTCAGTTATAGGCAATGTTGTTTACGATTCGATTTTGAGTTGGGATCGATTAATTTGTTTTTTGAAAAATAAAATTCGAAATTGAACTAATGTGATTTGGTTCGATTTTGAACGTGTCGATTTTAGTTTGGTTGGTCATTATCAAAACGAATTTCATAAAACTCTCATGTTTTAAGTCATTTTGACATATTATTTCATTTAGGTGTTTGTTGGATATTTTTTGAATTGATTTTCATAAAATTCTCACATTCTTGGTCTATTTTGGCTTGTTACTTGATTTTTTTGTTGGCTCAATATTTTTAGGCCAAATTAGTAAAGACCGATGACTTAAAATGAGCAACGTGTCAAGATCGACCGGTTTTCAATTCAATTTTTATCGGTTCTCAATTCATAAATCGAAATCAAATTCAGTTCAGTTTAGTCGGTTTAGTTGTTTTTGAACATCCTTGGTTGTAAGGATGTTTACAGTTTGGTTTTGAACCAAATTGGTTCGGAACCGAACCAAAGATCAGCTTTTGGTTCGGCTTAATTTTATTTGAACCGTTTCATGCATTGTCTATCTTTAAGCCTCTTCCGATTAATATTTCTAGTTATTTTTGTTGGTTTAGTATTTGTAAGCCTAATTAATATCAAAGAATAGTCCTAAGATATTCTACACAAATTAACCATTTTATTTTTGGTTCGATTTAACTTTTTAACAGTTTAATTTGTACAAATCAAAACTAAACAAATTATTATTCGGTTTTAATTTTAACCGAACCAAAATGGTTCGATTCTTTTTTTGTGAACACCCCTATTCAATTGTCATGTCAATGTCGAGTCACTGCCACATGGACATTGAAATGGGCTAATAATTAAGATTTGTGACAAGAAATAAAAAAGAAAAATTAGATCTAATTAAAGTACCTGAAAATCCTAATAATCACATAATTATTAGTGGTATAATAATATTATTATATTGACTACATATGTATTGTACTGTCCTTGTCGAGTGTCGTTGGATCGGAGACCGCAACACTGCAACCATATCAGCTGGTGATATATGGATTTCAAGTATTTGAACCCAAATATTCATTTAATTATATTATATGCTTTAGGTGGTGACATAAATATGTCAATTCATGACCATTTGTGGCCTCATTGTGTCCATGTGCCCAACTTGTACGTGATTGGACAAGTTTTGTGATTTTCAATTCATTTTTATTATATTTTAGACGTCAAATAAGTTCGAGACGGATTTTCTGATCTCGATCCCACTTTTGAAATATGGATCATGTGTCATCCTCATAGTAATAAGTAAAGTCGTGATATATATACCAAACTCTTGAGGTTCTCTTCGTCAATATGGTATATTATCGTATTGTATTGGTCTACTCTTCAACATTAAATTCCTTTTATCACATCGATCTGCTGAATTTCCGCCAAGTACGAAATATTTTTATTCGTTATATAGATGACACAAAATAATTTCATAACTAATTTTTTGACCTTGACTAGATCTGAAATATCAAACCTTTTTCGAGTGCGAGACATTTTATCGTTCCTAAGTTGTTAAGTTCGAGTAATGACCTAAATCTTAACTTACCTTTCGCTTTATCGATTCAAAACTTATCATTAATGAGGTAAGGATCAATATATCAAATACTGGTGCTCAACAATTATGTTAAGTAAACCCAACTTCAAGTTTTGTCATTAACCCAAACTCTTGATTATAATCGGTTCACGTATAAGGTATAATATTTGATATGTTGAATGATCAATTTAAATGTTTATGATCTAAAAATTTCCGACTAATTCAATTATAACATGGTAAAAAGTTCACTCGCATATTTTGTTTACGTAAATAAAACATTTTATGCAGGGCAAAAGAGCAGTTTCCACCCTCCACTTTCCTCGACTAGAAAGTACCCAAAAATAGGCCTCACGAATCAGCAAGTCCCGTAAATCAAGTATGGGTTGTCCTATCCAGCCCATGCTCGCCCTTAGGACAGGGGACAGAATCAGTAAACTCACCCTAAAATTGTCATGTTACTGTATCATTATACGCGGACAATAATTTATGAACTTGTCATAAATTTAATGTCTCTAATTCGATGAGGTAGGGATGTGGATCACTAAATCCGCTTCGAACACATTATGTTGCCATCCTTATTCACGTCTCTTTCCGACTTTGATTTCTGATTCCAACACAAACACAAAATTTTAATCTTGTAATGGTTTGCATGTAGATGACAAGTAAAGGAAATGTTAAAGAAGTCTATTGAATGACGACGAAGTCAATTGGAGGCAAATTTGACAATCTCATTCTTTACCATATCGTATCTATATCGTATCGGACATTTCAAGTGTCTCCTAAGTTTCAATATTTTTCTCTTTACCAATGGTAACTGATTGAACAAATTTAATAATTCTTGTTCTTTTGTCTCATCATTTGAAATATCAAATCCATTGTTGAATTTGAGTATTTTTAAAATTAGAGTAGAAAACCAAGGAATTTGGAATATGGATTAAATGGAAGAACAAAAGTATTACATCTCAATATAACCCATCATCACATCATATCTCAAGCTAAAACCAACTCTCATCTTTATTTTTCATTCTTACAATAACCTTAAACTCCCCATACATAGGATGCTCAGAAGTTTGGGCCGGCGGCGAGGATCTCCTCGGTCAGGTCGCCATCTTCGCCTATCTGGTAATTGGTGAAAGTTCCGAAGTTCTTCTTGAACAGTCCGGCCAGCTTCATCAGTGTTTCATTGTATGCATTCTCGTCCGACCACTGCAGCAACAACCCAAAATCATGTTCGGACGACAAAAGTGCATATCCGATGTTCAATATTTATTAATTATGCCGACAAGAAATAAGTCAAAGATCGGCCTAAAATGTGAGAATTTCATGAAACCTAAAATGTAAGTCAAAGATCGGCCTAAAATGTGAGAAATTCAGTTGATAAAAAACTGAACCAATAACCGACAGGTTCAAAACCGGAACATGAACAACCCTACTAAAGGTCACAAGGCGCAGAAGCGTGTAGGATTGAACATCTACACATGAGTCAAGGCAGTACCAGACTTCTGCATATGCACTGTGTACTGTGTAGGATTGAACACTCGCACACAATGTTCTAAAAAATGGTAAGAGCTGGTCAGACGGATGTGATATTCGGGGACTAATCTGAGATTTCTAATAACATTGCCTACTCGTGATCATAAGTTGGAAATAACATGATTAGACTACCAAAGGTCATGGGTGAAGTGACAGAAACCTCATGTAATAAGCATGATGTCACTTGTTCTAATCCCAAACTGTCGATATTGTTAGTTTGGTTTGATCCTTAATCTCGACATTCAGTCCTTTATGTTCATATATCTCTCAACAAGTAGATGTGGAGAAAAAACATACTGTGTTCACCGGATCCAGGATTTCAGACGGCACTCCTTCGACCTCAGTCGGGATCTCCAGCCCGAACACCTTGGTCTTCTTGTAGGTCGCATTCAGGAGGCTTCCCGAGTGTATGGCATCGATGATCTTCCTCGTATAACTAAGCTTGATCCGGTTACCACAACCATAACTGCAGAGAAAAAAATCCCGATAAACATAACTTGGAATGTTCAAATCCTATTGTTTAAGTGTGCAGATTCAAACCATTATTCTCATGCTGATTAAACTAAGCCCTCCTTGTGATTTCTCACATACCAACTGTTTCAATCTATTTACACGATTTTAGCAGTGTTCTAAAAACGCTAGGCGCTAGTCGAGCAGAGAAGGCCTAATAAATCGGATTTAAGATTGATCGGAAATTACAGAGGATTAATTGCGGACTAATAAGAGATTAATCAGACAAGTCGGGGATTTTTAGAACACTGGATTTTAGAAGAATTTTACCTTCCGCCAGACCAGCCGGTATTCACAAGCCACCCGGTGGCGCCATGCTTCTGCATCTTCTCCGCCAGCATAGCTGCATACTTCGTCGGGTGCAGCATTATGAACGCCGCGCCAAAGCAAGCTGAGAACGTCGCCTGTGGCTCCCTCACGCCCTCTTCGGTCCCAGCAACCTCCGTTTCATGGAAAAACAACAAACTCAATCGCCAAAACCAGCATTTACAGCAGGAAAAAAACAGTTGATGGTCGAAACATACCAAAGCAGTGTAGCCGCTGATGAAATGGTACATGGTCTGCGCCAGGTTCAGTTTGCTAACGGGCGGGAGCACGCCAAACGCATCGCACGCCAGAAGAATCACATTCTTCGGGTGTGGACCGACGCACGGTAGCTTTGCATTCGGGATGTACTCGATGGGGTAGGCTGCACGAGTGTTCTCTGCAAGAAAAACCCAAAACAGAAATGAATTTTTTTTTCTCGTGCAATCGAAGAAATTATTTGACATGACTAAATTTACCTGTAACGGATTTGTCAGTGTAATCCACTTCTCGGGTGTGCTCATCGAACACCACATTTTCCAGAACTGTGCCGGTTGAAACAAAATGTGATCATTAGTAATATGCATTGGTAAAGCTCGGAAACAAAATAAATGTAAGGATCGATAAAACTCCCTTACCCGTGCCAAACTTGATGGCATTGAAGATATCGGGTTCTTTCTCCCTCGAGAGGTCAATGCACTTGGCATAGCAGCCACCCTCGATATTTGACACGCCATTCTCGCTCCAACAGTGCTCGTCGTCTCCGATCAAATATCTGTTGTGATCAGTGGACAAGGTTGTCTTTCCAGTACCTAAAGTATAAAATTGAATCTAATAAAGCCAAGATTTTAAAAAACGCTATGCACTAGTCAGGCGGATAGAGACTCCGAGGACTAATCGGGGATTAACCAAATTTGTATTTCTCTACTTTTAAAAAATATTTTAAAATAAATTATTAGACATGAATTATAACAAATAAAAATTATAAAGTTTTTTTAAGATATAAATATGATGTTTTACTATTTGTTAAATTCATGATTCATGTCCTTCAGAATATAATAGAAGTATCAGTAAAAGTACACATCAGTATCCTTTATTTAGTTTTTGGTATTTTTTTTTAAAAAATAGCCTAAATTCGCTAAGACCCACCTAAACCTGTCTAATACCACTTTAAGCCGGCTGAATATATGAAATCTAAATTCACATCAACTACATTCTTAACCCATAACATAATATGTAATTAACAGAGAGATCGTTATCATATTATCCGCGCCAATGCCATACCTGACAACCCGAAGAAGAGGGCGACATCTCCGTCTTTCCCCATATTGCAGCCGGAATGGAGGGACAGGATATGGCGCTTAGGCATGAGATAGTGCATGACGCCAAACAGACCTTTCTTCATTTCCCCGGCGTACTGAGTTCCGAGGATGACCATTTCCCTTCTGGCGAGGTTGAGGTCTATGCTGGTAGAGGACGTCATGTAGTGGGTGTAACGGTTGCAAGGGAACCGACCGGCGTTGTATATGGTGAAGTCTGGAGTACCGAAATCCTCCAGCTCCTCGGGAGTGGGTCGGATACACCTACCACCACGCTCAATTATTTCATCATACACTAAACTAACACACCAACGCTGTGGCTCGAGTTAGGACTTTGTAAGCAATTGTGGTAACATAGTTACTTACATGTTGTGCATAAACAGAGAATGGTATGCTCGGGCTGAAACAATCCGGACTTTGATTCTGTTCTCCGGATCCCAGTTCAGGAACTGATCATTCACAAAGACCTAAATACGGCAAATACCATACATCATCAATGAGAACCTAGTTCAAGAGCTCACAATTTTTCACAAAAACCCCAATATGACATACCATCATCAACAAAAACCCATATCCAATGAATCACAACTCATTTGAATCTAAATCACAAGCAAAATAGAGATATTTTCACATAAACTCAATCAAGTTCTTACCTATACATGGTAAAATTCAAGATTGTTTTCGAAAAATAACAAACAGAGCCATCGTCAGTGAAACCCCATTCAAGAGCTCACAATTAATTATCCATAGAAACCCAAATATGAAAATACCAAGCCATTGTCAACAAAACCCCATATGGTATGCAATCACAACTCATTTGTATCTAACTCACAAGCCAAAACTAAAGCATGTTTTCACATAAACTCAATAAATTCTTAAATAAAGATAATAAAATTCAAGATTGTTCTCGAAACAACAATAAACCACACCATCATCAATAAAAACCTGCTTCAAGACCTCACCACCTCAATATACATTTTCCACAAAAAATCAAATGTGAAAATATCAGACCATCATGGAATGAAATCACTAACTCATTGTCAAAATTAATGATGTTTCACACAAACTCAATCAAGTTCTTAACTACACACAACCAATTCCAAGATTGTTCCTCAAATATCTATGAACATCAATACAAAAAATCTCAAATAACTCCAATTATCAAATTAATGTACCTTGTCCAATGAGTTCAAGTAATCAACAGCTCGCTCCCTGTTAACCAAAAACGTCTGCTCATCCATCTCAATGTTAGGTGAGCCCCTAAATCACAAAACCCAGATCAAATCTCAACTACTACAAGCAATCAACATCAAAAACAAGAGATCAAAGAGACCCAGATCAAAGAAACCACTCACTTGCCCCACCAGAGCTCCTGGGCCGTGGACGCGTCCCTGACGACCCTCTTGTCCCTCGGAGACCGACCGGTCTTGGCTCCGGACAGCGTCGCCAGAGCTCCGCTCGAAGTGACGAACGACCCTTTCTCGTACTTGATGGCCTGCTCGTACAGCTCTGAACCAACAACACCATCGGAAACAAAACAACAAATTTCGTGAGGATTCGATCTGGGTTTGGTCGGTCGATTACAATTCGATCTGGGTTTGGTCGATCGATTACAGTTCGATCTGGGTTTGTTCGATTTTTACCGGCGGGAGAGAGGTTGTAGAGGACATGAGTGAACTTCAAGGAGCTGTCGCTGACGCTTATGGTGGGCGCGACCACATGGTAGTGGTGCTGGTGCTCCGTGGGCTTTGGGCCGTCGGATTTTGTTGATGGGTCTCCCCTCACCACCTTGGGCCCAGTTTCTCTTGTTAGAGAGGCCAACGAAGCACTACAAAGCCCAACAAATTTTCAGTAAATGTATATTCATAAATAACAAGTGCGGTAAAAAAACACTGGGCGCTAGTAAAGGTAAGCGCGGTTCCGAATCAGCTAGAACCGATCCGAACCAAATTTATCACTTCTCTACACATGTGAACCAAATTGTAAAGTCTAGTTTTGATCATACCCAATTTGAACTGACTATTTTTTGATCTTAAATTCATGCTTGCTTTACAGAGAAAATTTGATGTACTCGGCTCGAACTCGAATAAACTTCTGTAACTACATGAGTTTGGATCGAAAGAAATAGATAAACTCAAGATCGACTCAGTCAGAGTCAGTTCGTATAATTTTCGCTAAACCCATTTACTAAATCTTACATTTAAAATATACATAATAATTCATTAAGTACCATACGAGCCAGCTCGAGCTCGAGCTCGGCTCGACTGGGTTCAACCTATCCAACTTCATCGACTACAATTTCTAATTCTAAAAAAAATATGCTGGAAAAATCACGAAATCAATTCCATAATAAACAAACTGACTCATAAACCTTAAAATCGACTCGTTTATTAACAAGCTCAACCCTCGTTCAGGGTTTTACACCCACAAAGTCACGCGTCATTTTATGCAAATAAAGCATTTCATTAATGGCAAATTCGTCATTTCCACCTCCCGCCTTTAGCGCCCAAAATAGGCCCACGAATCAGCAACAAGTCCCGTAAATTCCCACCAGAAACATATATATATATATATATATATATATATATATATATATATAATAATTTATAAATAAAACACAAGGCGCGTGGGCGCCACGCGCACCTGATCGACCGGAGCTGCATGTTGCGGCGGTCCTCCTCGGAGACCGCCGCGAAGGAGCTCCGGTCCGCCGCCGTGAGCGGCGAGTTCGGCGCCGACCTCTTCCTCTGCAGCGAGTGGAGCTCGTCGATCGTCCTCACGCTCACCGGCGCAGCACTGTCGTCGTGGCACACCCCGTAATTACCTCCCCCAACTCCGTTACCGTTACGCCCCTTCGTCACCACCCTCGCCAAGCCGTTGGACCCTCCGTTCTGCGCCATTTCTCTGCCAAAAACAAAAATCAAAAAATGAAGAAACAGAAATTGAAAATAAAATAAAATTATCGACATTGAAGAAATTGGACCTTAATTGGGCTGTGAAATTTCAAATTGGTTCGATTGATCGATCGATGACGCGAAGTTGTGAGTGATGAGAGAATTGGGGGAGTGAGAATTGGCTATTTATAGGCTTTTGGTTGTTACTGTAATTAACAGTCTTAACCCGGCTCTGACCGTGGTTTGTTAACCGCGGTTGGGTATTATCCACCGTGGTCAAGATATTCATTTTGAAAATTAATTAATATTTAAGAGATTTATGGCATGAACAACAAATAAGTCACATAGGGACCAAAATTGACTTTGCAAGACGCGTTCATTTAGAAAAGGAAGAGAAAGATTGTTTCTGCACAATTTTTATTTATTTGTACTATTAAGACTGCACAGTCTGCACTAGAAAATAATAATAATTGTAATGATAAATTACTGTATGTATTCGATACGTGGTTGGCGATTGTCACTGACCAACACATTTATCGTTGAATTGAAAAGATAGACACTTCTCATGTATTTTTAACACAGACACTATGGGTGTTCATGGGCGGCTGACCCGCCCATAAAAATTTTTTCTCACCCGCCCGTAAAGGTGCGGGTTGAGAAAGTAAAATTCGTCAACCACCTGTAAAGGTGCGGGTCACAGAAGATGCAAACCGCATGGGTCTGCGATTGGTTACGGTTAGACCCGTACAACCCGCATGATTTAAATCTCTTTTAAAAATCATTTTTGAATCACAGTCGTTTGTGTTAATATTTTATCATTATTCGTAAAAACCCAATTATTTATTATTAATAATAATATATTCGTATTGTATTAGTTTTAATCAATTCTTTGTTGATGCTCATAGATTGCAATCACAATCACGTTCTCCTCAATTATTGTCAAACACAAATAACTCAATATTCAAAATACAATTAATAACCAAAACACAAAAAACCTCAACATTGAAGAGATTGAAATATAATAGATAAATGATATTAAAACCACTAATTCTTGCTAATGGATTAGGCTAAGGTGCGGGTGGGTTTGGTTAACCGCGGGTCGCTTGTCCTAAATCCGTGAACCGCCCAATATTTTGCGGTGTAAATTTTATCATCCACGGCCCGACCCGCAACCCGCGAGTGAGGCCAATAGGTCGCGGGCCAATGCGGTTGGGCAGGTGGATCGATTAGTGGTTGATATTTGAACACCCCTAACAGACACGAAAGAGCTTTTTTCATGAAAAAAAAGGTAAACTTGTGTATGCGTACTATACTCGGATATATAACGCAGTATGGAATGAGAATAGAATGAATTTTGGATAGACTAGATTTTTATAGGTTTTTTCATATAGACATTGTCACTTTTTTTTCCTTACGTGATAATTTAGAATTTTGGTTCCCAAAATCTATCAAACTTTGGGGCTTTTGAAGATTCTTCTCACCAATAATTAGATTTATTTTTGGATACATGTTCGACAATTGTTGCGGCCAACAATTCTATAGTCCAATTAAAAGAATCTTACACTTTCGTATAAACAAAGAAAAACTTGCGAATGTATATATTGCACTTGATATGGAATGAGAATAAAACGGATTAGATAGAGTAAATTCTCATGAACATTTCTATTCACGTCATTTTTGTTTTCTACGTGATCAATAAAGTTTGTAGTTCTCAAAATACATCAAATTTTACCCATTTGAAAGATTTTTTCCACCAATAATTAAATTTTTATCATTAGAATTGTAAATTTAAATCATATGGTGTTTGCTAATTAATTTAAAATGTTTAACTAAAGAATTTCATATTGTTAACAGGAGAAAAAACTAAATTTTTGTTCGCTTTATATATGAAATAATAATAATATTTTAATGATTAAATACAAAATTTTGACGATGTATATATGAGATATAAGAATATCACAGAGATTGAGCAATACGGACGGCAGCGATCAGCACAAGATCACAGCCGTTGATCCGAGATCGAGTACAGATCCGAGGAATCAGGTTCCTCCACCTCCGAGCCGAGCCGAGGCAGACGTACTCAGCAGAAGAAGAGAATCGTGTCCGAGCGTCACGTCGTCCACGTCAGCATCTGGTTATCGCTCGAGCAGCGGGAACACGCACGCGCGCCTCTGGGAGGGTCCACGTCACCGGTCCTCGACAAGAAACTGTCCGAGGTTTAAGGCGGGGCCCACGGACCGCCCCGAAAAGTGACCGCGTTGTCGGTGACACGCTGGAGCTCTGTTTCGACTTTCAACTGCAGATAAATTTGGTTGGTTCGGTGGGGACCACTTGTACATGCAATTTGAAGATTTTAAAAGAGTAGAGAATCGGCTTCTTTTGGATTTAAATTCTCTTGCCAATAAATAAAATGTAACTGCCTAATTAATTTATTTAAACAAAATTTAAATTCCCTTTCCAAATTTAAATTCTCTCAAAAGAACTATGAGCCTCAATTCCATGAAAGATTGTCTAAATAAAAATTATTAACTTTATTAGTTTAGTGCATCTCTTTGATTTGTTTGATATTAAATTTTATTAACGGGTATTTTGTTATACGTAAAAACAAGACTTTTGAGTGTGTTTTAAGATTGAACCGACCCAACGTGAATGGAATTAAGAAAATGAGATAAATAGAATACATATATTTGGTTGTGGATAATATTGAAGTATATATAACTGGTTTGATTTCGATTCATAGAGGTAGACTTGGTAAAAATAAAATTAAATAAAAGAACGATTAGTTTAGACACATATTAGTCCATTAAATTTCATTATTTAGGCCTAAAAATATAGGGTCTATAAAAAGGTAAAAATAAAATATACTAAACCGAATAAAAAACTAACGGATTCAAACTAAACGAATTCGATCAATTTCGAATTTAATTTTTTTTAAATTGAACAAGTCGGTTAGGTTTAATTTGAAGCTAATTCGATTCAAAATTCAATTATAAACACCCTAAGCGACCCATTTATCTAATCAAATACATGAATATGAATAAGTGATATTCTTAAATAATACAAGAAATAGCCAACTTGTGGCAGCACATTACTTTTAATATAAATGAAAAAGATTAATATAAATATAAATATTCCCACATATTGGATTGTTCAAACATGACATAGAACATGAGAAATGGAGGAGAATTTTAAACTATTAATTTCTTGAACAATAATAATAATATATATTCGTATACCACAAATGGGGAGGTAGAGCTCGTGCGGTTCTTATTGCAATTATTTTATGGTATATATTCTTACAATTATGGAGGCTACGAAAGCAAATATAATATATATATGTGCATGGTCGCAACAATTCATATATATTTTCATGCCAAATCTTAACAACCATTGAATATTTTTTCTCTCTTTCGTTCGAAAGATTCTTTGTGTATATTAGTAGAACTTTCGTATACAAATATATTAAAACTAAAACGTTTTTGAAACTCAAAATATAATTGTGATTGTGGAGAGTCTATATTAATATGGGAGAATCTTCAAAGTTGCACACATTTTTAGAAATCTTTATGGTAAAAGTTGATATATATATATAGAGTATGCTTAAAAGATTTACGAGTCCATCACATTCTATAATTTTGCGCTGCATATTTTACATAGTTATACAATTTTGCACTGCACATTCTATAAAGTTCTTCGATTCTGCACAGGTCAATTGCGTTCTACAACTTTGTACTACACGTTCTATAGTTCGGACGTTTGGACACCTGTATTTAGTTTGTAGCATATTTCTTCTCTACGAGGTCATGACTCTCTCTCTCTCTCTCTCTCTCTCTATATATATATATATATATATATATATATATATATATATATTAATTTTTACCTGATTAATCTAAAAATTTGTTAAGTTCGTAAAAGCTTATTAAGCTCAAGTTATGAATCAGCTGAGTTTGGCATAACAGTTTGCTCGCTCTCTGATTTTAAGTTAGGGTTTAAGCCCCGTCATGGTATTTAAAAAAGTTGAAGCTATATTGAATTTTAGTGATCTGTTTAGCCTCATGTGTGAAGAGATATGTTATGTGTCTGGTTTTAGTGATACAGTGTCTACACCCCACTTCATATTTTTTCCATCTATTTTAAAACTACATATTCGAGTCCCCATATTCAAGAATTGATTCAGGGAACTTACTACGAATGTGGATATATATTCAAAGTTGTGGACATCAACTAGGGGAGGAGATATGTGATAGAGGCTCAACTAGGCCCTCTAAATTCATCACTCTTTTCCAAATTCTCTTTATTATTTTTTATTACCACATTAATGAAATATTTAATACTTAATAATGTGATGGGTCAATTTTGGGGACATCACTTGCATTGCATGGAATCATTTGGAATCAATGTGAGATTGAGAATGGGTTTGGTGAGAGGGAGGTTTTGGGGGAGGTCATGACTACTAATTAATTAAATAATTAATATTAATTAATTGATTTGTGTGTGAAAAGCTTCATTTTCTTGGGAAAATAAATATTATCTTTTAGATGGTGATGGTGGAGGATTTTCCAAGCTTTGAGGAGGATCTTGACAAAATTGATGACTTTCCTTCCACCTTCCTATTTTATTTTCTTGGCTATGATTTTTTTGTTGGTGTATACTTTATTAATTCAACAACATTTATGAGTACTATGTCAATATAAAATTTATACACCTGACTATGTTATTTTGCGTGCAGAAATGAAATTTTCCGTGCAAATTGTACCAGTACGAAACATACGTGTATATTGAATATTGTAGAAAAAAAAATTATAAAATAAGTTCAAAAAATGTTCTTCGATAGACTGATACTATATATGAATATTAATAGGGATAAATATTTTAAGGGTTAATTACCGTTTGCCCATACTACACTAGCGCGTTTTACAGTTTACCTCATCTACAATAACAAGTTCAAATTAAGATACGCTAATTGTATTTTTTTTACAAAATTAATGTTTCCGTCCAAATTTTAACGAAATTAGGTTTTTCAAATGTAAAAGGTCAAAAATACCCTCCATTGACCATCAAATTTTCAAAATAATGCCATCCGGTCAAATCCAAAATTAGACTGTATGCTCGCCGGAGTCTCCGTCGACGGCGAGCTCTCCACCACCAACGGCAAGCTCCCCTCCGGCCGTAAGTATCTTTCGAGTCCTTCTTCGACTCCGCAGACTCCCTCGTCAAGTCCTCCCACTTCCACAACTCCGACGAGTTTGACACACAAGAGCAGGAGCTCGTCGGCGCCGCCTCCTCCGCAACTGCTGCTCCGGGCATCTCCACGCGGGTTTGATAGCTGAAGCGTCCAGGTAGGTTTTCATACAAAAATATGTCGGACCTCTACAAGCCCAAATCTTCGCGGCTGATTTGTAGGGAAATCCAGATCTGGGCTCGCGTCACCGTCCGGCAACGCGTTCGTCGACACTAGAAGAGAGGGTCGAACCCAAGTGGCGTCGACGGAGAAGCCATGAAAGACCTAGGGCGGTGTCGTTGAGGGTTGATTCATCAACTGCGAGAGAACCCTAAATCTGCCACCGCCGAAATTCATGGAGCCACAAGCGGAGGCCGGCGAGCTTTGAGCCTGGGTGGATTGCAGATTCGGCCAATCGACTAGAGATGGCTTCTTCGCCGGAGAACTCGACGAAAGAAGAGTAGGTCGTTGGACGGTGGTGGCGGAGGAAGGGTGGTGTTGTTGAGGGTTAGAGGTGATTTAGGGGCGGAGGCCAGCTCATGTGTTGTCGGATTCGACGCCGGAGCTGACAAGCTGTGAGGAGTGGTTGGAGTTGCGAGGAGTGGCTGGATTCTTCGCCGGAGCTGGTAGTGGCTTGCCGGAGAAACGCGGGGAAAGGAAGGAAGAAGATGGAGCAGGGGTATTTTTGTCTTTTTTGAAAAATATCAGGTTTTCCGTCCAAAATTTAACGGTGTTAGAGCAAAATGTAAAAAAATGCAATTAGCGTGTCTTATTTTGAACTTTTTATTATACCTGGGGTTAAGTGTAAAACCCGCCAGTATAGTATGGGCAAACTGTAATTAACCCATATTTTAAGGTAGTCCTAACCTACATAAATACATCTTTATCGTCATATTATTCTTCAACTTAAATTTATTTATGTATTATCGATCTTTTACATGTAAAAATGAGATTCTATTTATAAGTTTATTTATTAAGAAAATGTGCAGCGAACATCAACATATTATAAGTAAATAATCGAATTTCTTCAACTCGTAACGTTTATTAGAATAAGCTAAAATTACAACATATTTATCAAATAAAAACAATACTGATCAATGTCATATACTATTAATCAAGTGTTTCTAGCATAAATGAAATATTTATTTTGAGCTCGACTGGTCATTATATTAATAATGAACAACCTTGAAACAATCAATTTGTCAATTATCTTATTGTTTGGCACATGTTTATAGTGACATCATCTTTATTGATTTTCAGACACCCATAGATCTACGTTGCATGTAACTTGTGAAGTGTAATAACATTAAAATTTCGTAGACTAAATTGGTTAATAATAGAGACTTTCCACTTATAATCTTTAAAATTGTATCTACTATTGAGGTGGAATTCCACACCAATTAAATCATTGATATAAACTAAGACCGCACGAATTGACCGATAACTTATAATTTTATAGTTATGATGAAAATTTCATGATCCGTCAAATATAATATGAAATTTAGAGACGTTTACTTCGTTACATATTAGTGACATGACAAATCTTCGATCCTCTGAATATGCGATACTTGATTTATTTTGAGCTCAATTTTTTTTTCTTCACATGGTTATATTAGAAAATATTATTTTTAAAAAACGGTAGAATTTTTACATAGACGACTAACAAAATTTCTAAAATACATTTAAAATAATATGTTTTCCGGCCCAGATGCTGGCCCAAAATTAGTCCAAGCCCAAGCCCATTTTCTTCACAAACCCAAAGAGTGGTTGTTATGAAAACCCAATTGTTGCAATTTTTTAGGGGTCATTCACTTAAATATTGTAAAATATCAAAATGGAAAATACTTTGAATTTTTGTGGTTAATTTATAATCTTTTTTTTGTGAGGTTACGGCTTTAACTTTTAAGAAACACTTTCTTTTATTTTATATCTATTTCTCTTGAATTGAAAGAAAAATAATAATCTCATTAGAGTATTTGTGGATAATGTTGCTTTAGCCCCCCCCCCCCCCCCCCAAAAAAAGGGTATTTAGTCTTTAAGTGCGAAAATTAAGGGAAGCTCAATGATAAGCAATCAATAGTGCCCTAAAGTGAAGTTTAAGAAAATACAAAAACTAGAATTATAACATTTTATTAGAAAATAATATTAGAGGAAGATCAAACTCGGATGAGACCATCCTCACGCCTGAGGTCCAATTCTCCCTGTTGAGCGTCGTTCAAGTTAACAAATGATTCATATCATCATCAACAGCTCTCCAAACAAGTTACTACTAAAATTGAGAAAACCTGACAAAATATGTTTATAGTAAAATAAAACAGTTCTCAATAAGTCCATCATCTAAATATCGATAATACCCCTTGCACTACGCCACTGCCCCAGAGCAATTTAATTCCAAAAACACTTGCGGTCATAGACTCTTCTTGACCTGAATCAAATCATCCCGGATCAACATAAATGGATTGACGCATCCTACCCTCTCCCACATTATTTTCCCTTAACAAGCGCCTCCCTTGTCGGTAAGCACTCCACCGCAACATGCCACAAGAAAGAGCTGATCTTCGAATGAACACCCAACTCTCTCATATAACACTCCAAAAGGATTTGCGACGAATCGACCTCCAATAATTTCCTCCGCCTATAGGCACTTCTCACAGAAAATGTCCCCATTTTTTTTCCTCCGCTCAATACCATAAGACATCAATCATTACCCCAAAACTGGCATAATTAAACTATCCAAACTAAACCTTGTTAAAATTAAAATGAACCGAGTAATCTACTCAGTATTCTTGATCCACGGGATAAGGAACGAGAATCATTAAATTCGTCTAGACGGATCTACTGTAAAATAAAACAATAATCTCTAGGTACGAAATTACCGAATCTGCCATCCCAAACATTGACGAGGACCCACCACTGTCAATCAACATCTCTACTCAGCCAAAAGGACCAGCCCGTCGGCTATTGCTTGTCCCATTATGGGCCTGGCCCACTGGGCCCTCCATCTTCCAACACATCATTTTTCCACTAAAATAAAAATAAAAATGACTTTTATAAATATCTTTTCATTTGTATTAATTGTTATACATAATAAAACAAAGTTAAACAAAAATATTTATCATAACTAAAATCTGGCGTTTTCAAATCCATGCAAATCGCTGACTTTGTTCAGCGACTTCCTCTTGATCGCCACTTTAGCCAACGTCTCCGCGGCTCTCCAAGCCGAAGTAGGCGTAAGCGGCTCGGCTCGCTCGGTCTTCTTTAGCCGGTGAAGCTTGGCTTGCTCGGCCGCCAAGAAACGCAGGAACTCCTCGGCCGAGCCGGGGCTCGACTTCGCCAGCAAGGCTCGAGCCGAGCCGAGGAGGCGCTCGGCTCCGGAGAACTCGCCGTGCTCGATCAGCCGCCGAGACTCGGCCACGGCTCGGACCGTGACGTGGAGGTTCCTCAGCCGCCTGATGCTGGGGGATCCAGATCTAACGGTCTGAGGTGGAGGTAATGTTAGTGTTTGTTCTTTGGTGTGAACGTGTACGCCTGATGATGGGTCCACGTGATATGATCGTACGGCTAGGGAATGGTGGGACCCGGTTGATGACGTGGGGAATTTCAATTCGATGAGAAGCTCTCTCTCTTCTTCGGAGAACAAGTCACCGATCTTGACCGTGCCTGACCCGAGAACCGCGGGCTGACCCGAAACCGAATAGACCGCAACCACCTTCTCGTGGCCCGAACCGGAAGCGAACCGGATCTGGAGCTCGACTTCTTTGACCGCTACGGTCAACAAGCTCTCGAGGCGCTCGGTCGTGGGAGGCGCGTGATCGCACGCGCCGCCACCGGTTATGGCCAGCGCGTGAACAGGTATGTCCGTGTTGGAGAACCGCGTGGAGGTCACGGTGGGACCGGGCCTGCCGTGGCCGTCGGATAGGAGGATGATGGACGCGGCCGAGTTCCTCTGCCGTCGATCTCCCAGCACCTTCGCGGCTTTCTTGAGCGCGTCGGCCACACACATCCCTTTCCCGGCGCTCCCGAGCGCGTCGACGACCCGACGCGCTGATCTCCGGTTACTCGCCGTCATGCGCCGGAGCGGAACCAGCCGCTTCGAGGCGGCGGAGAAGGCCACGACGGAGAGGCGATCGGAGTCGGAGAGGGTCGAGATTATGAGACTCATTGTTCGTTTCAAAGCCTTCAACTTTTCTCCGGCCATCGCTCCGGTGACCTCCAGCACCGCCACCAGGTCCACCGGGGCTCGCCGGCAACCGCCGTTCGCCGGCGGACCCTTCACCGTCATCGCGACGACGCGCGTCTCGTACCCTCTCCCCGCCGCCAGAACCGCTGCCTCCGGCGAGAGTCCGACCTCGATTCCGGCGAGTCCGCTCCGGCGAGCCAACTCCGGCGAAAATCCCTGAAACTCAATTTCCTCATCGTTTTCTTCCAATTCCGGAATTGGGTTGAACCTGGCGCCTGAGATCGGAGACATTATCGGCTCGTCGTCGTCGTAGACGCGTAAAGCTCTGACCTTCACGTCACGGAGCTCGCCGGAGCTGAGCTCCTTGGTGGGTTTTTCCTTCTGCCACACAGAAAAACAGAATCAGAATCAGAATCGAAAATCGTTGTCGTCGAAAACGACGACTCCATCAAAAAGTTCGAAACTTTTAAGGAAAAATAAGGATAAAAATCGTTACCTTAGCGGAGAGAGAGTGGCGGAGAGTGGACTTGAGGAGCGAGAAGCTGGACGGCGTCCTCGGAGAAGAAGCACCGCTCGACGACGACGACAACAACCTCGGACTCTCCGAGACCGCCTCGGAACCTCCGAACCCGGGTTTTTTGTTTGTCGTAACTCCGGCGCCGGCGGTGGTCCGGCAACGGAGGGAGGGGCTGGAGCCAGAGCCAGAGCCAGAAAAGAAATTGAATTTAGAAATGGGTCTTGGGGTGGTGGTGGTTTTGACTTCGGTGGCGGAGCCATCAGTACTGTCTGTTGTGTCTTTGGGGATTGAGGTGCAAAAGGCTCTTCTCCAACCAAGCACCATTGTTGAGACTTGAGAGCTTCAATGTAGGAGTTTTTCAGTTTTGTGTGTTATTGGGTTTTGCTCTCAATTTTGTTGATTGGGTTTTATGGGTTTTTGATTCTGGTGTTGTTGTGTGGAGAGAGATTAAATGGATTGAATGTAATGGGAGCATGTAATACCGAAACAAAGAGGGAAAAAATCAAAAATTTGTTTTGGTAAAGTATTTTTTATGAAAAGAAAGAGAGTAATGGTTGATCCAATTGTGTAATTATGGTTGATAATAATTCATTCACTAATTGGGACATGCATTTTAACCATTATAATTCATTCATCATTTGGGATGTACATTTTATAGTTTCAGCCAACTAATTAGAACTGGCCTGTAAATAAAATGAATCGAGTTTAAAATTTTCAAAGTTCAGCTTGGTTCAATAAAAATAAGTTTAATTTGAGTAGTTTGAGTTAAAATTAATATTTAAATTTGAATTTGACTTCACTTGACTCGATTAAATTTTTTTTATATTATAATAAATTAAATATTCAAATTTGTCGGTTCGTGAGCCCATTAAACATTGATATTTTGTCTTGATTTTATTTTGAGTATTTAATGAATACAATCACAGATTTGATTATAATTAGCACGAATTAAATATTTAACGAATCTATATCGAATAATTCGTCAAACATCCACGTGAAAATGTAAGAAGTCCACTATTTTATTATTGGGTTATTAATAAATCTTTTGTATGAGATTTTAGGAGTAATTGATGTAGATTTTGAGTTTCTTGGACTGGTTTGGTTAATTAAATTTGAAAAATATGTTAAAATGGTTCTTAAGTCAATTAGAGTATAATGACTAATATTGATTTACTAAGAAATGATTGATTACACATTGGAAGGTCTTAATAATAAAATTGTCTTCTAAATATGAGGGTTGGTTCAAACTTCAAATAATGAATGTGTATACCCCTATAATTTTAGATTCTTTTAATTCATCATTTATATTTTTCACCATAATTGAAGAAAAATTATTCCAAGACATTTTTTTTGAAAAAAGATATATTATTTTCATTACAACTTCGATTCCAATCATTATATTAAAATTTTAATAACTCCAACACTTGTCAAAGACAATTACAATATTTTGAAATAAATGCTTTAAATAATATATCATATATTAATATATATTCGGGTACCCTATCAAAAAGTGTCCTTCAGTGGCCCAAAATAAAAGAAAATAATTGGGTAGTGATTAAGATCTAGGGCATTAAATGGTAGGTCCATTTTTGTTTTTAGAAAATGTATAATATTAAATATGAAGATATTGAGAGGATAGGATCATTTAATATGTCACAGAAGATTAAATAAAATTCAATGAATGTTATCACCAGAAACTAGAGTCAAATAGTAGGCTTCGTTTTGGGTTGCAATTTATTTATTATTATGATTTATGATTGCTCAATTATTTAATTGAGAACTGAATGGTCTTGATTTTAATAGAATTAATAATTTAATAAAATAATAGAATTGTGGTTTCTGCGCCAATCCCTATTATCTTCACATTTCACACAGTAACTGAACATCACTGTGACTCGTAGCCTCTACAGTCTATTTTCTGCAGACCTATTTCTTAGTTTTCTCTTCTTTTCTTGTTGGTTCTCGTGAATTTTCCTTGCATCCAAACAGACAGATTAGCCAATTGGTTTCTTGTCACTTATCATAGCATTTTATTTTTCAGTTTTTTAATTCATGCATGATATTAAATAAGTACACATGGACAAAAAAAAATATTGTTTTCACGAAAAAAACTAATTTTGTAGAAATGTTATCGTAAGTGAAATGTCGATTTTGTCATTCTTATGTTTTTAAAATTGTACTGTTTATATTTTAAATGATTATGTTACCCTTATTTAAACATTCATTATTAATATAATTGAAGGATAAATTGATTTTTTCTAATTGAATTACAAAATTTTAGAAAAAAACTAAAAAGGGTAGGAGAATGGTCGGAAAACGAACCATTCTTCATTCTCGGCAAATGTCGGAGAAGGAAAATATAATTTTGCAGTCAAATATGAAAATATTCTTGACAGAACTGGAAAGAGGAGGGCAGCGGCGACGGAGACCTCACCGGCGGCCACAAAAATTACTTTAGATGTACATATATAATAGAGTTTCTTCGGGTGTAACGAAGTTGAATTTACGACTTTCTTTAATGTATTGTAATATTTTTATTATTACATTTCTTAATATAAAATATAATAAAGAGATGATTAACTGTTTGAAACCAAAAATCGGTTCGGACAGAACATAATCTTGTCTTAACGCACGCGATGGAGCTGACATGAAATATTTTAGGACAGTTGATTTGATAGTTAATACCCAAAATTATATTGTCATTAACGCAACTTAACGTTGTTAATGTCTTTAATTTTAAGGTAATTACCGCTCGCTAATTTTACCATTTCACCCTTTATTAAAGACAATATTACCTTAAACTATTTTAAAAGTCATTTTTTTAATAAAATTACACATTCTATAAAAAAAATAGTAATTTCACATTTAATTTTTTTTCACTGCCATCTCATATAACAAATAATAAATTTATTTTTATTTTACTTATTTATAATTAATTCCCTTTTCATAAGCACGATTTTCTAGGGTTTGGTTTATGCGGCCAGTACCACTCGTCTTGGACGATTGGGGTTTTCTCACCGATCTGGTGAGGTCTCGCGGCGGAGACGCTCGTGAGAGACGACCCGGTCCGGCGAAGTTCGTGGTCGTGCAGCAGTGGGTGTGGCGACGTCCGTGGGAGAGACAAAGGAGATCTGGGTGATGGAGACTGGTGTGGGTTCGATGGAGACGGTGGTTTGTAGACCGGGCTTGAGGCCGGCAGGGTAGGCGAGGCTCGGGACGGAGTTGGGGATTGCAGGGGAGGCGAGGCTCGGGAATAGAGCTGGGTAAGGACGGGGTAAGGTTTGGGATGGGGAGTTCTGGGGCTTAAAAGGTCGGGAGGACAGATGAGGGAAGGTGGGTCACAGTAGAGGGTGATGAAGGGGAGAGAAGGGTCGGGTTGGTAGGTCGGTACTGGGAGGGAGCCGGAGTTATCTAGCGTCGGTGTGCAGACTCATGCAAGCATATCGAACTAGGGGGCCTCGGCTTGCTTAAGATTCAATACGCCACTTGGGTGCCCTATTGGGATTGGTACTGGAAGCAGACGGGGGGTCCCTGTGTTGATCCGGTTAAACCCAATGAGTTGGAAGGATTTAAATTTCACGATAGCCATATTGATAGCATGGTTGATCGAGGAAGCTGGTTTAAGGCGGTCTGCAGGAAGATCACAGGGTTTCTCCATCTGTATGAGTTGGAGGTCGTGACTCTGCATGAACCTAACTGGTTCGAGTCGATTGGTCTCCGGGGTTATCACAGATGCATGTGTAAAGCATTCTGCAGGAAGACCACGGGGTTTCTCCATCCGTATGAGTTGGAGGTCATGACTCTACATGATGCTAAACAGGTTGAGCTGAACAACTTTGGAAGAATCATTAGCGAACGGTGTTGCGCAACATGTGTTTTTGGTTTTGCTCGTAATCAAATGGCTCACGAATTGACCATGTTTGTTTTAACTAGCCGTAGCTGAGATTATGGTGAAGGGTATGTCTCACTAACTGTGGCTTCAGCTGTCCGAATTGATGTCGGGTTAGTTGCTATTTAATTTATAAAATTCGCTTTTACCATAAAAAAATAGTAGCTATTTTTACGATTTTCCGTTAATTAGATTGTGTTTGTTTTAAATATATATGTATAATTATTAATTATTGGGAAGGTCAATTAAATTCGGTGTAGGCACGTGGCACGTGGTTCCTCCCTAGGCTGTGGGTTAAGGGTCAATCAAGTCAAGTCGCTAAATAGCACTTGATAAGGTCAACGTTTGCTTCTATTACTTTTTTTCGAAAATTCCAATTCCTTTAATTCGAAGAGAAAAATACAATTATTTGTATCTAATTTTAGATTTGATCTCATGGGTCACATGCATATATATATATATATTTCTTGTATTTCACTTGATAAAGTTATATATATATATATATATATATATATATATATATATATATATATATATATATTTTTTTTTTGAGATAATGACAGTCTAATACATATAATTATTTTGAAATAATAGTTTCATATCACAACTAATCTTCTTTTGATATATTAACTATTTTTATTAACAACTTATCCCTAAAATACACAAAATAATTAAAATATCCTTCGTTTTGATTTCAATTATGCCGATTCATTAAAGTTTTAGACCAAAAAAATTTCAATTCAATTTTAGTTCACCAAACGGTCCAAACCAAAACACTTTTTCCCTCAAGCTTGGATCAAATAATGAGTTTATATTTTAATTTCTCAACCTTCATATCCCCACTACACCATTTTAATTTAGACGACCTAGTTGTGAACACATTTCATTAACAATTAAGGTTAAATTTTAGCGTTTATTTGGAAAAAAACTCAAATTAATAGGTCGAATTCTATAAAATATTTATCAAAATAATAATGAGATCTGATTTGCATCTTGTTAAAAACTAAATGTACATGAATTCAAAATAAAAGATAAATTGAATATATAATATGTAATTCAATAATGTTGTGGATTCATATTATAATATTCTTTTTTATAAATTAATTATGACGTATATCTTGATACATTAATAGACATGCCATGACCTCAATATATGCACCTAGATTCACATGAAATTTTTTCAAAGACCACTTAAAATTTCCTCCATTTTCTATGTAACCAAACAGGTCAACTGTGGCCAATAAAGGGTTTAGAGGATTTGTATTGAAGAGTCCCAATCACTCTAGGCTGGCCTTCCTAGTACAATAACTGGTAATTGTCAGTTCATGGGACAGTCCAAACATTAATTGGATTAGGACACTATTGTTCCTAGACTGCCCAAAACTAAACCAATCCTAAATTTACCCTTTTGCCATTGTCAAGCAATACCATGAAAAATATTGGTATATTTTATATTTATGAATCATAAGATAGTCAAATCTAGGTGTGATATTGTTGACATAATAATTTCAAGTCTATCAATTCTATATGTTAATTTGAGTTTTTAGGTGAGTCAAGATTTGATACGATATTAAATGTTGATGTTAGATCAAGATTCTTTCAGATAGTTGTAAAATTCATCGATTTGTTCGATTAGTTCCTAATTAATCTTTATTTTTTTTATTAATTATTGATTAGTTTCTAAAAGGTCATGTTTCTGCCTATCACTTTAAGTTTTCAGATTGATCAAATTTTAACACAGTGTGTGATTATGATAAAAAATTGTTCATATTATCCACTTTCATTTCATTTTATTTTTTGGGACAATGTAAACCTTATCCTAATCCACTTCCTCCTCTTTTTGACTCATGCCCAAATATAAAAAATATAAAAAAAAACTTCCCCAAGTCCAAATTTCTTGATCTTGAACTGTTCCTTGCCCAAAAGGGCACTAGACCCAATTCAAAAAGACAATAGAAAGAACTTGAGATGAGACAAATTGGACTTGTAGTGAAGAGGAGAGGTCATTATCAAGCACGTGAGGTTAGTTCTTAAGCCTAAGAGGAGCTTGAAAATGACTGGTTTTTTGCAATTGGAGGCCATAGCAAAGGTCCCCAATAAGACTTAGAAAATGACCCATTTTATTCATTGCATGAGAACACACAAATGCAATGGTTTGGTCATGTGGCTCTTTCATTTGGGTGTTTCATGCCAATGAAAAAACACTGAGCATAGCATAAAATTAAAATTCGTCTACTTACAAATTTATTATATATCGATAAATTTTACGTATTTTAAATGTCGAATAATGATATCCTATATGAGACTCGTGAGTCGTGACTACAACAACCAGTGCTTTAAAAAACATCAAGCGCTAGTCTTGTCGATAGAGTATCACATGACTAATTAAAAACTAATTAGATCAATCAACCTAATTGAAAATTAACAGTAGACTAATGTAAAACAATTGGACTAGTCGGAGATTTTAAAAAAATAATCTTTAGTTTTTTAACAGAAGGAAATTTTCTTATTTTATAGGAGATAAAAGATAATTAAGTTTTTTGTTTCATGATCAAAATTATTTCAAACAATTTATGATTGTAACAAAATTCACTAATCAGTATCGAACACAACTTTTCTCCACTGATTAGTTGTTGAGTGTAGAACTAAACTTCATCACCAACTTTTGACAATAGCAATTTTAAAGTCATATTTTCATATTTTCCAGGGAAACAAACACTCAAGGAAGGTTGAAGATTATATATATATAATAATGGGATTAGATGATGATTAGTAAAATATTTTGGAGATTGTGAAGTCAAAAGGTACCATGATGTGGTCCAATAATTGGCACATCCAACAATGTAATGATTTGTAATTAGATTTATTGACTATGCTTAGGAAGATCTCTAAGATATGGTGGATTTAATAGCAACATTCAGGCATTGACTTATATTGAACCCATTGAGGTTTCAAAAACTAATGTTTACTCATGGAAGTGAATTTAGTGATGCTTGTCTTAATTTCTGTTAAATTGGGGATATTGAATCCCTATTAGGTACAGTGTAATTTGTTTTTGTCGTCAAAATGACAGCACAGTAAGTTCGAGACAGATTTAGTGATCTTTGTCCCCTGTCATGTCGAACTAGGGATGTTGGATCCATATCAAGTTTGCGCTATTTTGTCTCTCTGTAAGTTCGAGGCAGATTTAGTGATGTATGTCTCATACCTATAGAAAATGAGAATACCAAATCTATGTCGGGTTTTAATTAATTTAACCCATTATAGGGATAATAACATAGCATGTTAGAGACAAATACACCAATCGTCATTCCCGTTAGATTAGAAATATCAAATTTCCGTCAAGGTCAGAGATTTTGTAAACGTGTGTACCCAACTTGAGGTCACCAAAATGGTTTACATGTCCACACAATCTTCAAAATGTTCATCTTTTGTGATCTTAACTAGTGTTATAAAAATGATACACACTAGCCGGACAAAACTGATTAGTAAGAGTGGATACTGTTGATCTGAAACTATACCTGACCAAAAGCAAACTGAAATTGAAACAAAATAACATGAACTCTGGTTAATGGTTCGTTCTAGTTTTAAATTTGAGAACCATGTTAATGATTCGATTTGATTTTAAATTTGAGTAAACCATTTAACTTCAGTTCGATTTTGATTTTCAAAACTCAAAACCATCATTTAACCAATAAGTATCGGACCGGTTGTAAGGCCACGTGTCCATCTCTTTTCCACCCACATGCATTATTTATCTTTTATTGTTATTTTGTTTGCAAACTTTATTTTTCAATTGAAACAGTTGGTTTTCGTTAGTATTTATTATAATTACAAATTTAATGTTTTTTTCTATAAATGAGGATAACATTCGTCAAATTCAACCTTTAAATCAAGCATTAATTTAATATCGAAAAATAATTGATTCCGACCGAGTACTACCAAAACTAAACCGTTTCACATTATGATTTTGATTTTGAAAAATAATTGGTTCCAACCAAGTAGTACCGAAACTAAACCGTTTCTCAAACTATGATTTTGAATTTGATTTCTTGAGAACCAAATGTTCTGTTCAAATCTGACCAGTTCGATTACAGTTCAAAATCTTGACAACCCCAATGATCATTTAGGAATTAGTCAAGAATTAATCAAAAATTAAATGAGAATTAATTGGATTAGTCAAAATTGATCTCAAGTGTTCACAAAGACACAATGAACACAACAATTCATCACTAGCAAAAGAGTAACAAAAACAGGAGATTCTGATAAATAAGCACAATATCTTACTAATGGGACTTAAAATTCAACAGACTCAACAACCCCTCAAAACTAAGTAAACTCTTTAAACATTTCAATAAGGTTTTTTCACAACAATCACATACTTAATAAGAACATCATAAGACTAAACCAAACTGTTTCAGACACTCAAAAACACTGGAAAAAGAAAAAAAAACCAGAATTCATGCCCAAGCCATGACCTGCCTTCAAACAGAGTTTTCTGCAATTTTTGTCCCTCAAAACCACATTGCAGCTTCCTCCACTTTTCCGAGCAGTCAATGCGCTCGGACAGTTACTAGTTTCTGTTCTTCGATTTCTCCATGGCTCTCGGAGCTGTTAAGACCAGTTCATGTTATAAATTCCGAAATGGCTTCTATTCGATCCATGCGTAGATTTGCATAATAATCACGATTGCTAAAACAATCTTGAAGTGCCAAATAAATTTGCGATTTAAGAAATACCTAGACCAATGGCGTCGGAGCCCTTCATGATCTTCAGCCTCTTGCACGAATCAATGAACATCCTACAAATAAAACAAACGCTAAATAACCAGAAGTTCTAAATTTTCTTCCATTCGCCTTATCTTCTGTGGAAAATGTCAAAACAAGACGGAAATATACTTGCTATTTTGATTAGCAACGCTAACATGAATACTTATAATAATCATACAACACCATAGACTAGTAATAACCTAAATGTGATTTTTAAAGTTTCTGAGGAAATAAACGAACTTCATTATGAAATAGAAGTTTGAAGTATTTTCACCATTGAAATGCACGGTTTTGAGAAAAAACCCAAATCACCATAGTCCTTACGATATGAGTATTTGTCGCCTTAATTGTATATAGGAAAAATGGCAAAACCCTGCGGTATACCATCACATTTTTGCAAGAGAGTGTTGTGTACTTTATTAATGGCAAAATTGTGATATGAACTTTGATTTTTTGTGCAAAATGTGTGTACTTGTATGAAATGGCGAAGGGTGTATTTACAAAATATCAAAGTTCAAATTACCATTTTGCCATTAACCCAGTACAAAGCACCCTCTTGCGAAAATGTGATAGTATACAACAGGTGTTTGTCATTTTCCCTTTTATCCACACAGGACATCACAGATTGTGGTTTAGTAATAGCCTATATTATAACATCAAGAGTACGGTATTGTCTTATGGTTTAGTTAGTTCTCTGTCTTACACTGAATAACCAACCAAGAATGAGATTGTATCTATAGATCTGAGAATGATTTTTTTCTGTTATATAACTGTATTTTAGGTAAAAGCGTTAGGTTGGCATGAATACGGGAAATTATGGATCAACACTTACTCCCATGGGACATCCCCAACGAGCATCCAATCCTTATCCTTGTCCTCGTATGTAAGCACATACTCGGATCCATGCAAGAGATCTCTCAACTTGCTCTCGCTCAGCATCTCCCTCCCCGGAGCTCCATGTGATCCACATTGCCCTGAAAACGCCATTCAACAAAACCAACACGTTGAGAACTACACAAAAAAAGTATTCTAGTTGAGCACACACACGTATAAAAATACATGACTTTCCTAATCAATCCTCTATAATTCCCCATTAATCCTTTAATCTAATTGATTTCTAATTAATTCCCGATTAATATTTGATTAGTTCCCGAAAGTTTTCACCGCCCTACTAGCGCCTAGGTTTTTAAAAACACTGACATATATATACATATGTATCCAAACGCTCACCTAAGGTGAAGCAGCTGAACATCTTCTCGAGAGCAGACGACAAGTCCTGATATGTGGAGTAAGTCCTAAGATCGACTTTCCTCAGATAGGGAGCGCCGTCCATGCTGACCTTCACAAAGAGAGACCCCGGAGCGGGTTTGCCATTGACCTCGTCGTTGTTCTTCGATGACGACGTGGCGAGCGTGTTCTTCCTGAACGATCTTATAGGCGGCCACCCGACCACCTGCGCTCTACAAACACCAAGAAAAAGTGGAATTCAGTAACCTATATTTCAAGATTCAGTAAATTTTCTCAAGGAATGCGCTTACTTGGCAGCCGAAGCGCCAGTCACAGCATGAGGCAGCTCCTGCGAAGCCTTTTTCGCCATAGTGTCGGAGAATCCTCTCTTATTGTTCAGATTCTTCGGCGCAGACACGAAGATCCCGTCTTTAGAAGGAAGGAGCGGGAATAGAGGCTTCTCGTCGAGTTCTCGCTCGGGGGATTGGGATCCAGGGAGACCGAGTCGTAGTTCAGTGGCTTTCAGGTTCAGGTTGCTCTTGCTCTCCCCTGAAAGGCTCGGAACCGCTGAGCTGTCGACTGAGGAACAACCCGACAACCCCAAATAGTTACGCTCCTTGAGCCCCGAGTCGTTTGGGGAGAGATTGTCAACAGGTGCAGAGATCATCACAGAGCCATTGCTCTGGCAATTCTCACCAACGCCAAGTATAGGCGGAGACATCAGACTTCAAAAGTATCAATCGAATTCAGAAACTAATTCCTGAAAAATACTTCAAAACTAGTTAATAGGGAAAATTAAACCAATGGATCAAATATAACAGAAAAAAAACAGTTTCATTCCATCACTAAGCAAGAAATGTCATGATCAAGCACAAAATCCCCAGAAATGGTAATTAATAAACAGGAAAAAAACAGATCAAATACACCATTTATCTCTATCCCATTACTCTCAACCAGATATGAGTACTAGTAACCTAAAATTTAATGGCAAATCATAACAACAAAAATAGAAAGAAAGAAAAAACCCTCACTTTATACTCAAAATCTTACACTCTTGCTTGTAGCAATAAATTAATTGACAAAACCCCTAAATCCTTAAAAACAACATAGTAAAATTCTAAGAATCACAACCCCAGAAAGTCAAACTAAAAGTTGACCCTCACAAACAATTAATTGAAGAGAAAACCCAAGTTAAGTCAAAGGATCCATAAATCCCTCTCAAGAAATAGGGCAATTCTAAATTCAACTGAGAGTCATCATCTTCTTCTGCATCAACCTGCATAAGTTCCATTTTTCTCTTTCCTCTACACAAAAAAAAACTCCTAAAAGTATTTTTTACAAAATAAAATACAATAAACCACCCTAGCAATTTTTTCCTATTTTCTGTTTCTTCCCAGAAAAAATGGAAAACCCCCAATGAAAAATAAATTTTTTTCTATATTTTTTTCCTTCCAAAATCATTTCTCAAGCTTCCCAGATCTCCCAGAACATGAAGAACAACAAAAATCTCAGTTTCTCAACTGAAATTTTACCAAAGAACAGCAAATACACCACAGAGAAACATACATACTCAAAACATTACACAAAAAAGAAGCTAAAACCTCAAAACAAAGCACTGAAAATACAGCAAAATCCCAAAAATCAGCTAAAGGAAAAGAAAAAAAAAACCTTTTTTTGCAGATCACAACAGAGAGGAGACGAAGATCGTTAACGGGTTCTCAAAATTTCCAGAAAATGCAAGAAGAGATCGAATCTCAAGGACCTTCCATGAAGCTTAGCTCTGCGTTGTTGTGTGTGTGTGTGTTGCTCACAAACAAGAGCTCGAAGCACTGAAACAAAACAATAAAAAGCTGGCGGTGGCAAAACCGTAATTACTCCCAAAAGTTCGTGCCTTTCCGAAACGATATCCGCATTATATTTTTTGTTCATAGTGCGCCGATGGGCGAATCCAACGGCCGAGGATCGGTGTCTCCGGGGCGAATCTGGGCCGTTGGATCGCGTGGGGACAAGGAAATAAATATCTGTCGTCGACAGAGGTGGCAAGATGGGAATTTAATTATTTATTTAATTATTTAATTGCTTAATTTTCTGATTGGCTAAACAAGCCTGAGCTCGACTGTGCGCTTTGGGAAGTGAAATGTCGTTTCTGCCATCGGCTGTGAAATGACTGTTCTGACCTTTCGTGTTAGTTAAATTTCGTACGTCATTTTTGTCTCCTCTTAATTTTTAGTACTCTTCTAAACTACTTTTTTTGTTGAATAAAATAATAGCCTTTACAGTATTTTATTGTATTAAATAATTGTTGTGTTTGTATTTCACGTAGATTATATATAAATATACAATATTTATGTAACACAAAACGGGTACCAATTTTTCTTTCGAGTTCTCAAAACGTCTTATCTATCTCGTTGTTTAATTGTGTTTGATATCTACTTTTAGGATCTTCTCGATTACGAAAAATAAAATAGTTATTTAAAAAAAATATTTTGAAGGGCGAAATGGTAATTACAATGGATGAATTTTCGCTATAGAAAGTTAGTTCTAATAATGACATGAAAGCAAACATTTAAAGAAACCATAATTGATGTGCCAAGAAAGCCACTAAAGTGTGCTTGGCCAAATATGCTAAATTTAGTTTCAAATTATGTAATTACTCTTTTGCCCTTCGGCTTTGTTTATGGAAATGGAACGTTTCATTTCCCAGCAAGGACAAAGCAGGCAACGCGATCTGAATCACACAATTTGTGCCAATATTAAAAAAAAGGCAAAATTTTATTGTTTGTTTCGCTAAAAAGCTAAGCAAATTTGAGTGACCGTGAAATCGAGTTAGGTCAGTTCTAAAAATTGGGTTGTGACTCGAACGTGATCAAATTTTATTCCTTATAAATAGTTTTGTTGCCAAAAAATTTCAGTAAACTATACGGGATATAATATTTTAACATTTGTAGCAAATATTCGATTGTGAAAGAAAAAGAAGTTCTAATTTTCTGCGCTCTGTTTTAAAGGTTGTAAATATATATATATTTTAATTAAGTGGTTATTTTTAACCCAATAACTGAAATTGTTAATGATTCAATTAATTTTGAAAGGGTGTTGGGTGAAAAAGTAAGATTGAAATAAATTGAGGGGTAAAATGGTAAAAAGCGAGGGGAGGAGGGGACATGAAAGCGGCATTTCAACATTGCTTGCCGGTTCATGACTGCGACATCTAACCTCCTCTGTTCAACTTTTTTATTCCATCTTTACCCTTTCCCTTTTTAGTTATTTACCATGATAATATGACAATAAATAATGTTTATTTGTTTTTATAATTCTTCGACACGAGATTTTAGTTCAGTTGATACTCTAACGTAATATGCGAGACAATATTTTATAAATACGAATCTGAATTTTAAGACAAAATTTATTTTTTATTTAATATTTTTAGAAATATTATACTCTCTTTCTATCGGGTCCCTCTTAAACTTTTCTTAGAAAAAGTGTTTGGCACGTGATTAAATATATAAAAATTATAATTAGTTGTTCGACTACCAACTTAAATTTTTAATTGATATAAATTTATAGAAAATGGTATTAAAACGATACAAATTCATTTAATCAATTTATTATTTGATAAACAAGTTTCAAAGTCCACCTATTCGTTCAAGTAGTTATGACTTTTATATAATGTAGAAGTTCAATCCAACTTAAATCTCGAGCTTATAGACTTGTCAGATTTCTAACATAATATTAGTGGTTGGTATGAATTTCCTCCAACACCTTTTTTTATCTTTGTATTCTAGGCCTCACAGTTCACGTGCAAATATCGTCATCCAGCATCTGCTTAAAAATTTAAATTCATACTTTTAACATATTATCAGATCCCGTTCAACTCTCGTTCTGGACAGACAGCAGTGATCAAGCCTTGAGCCCTGAGGCTCGTGATCAAGCCTCGAACATTCTCAACTAAATTTTTTGCACATGATAAACAAGTATGGGCATGTATATATTAATCTTAGTTTTTGAGTGAAACTGCTTCAAAATAGTACTGCAACATAACAATATTTAAATATACCTCGACAACTTGATTAAATATACCCATCAAATCCTCACAATTTGACTTACACGTCCTTAACGAGATGAAACCCTTTCAGTGAGTTAAAATTTAAACAATTTTCATCACCAAACAATAAATATTTTCAGACTCTCATATAAAAACCCTTATAATTATTATAATCTATTTCCCATAATAATATTATAAAAGTTCTCTACTCATTCGATTGACTTCGATTAGTCATGTATTAATCTCTCATTAGTCTTCACTTTAATAAATTTTCAACTAATTTTAATTAATTATTCTATGTAATACTTTTCAAGGTTGATTAGCGCATAACATTTTTTAAAACACCGACTACAAATGCAATCACCATTGCTCATCATTCAATACCTTCACGTCGCACAAACCAAATCAATTGTTGATGATCATTTGTTTCCAACACATCGATTAAAGGTTTTTTTTTTATCATTTATATGTACTCATCATTCATATACTTATCATTTGTGTGTGTATATATATCTCTATACATTTGTGCCTGCCAGCTAAAATTGAGTTTGTTTATTTACTCTTTTGCCACTACGATTTTATTTGGCTCGAGAGAATGATAGGGGACAATATTGAGTCATATGATTTATTTTATAATGCATGTTTGATATTTAATGTTTTTAAAGAAAAATTTCATAATTTATGTTCGTCATCTAAAATTTTAAGACGTGTCAAATTCGATATAATAAAAAAGCATGGTGACGGAATTAACACTTTTACGGTAATCTGTGCATAATTTCGTGTGATGTAAACCGTTTTAATTTGACATGCACTTAAACACAAATTAAAGTTTATACACAAAAAGGTAAAATGTGATATGTTAAAACATCACCCTATTTTTTTAAATTTTATGGTTCGCCGAGTGTCAATAATATTAATATTATATATCTTTTAGGCTACGTTAGTATATAATAAACATTTTATATTTTTTTGCATATCACTTGTCACGAATATATGTGTAACGAGCCAAATTGAGCATAACTCAAATAAGATTCAGTTCAGAAAACATATCATTCGGCTCAAGCCTTACTTTAGATCGAACAAGCTTATATATTTAAGCTCAAGTTCATTAAAGAAAAGTCAAATATAATTTTGCCTAGAGTCAATTCAATTTGTGTAAGGTTTTGCCATATATGTTAATGATGACAAATAAAAATATAAGATTAATTACATATTAAACTAATCAGCTCATAAATCTATCAAAATACAATATTTATATTTGAGTTTCACTTATTTATCAGACAAATTCACTTCCATCCTGATTTTAATTACAATAAATACAAAATAAATATTTAACAAACTGATCTCAAACCAATTATTTAAAAACTGAATGACACGAGACAAAGTGAAAAGTGGGAAAATACAAAAATAAATTTAAAATTAGAAAGCACAAGGCAAGTAATTATTTATTAACAATTTCAATTTCAATAATAATTAATAAAAAACAATAAAAAGTGTTTGGAGCTTTTGTTTAAGGCCACAGAAAATGCGGGGCTGTGGCGCGACAGTGGGACCCAATGCCGGGGAGCCTCCGCTTTTGCCGGTGAACTTTTTCTAGTCTCACCCGCCTTTCTCCCAATCCCAACGCCACGGTTTTTTCCTGTCCATCCGATCCCGATTCCCTGGTCCCACCACACCCGATCTCCACCGTCCGATGCTCTCGTGCGTGCACACCTCCCTAGCTCACCGCCCCGACACGTTTCTCAATTTAGGACAGTCGCAGCGGCACGTGCCCGAACCGGCTGGTGGACCCCACCGGTCGTGCGGCTCACGTGTGAAAACACGTGCGCACACACGTGTGCCTGTGTCTGTATCGTTTGTGAAATGGGCCCATCATAGGCCCAATAAAGCCCGTATGGACCTCTGGTTGAACTTCTCTGACGCCTTATGGGCTGATTTGGTATAATAAAGAGCTTTTCCTCAAAAACAAAAACGGTTCGGTTCGAAACTGAATCGACTCAAAACCAAATCGAATTGACTGATTCTTTTATATGAAAATAAAAACCTATAACTAGTATAAATTTAGTTCGGTTTGTTTGGTTTTAAATCGATCGAATTTTGAACCAGTTCAATTTTATACCAAATCAAGTCAATATTTTCGGTTTAGTTTTTTCTTGATTTAATGGTTATTTTCGAGGAGCCCTACTGATTTTATCAGAATAGAGATCACAAAATTCGCCTCATTTTCATAACAATATCATCATTCACACATCAAATTGCACAAATACCCTTCATATACGACAATATCTAGGTATTTTTATTTATTTTGTTCGACATACATGTAATTTCGTGACTCATGAATTGACCAGGTAATTTTTTAATTAGCAGTAACTCGGATCGTGGTGTATGATCTGTCCCACCAAATGTTGTTTCCATTGTCCGGTGTGATGTCGGGTTAGTTGGTTTATAATATATTTTAGTTTTCTTTCAATAAAAATACCTTTCATATGAATAATTACAATTTACTTCGCTTGTTATGACATGTTTTAAAACTTATTATACTTAATTAAATTATTTTTTGTGATCACTTAAATATTGCTCTAACTCGGTTAATTTTCAAATTTTCTATTAATCTTTTGGAAAATGACCAAAAAGCCCTCAATCTCTTCCATATCACTCCTCTACAACTCCTCTCTCTTTTACAACACTTTCATCTAGATTTTGGGAGAAAGCAACATAATAATTGATGTTGGTCATTAATAAGTGGATTTTGAAACTAGGCGATGCGACCGTGATGATAAAAATTTCATGAATTTTGTTTCATAATAAATTGAATTGAAACATAATCAAATTCCAACCCCTCGTTTTCAGTTTTTATTTTTTAAAAATTAATTTAATCGGTTTGGTTTAAAATCAAACCAAACAGTAGACAACTATAACTTAATACATTTTTCTTAAAAACTATAATAAATTCAAACATGAAAACGTCAAATCAAAACTAGTCAATAGTTTTGCTTAAAAAATGGCTCGATCTTTCTATTTTAGCTTCCAAAAATTAGAGTTTTGAGTTTTTAATAATCCGAGGAGACGAATTCAAAGAATCAAATGAAAAGTTCAATTTTGTCTACTTGTATACATAATCATGAAGGCTACTTCGGTATTGACATAATTATATTTATTATTATGTAACAATAAATTATTTATTTATTTATTGATATCATTACATAAACTTATAAAGTACACTAATAACTTCGTACCGTAGAGTATAATGTAACTCTGAGTTGTTGAGTTTTCAACTAAACCATTTATAGTTTTATCATATTATGTGTATTATTCGATTTTTTTTGAGTTTGGTGGCCAAATTTTAAATCACAAATAATAAAAAATTGTTTAGTTTTCTTATCTCATCTTTTTCAATCATAACAAATTCATTTTTTCTTCTTGTTATGCTTCGTGATTAAGAAAGTGCTTCGAATATGACGGGACATGAAGTTCTTATCTAATCGAACATGATACAAATTTTTGTAAATCATGTTACATATTTAAAGTATCCGTCTATCCGATTGGGGTATCTAATATCTATACAAATAATATTTTATTGTACAAATGATTTGAATTTAATTTTGAATATATTACATTAAATATCAATTTTCTCTTTATATGATCATAGCCAACATAAGGCTAATTTTTTGAGGTTCGAGATAGAGACATAAAGGCAAGAGATAGTTAGGGGCCGAATTAAGAAAAATTTGCCTCAAACTTGTTCCGTTGCGAACGATAATAAACAAATAATTGAAAGAAATTGAATCAATAAATTATTTATTGCAGCAACAATTAACAAAAACAAAATATTTAAACGGTGACGTTTTGGCCACAATATAAATATATTAATATTGGGCAAAGCTTAATGCTTCGAATATGCCAACCTATGAGCACACAGGCTAATCAAAACCAACTAAAAGATTAATTAATAATTAATTTCCATTACTAAAATAACTAAAATTGTTGACCAAACTAATTATCTTATTTAAATTGAAATTGAAATCAACCACAAAATATAAATAAATATAAAAAAGGTGAGGGTCGGCTCTGGAGAAAAATGATTCCTATAGGCCTTGTTGTCCTAGTGAGTCTTGTTAATTAATTATTAGATTGGGGATTAAGGTGTTATTTAAATAAGTTAAATTATAATTTATGGGAAAAATATCAAACCAATCATTAACATTTGTAGCTTCTTCTAATTGGAGGCATTTATGTTAGAATCTTTCTTTGGTTTGTAAAGTTGTTCTTCTCAATTTACCATAATGACCTTTGTTTATGAGCTCCTACAGTGAATTGCTGAAGGGTAATGTAGTAAATAACACAATGTTCAATTAACACCTTACACCATTTTTTTGTTTTTTTGAAAGTAAATATGAATTTTATAAATCACACAACATTACTCTTATATTTACGTGATATTTTTTTATTTAATGTATTTTTGTGTGTTATCACTCCATTCAATTATCCGTATATAAATAAGAGATATAAATTAGTGATATGAATAACAATCCATTCCCATGACCCGCCCCAAAATTACATTTGTAACATATTTTGTATTATATTTAGTTAGGTATATAATAAAATATTAGTCACATACGAGACATGTTATATTTGTTCTACCTTAATCATGAATATAACATCCTTAACCGAAACTACCCGAAAACCTAAAAATTTCCCTCACGACCAACCCAACTATTCAGCATGGCCGGAGACATCAAATCTCTTATCATGTTCATGATGTTTTACCATATCTAATCACCATGTACCACGCGACAAAAAAATTATAAAATCAATTTAACCAATCAAACTAGACCGCACGTATAAATATTCATAAAATCAAAGAAATCAAAATCTCATCCAATATAGAACTTTAAATTCACAATACATGAATCAATTTTATCTACATTATACCAACTTGTCAATGTCACCTCCATCTTTCCCACAGCTGTAAATTTCATTTTCCATCTCATGTCACAAATATTACAAATTCACCCCAACTTGTCTTTGCCCCTAACAAAAATTGACACTTCAATCCATCTAGCCCGTTGGATTTCCACATAATTAATTCCCACAAACTATAAACATATGTATCATATCACCCATTAACATTAAAAAAATCCCATAAAATAAGTTAATCTAAGTACAATACAGACATAGGATTTTACTAAAGAATTGAAACAACATTTGCATGATGTTGCATCCATGGAAGCAGACAAGGAGAGGGACGAAGGTGGACAATGATGAAAGATTGCTCCGCCCGGTAATTTAAATAAAAAAACAAGTTAATTATATTATAACTATACTAATTATCATCAACAAATAATTAAATCATAAAAAAGGGAACCCAAATAATTGTGTTATTGTAATGTTAATGCTCATCTTTGTAACCAATGGTTCTGCAATTCAGTGCTCATCACAATTTATAGTCAACCATATCATAATCTCTTTTCTTCTCTCACAAGTTACAAACCTCTGTACCATTTTGATGTGTTCATGGGTTGTTGTGGTGGTGAATCCTAGGAGGAAGACTGTTTCATTGTTTGGGGAAGTCAAGGTTTGTTGTGTTCTTGGATAGGAAGCAGCATATGGGGATTGAAGAATCTTGTGGCCGTTGACTTGGAGATACAGAACCAGAAAAAAACAGATTGTTTGATCATGAGTTTGATAACCAAATAGATAGATCTCGGTTTTTATTCAAGATGAGAAGATCATGATGGAAGGATCGGATAATTTGATTCTGAGATTAGCTCTGTGCCTGTTGGCGCTTCTTGGATCGGGTTCTTGTGCACAAGAAGGTTGGTTTTTGTTCTTGTTCATCATCACTTGTGTTCTTGAAATTGTTTTGGGTCTTTTTATGTAAAACTATATGTTATTATGATGTTTGGTCACTAACTTGTAGTCCGTTTAAGGTCTGTAACCTAAGATTAGGAGAGATTCAGGAAATGGGTTGTTCTACTACTCTTTTCTAGACTAGATTTTGTGCTAAAGTAATGGTTTTTGTCTATTCAAGGTCTTGAAACTAAGATTTGGAGAAATTCAGGGAATGGGTTGTTCTTAGATTTTCTTGCAATTTTATGTTTCTTTTCTTTTCTAGACTAGATTTTGTATTAAAGTAATGTTTTTTTGTCTTTAAAGGTCTTGAAACTAAGATTTGGAGAAATTCAGGATATGGGTTGTTCTTAGATTTTCTATGCAACTTTATGTTTTTTTTCTAGACTAGATTTTGTACTAAAGTAGCTATTTTTGTCTATTCAAGGCCTTGATACTAAGATTTGGAGAAATTCAGGATATGGGTTGTTCATAGATTGTCTATGCGACTTTGTGATACATTTCTAGAGTAGATTTTGAATTAAAGTAACGATTTTTGTCTATTCAATGTCTTGAAACTAAGATTTGGAGAAATTCAGGAATCGGGTTGTTCATAGATTTTCTATACAACTCTACCTCCTCTTCTAGACTAGATGTAGCGCCATAGTAGCGATTTAGAAGCGTTAATGGGTTTCACTAAACCTAATTTTTCATGCAGATTTTGTGAGCATACGGTGCTGCGCCGAATCAAATTCAACACATACAGAAACTACTATAAGTTGGGAACCAGACAAGAGCTGGTTTCCCGACAGAACAGACTGCAGGAAAATTTCAAGGCCAATAGCAAACTATACCGGTTATGATAGAGCAAGAACATTTGACATAAACTCGGGGAAGATATGCTACAATTTGAGTACGGTGAAGGATCAGGATTACCTCATTAGGGGAACCTTTCTCTTCGGGGATCTTCTTGAAGCGACGTTTGATGTCACCATTGGCGTCACAAAAATAAGCTCGGTGAGTTCAGTAGGCGACTTGGTTGTGGAGGGAATTTTCAGAGCCACCGATCAAGAAACAGACTTCTGCTTGGTGAAGGGGAAGGGCAGTCCGTATATTTCAGAGCTGGAGCTGAGGCCTCTGAATGATTCGGGTTATCTGAATAATCAATCATTGAATGTCCTGAAAGTGGTTCATAGAGTTAGTTTAGGATCCAAAACATATATAAGGTATGCAATATGTAATATGTATGATTCTTCATTACATATGAAAATCTTGGTCTATGTATGAAAATTTTGAGTTCATGTCGATTTCAGGTACCCAATTGACCTCAACGACAGAATCTGGGAGCCTCCATTGAATCTAGACCCAACAGCAGTTCTTATACCATATAACAACAGCCAGCCAATACCGTATATCCAGAACGCTAGCCAGACGGTACCATTTCAAGTTCTTCAAACAGCTCTGACAGAACCTGACAGATTGGACTTCACTCATGTCGATCTTGACAGTGGATATCATAACTACACCGTGTTTCTCTACTTTCTCGAGCTCAACAGTTCGGTTACAAGAGGGAAAAGGGTGTTTGACATTCGCATCAACAATTTCACGAAAATTGAAAATTTTGATGTGCTAGACGGTGGATCCAACTACAGAAAGGTTTCTCTGAATGTCAGAGCAAATGGGTCTCTGAACTTGACCTTGGTTAAGGCCACAAATGGGTCTGACTTAGGACCCATGATCAGTGCTTATGAGATCTTGCAGGTGCACCAAACAGCTCCAGAGACTAACCAAGAAGACGGTAAGTTCAAAATGACATTTATGTACCAGTTTATCACTTACCTTTGCGTATTCGGCTGCTTTTCTCATGAAACTTGTCTGAACCAGTGAAGTTGATGAAGGAGGCGAGGGATGGCTTTTTGGCGTCGAATCCATATAATATAGTGTTGCAGAGTTGGTTCGGAGATCCATGCGGTCCTGTTTCTTGGGAAGGTCTAGCCTGTGAGACTATTAATCATAACATCTCCATCATCAACCTGTAGGTTCTAGGATTCTCCTCAAAATTTGACAGTTTGAGTTTTCTCAAAATAGGAAGTGCCATAGCTCATAGCCTCATACACTAATATTCTAAGTTCATTGACATATACTTGCAGAAACATTTCCTCGAAGAACCTTACAGGCCCAGTTCCCACCAGTATCACCAAGCTATCGAACCTAAAGCATCTGTATGTTTACTTTTTACTGAAATCTGATTCTTTTGGGTCGATGGAACTTTTTTCCGTCTTGAGTAATTGGAACTCTAATTTCGACGTGAATGTGATATTTAGGAACCTGAGTCACAATGACTTCACTGGACAAATTCCGCCATTTCCAGCTTCCTCCATGTTGATTTCAATGTAATTTGCTCTCTGAACTCAGTTATGAGACTGTTCTTGAAAATGTTCACCTTACTAATAATACGTTTACATCGAACTTTCAGTGATCTGAGCCACAATGACTTTACAGGGACGCTCCCAGAATCTCTTATCAATCTTCGCCAGTTGAGAGCACTGTAAGTTCTAAATCTTTTCTGTTTCGTGCATAAACTATCTACAAAGCAATATGTTCACTCTATATCTGTTTATGTACTTTTTTCCAGGTATTATGGATGCAACCCTAACCTCTCGAAACAAGACCATCCACTTGACAGACCGAAAATAACCACAGAGTAAGGAAGTTTCGAAATTGCAATAACAGTAAATGAGTAATGAAAAGAACACGAACCTGAATTTTGTGTCTGTTGCAGCAATGGGTCATGCAATGGTTGGAAAAAATCAAAGAAGACGAACTCAGTACAAGGACTCATCATAGGAGCTGTCGTATGTGTATCCTTCTTGTTCATGGTTGCAGCTGGAGCTTTATCCGCTTGCTTCTACAGAATAAAGTTTATGGATCGAACTAGATTCAAACGAAAAGGGTATCCAATAACCAAGAGTGAGTACGATGATCTCTATCATATTATTCTTTCCTAGCAAAAAGCCTAAATGCACTTTTTTACGGGTTTCTCAGAAAATTCTCCTATGATCTTGCAGATGCAGTTTTCTCGATATCTAGCAATGACGATGTAGAGATGAAGTCGATAAATATACAGGCATATACTTTGGACTACTTAGAGGCCGTGACACATACATATAAAACCATGATAGGTGAAGGAGGTTTTGGTTCTGTGTATAGAGGTACTCTACTTGACGGGCAGGAAGTGGCAGTGAAGGTACGGTCAGCCACCTCTACACAAGGAACTCGGGAGTTCAACAACGAGGTACATGACATAACATATTTCCAATTCAAAACGACGCTGACAGGTACTAACTATAATCATCGATGCATATTACAGCTAGACCTCCTTTCAGCTATTCGACACGAGAACTTGGTGCCTCTTCTCGGTTATTGCAGCGATAACGACCAACAAATTCTAGTTTATCCATTCATGTCCAATGGCTCTCTACAAGATCGTCTATATGGTACGCCTCATCAGAAAAACACGTACAACAGATCCTACATACTGATAATTTATAAATTCACTACTTGCTGATAGTAACTGTTTTATTCATTTTTAACAGGAGATGCATCGAAAAGAAAAATTCTCGACTGGCCAACCAGACTTTCTATTGCTCTTGGAGCTGCTAGAGGCAAGTACTGTAGCAAACGGAATGCATATGAAATATGAATAGTTGCATTTTCCTCTGAATCACAGCTACTTTCGTGAACTTTAAAGCTTATGTGACGTAATGTTAAGGAATCATCATAAAATACTAGTCTTTCCGCAAACAATCTACCATAATATTTTCTGTGAACATTGGATATTGCAAAACCAGGATCTTATATGAGTATATTCATTCTTTCTACAGGTTTGACGTACCTTCACTCCTTCGCTGGGCGTTGTATTATACACAGGGATGTAAAATCGAGCAACATACTTCTTGACAACAGCATGTGTGCAAAAGTGGCAGATTTTGGGTTCTCAAAGTATGCTCCTCAGGAAGGGGACAGTTGTGCTTCTCTGGAAGTAAGAGGGACGGCGGGATATTTGGACCCGGAGTAAGAGCAACATATATAATTCTAACGTGATCTTTCATTCAAGATACAGATATCAAAATTAGAATGCTCACCTGAAAATTCTTTCAGGTACTACTCAACCCAACACTTGTCTGCAAAAAGCGATGTCTTCAGCTTTGGAGTGGTTCTACTCGAGATCATAAGTGGCCGAGAGCCTCTGAACATACACAGGCCGCGCAACGAGTGGAGCCTAGTAGAATGGGTGAGTTCTCCTCATTATATATCATTGTGACCAGGATAAATCATGAGACTAACAGAAATTCAATGTTGCGCATACAGGCTAAACCTTTTATAAGAGAGTCAAAGATCGATGAAATCGTGGATCCTAACATAAAGGGAGGATATCACACAGAAGCGGTGTGGAGAGTGGTGGAGGTGGCAATGGCATGCATCGAGCCCTTCTCTGCTTACCGGCCATGCATGGTTGATATTGTCCGAGAGCTGGAGGATGCTCTGATAATAGAGAACAATGCTTCAGAGTACATGAAGTCCATAGACAGTTTTGGAGGCTCCAACCGCTTCTCAATAGTCATAGAGAAGAAGTGTGTTTTACTGCCACCACCACCCACCCAACACCCATCTCCATCAGAGCCATCGCCTCTAAATCCACAACCGTTGGCTCCTCCAGATCCGAGATAGTAAAAAGGATGGATGGACGGAAGCTATGTACCTAAATTGCAAATGAGATAGTTATTAGTTAAGCAATGAAAAGACAGAGTAATGAGGATGTTTACTGACATACCAATATTCACCATATCCCAAGATGTCTCCATTTTTTCTGTCGAGATGGAAACACAAGAACTTGAACAGGTTAAGAATATTAGCTACAGTTGCTCAGTGAAGGGAAAGTTTTGTCTCCCTGTATAAATATCGATGTCAACTGAAATGAAATTTATTCAAAACAGTCTTCTAGACAAACATATGAACACAATTAACTTTCATTATAATTTTTCTTAATGAGCTAAACTATAAATTTTGAATAGAAGAAGAATTAGACAAACATGTGAACATGAAAAGACAAGAATGCATTAATCAATTACAAATATGGTTACATTACCACAAAACAAAGCCATAAGGACAAGTAGATGCTCATGTCTTAAAATTTTTACATAATGATATATGATACATAAAACATCATGTACTAAAAAGGGAAGGGTTGGCTGATGCAGTACTGACTTGGACCTCAAGCAGCTCAAGACGACGCTCCAGTGTGTCAAGCTTCTCATTCAACGATGCCAATTTGCTCTTTGTTGTAGCCTCTGAAATGTTAAATTAATGTGAGCGTAAGTACGAGTTGCATCAAAAAACAACCCTACGAACATCATCTGATATCAAAATAAAAAGCATCCCCAACGACGTAAAAATTAATTGAAAGCTAAGTAAATAGTCAAACTGATTACTTCAGAAGTACAAAACTCAAGTGAACCTATCATTCAATGGAACTATCATCATTACGAAAACATCGACCACTTAATGACATGTCATAGGTGGAGCATGGTATTCTCGAATATAATGTCTATAACTTTTACAGATGAGTATTTAGTATACGCTAGTGCCATCAACTACAAGCAACAAGCTCAGGAGCAGAAAAGAAGAAACCCAATTATCTAAAAAACAAGCCTGTTCTTTGTAAATTGTAATGGCATGTAGAACAAGTTCAAATTGGGAAAGTCAGGAGCACCCACCAAAGCCCGGGAAACTCTTGATCACTAACTGACTTAGTAAGATAAAGGGCGAAACAAACCAAGTTTTCAAGTAATTCTAGTCCTCACAACCTGAGAAATAAGCAAAGTGAAGCGTAGGTCACCCAACACACACCAATCCCATGGAACTCCTAGATTGCGGATCCATTTTACTGAAGAGTGATTCCGGGGCAAAGCTAGTTTACTAATAACAGCTCCGATTCTTCATCCACAATTGTTTTATAATCATGTTCCTATAAATCACTATGATGATACTAGTGAAATTTTCTTGGGGATCAAATGAATTAAGCTAACAATTAAACCATCACTATCCTCCACTTTGTATCAGCAAAACATAACCTTCCTTCCCATTTAAGTAGAGGCAAAGCAAATCAAAGAGCCTAACTAATAATCAGACCTCCATATCAGAACCAATTCCATCACCAATTTCTCATAAATCCGAGCAAATTGAACCGAGAAACAAAAAGGGCATCAAGATTTAACATCAACAGGTTCAAACAAATAGTAAATCTGATGAAACTTTCTGGGCGATCAAATGAAAGAGGCTAACAAAATAAACCACCACTATTTTCCATTTTGTATCAGCAAAATATAATCTTCCTTCCCATTTAAGCAGAGACAAAGCAATTCAAAGAGCCTAACTAGTCACACCTCCATATCAGAACCAATGATATCAGCAATTTCTAATAAATCCGGGCAAACTGGATCGAGAAACGAAAAGGGCATCAAGATTCCAACATCAACAGGTTCAAATAAACAGTAAATCTGATGAAATTTTCTGGGGATCAAATGAAAGAGGAAAACAAATAAACCACCACTATTTTCCATTTTGTATCAGCAAAATAGAATCTTCCTTCCCATCGAAGCAGAGACAGTAATTCAAAGAGCCTATCTAATCAAAGCCACAGATCAGAGCCAATGCCATCACCAATTTCTCATAAATCCGAGCAAATTGAACCGAGAAACGAAAAGGGCAGCAAGATTTAACATCAACAGTTCAGATAAACAGTAAATCTCATGAATATGGAGTTCGAGATCTGGAGGGTACCGAATTGAACGAGGAAATCGAAGAGGCGACGAACATTGAGAGAAATGTGAGAGATGAACTCGCGATTCTCCCAATCTGCTTGCACCGCGATCCCAACGTTCACCGCGTTCGTGATCCCTCCAGCCCTGGCCATTGTTCTTCGTCTTCTTCGACCTCGAAACTGACTGAGTGACTTGTGCAGAATCGGATCGGAACGCCCCGACTTGTCAGCTCGGATTCTGCAGGAATGGAGAGGGATGGGTTCTGGGTTGCTGTTTGGGAGCTGAGAAAATGAAAAAGAAAAGTTGGTGAGAAAGGATTGACTTGTGGGTTTAGTCTAGTCTGATCTTTGAAGGCAAGTCCATCTTCAACCTCAGCTCAGTTACTGCTTCAATTCAGTCTTTTCACTACGACACTAAAAATCATACTTTTAAGAAAATTTAATGCTGAACTTTTAATAAATTTATCTCTTTTAATTAGTTTCCAAAACCAAGTAATTAGTCTCTAGCATTTTCTACACTTAAATAATCAATTTTAGTAGTTAAATTAACAAAATAGAGTTATAAAACTAAACTACAATTTGATTTGATAAAAGACCATACTCAATTTCAAATGTGATAAAATAATAATGCTGTAACAATTAATTTAATTTTAAATATTTTTTTTCAAAATTCATTTCAATGCAAATTTACATGACATAGAACACTAAACTCGCCACGTTTTTACTTGTATAAAGTCGATACTGTGAACTCGATGAATACTTAGATACGAAGATCACTAAATCTAAAGCATCACATCTCCATGAATCGGTTCAAGGCAACAAAAACAAACCACACATCCAGGCAAAAAATCTAATAAAAGACATAAATAACTAAATTCGAAAACTACTGGAAACTCATTCTCAATGACAAAATAGGAAATAGAGATCACTAAACCCGAACCCTAACCTCCTTGTTTCCCTGAATTGGGCAAGGGCGAGCAAAACCCACCCACATTCAACCAAAGATGGTTGAAAATTCCTCACCCGACAGAAACTCAATATCTCAATTGACAAAATACTCTGAAATCGATAGAAACTTGATATCTAAATCCGACTAGACTAGAGACGAAGATCACTAAATCCGATTATCCGGACCCAACATTGTGTTGAAAACAATTTCTATAACATCATCTTCCACACAAACAAGTCAATCCCAACATTATATCAAGAACAAAATAAAACATGTTTTCCAGATTAAAACCAAACCAAAATAAAGTCCAAGTCTCTCAAACAATGGAACTTTACGCGGAGGCCGTCACCGGAAGCAGTCCATTGTGCCGGAGCAACGGCTCTGGCGAAGGTTCGCGCCCTCTGAACTCCACGAATACCTGACCAAAACCCCCAAAACTACATTAACAATACTCGACCAAAAAAAATCTAATGAAGCGATTAAGTCTATAGTTGAGAACTTGAGATTCTATTTTTTTCCGTCAAGTAAGGAGATTTTCTAACCTGTAGAGGAGCTTTTCCTCCTCCGAGAGCAAGAACTGTCTCGCGGAACCTGTGCCCTGTATCCTTGACCGCCTGTTGAGGAAAAAAAAAAGAATCTCGATCAATAGAGGTAAATATAAAGATTTACGAACGTATACAAGAAATATAGTAGCATTAGAGATTTTCTACTATTTGAGCTTCTACATTGACAATATTTTGCAATATGTTGCCTACGTAAAACTCATCTCGAATATGGGAGGCCACATACAAACCCGGGTCAACGGCAAAGTAGGCGATTTTGGACTGTTTCCTATTGATTGCATATGAAAAGAAATAAAACTCGGGTATTTTGCAATTGCAAGGCTAAAAAGGCTTTGATTTTATTAACTCATTTACTTTATATTCCAATGTTCTAAAAAACATTAGGCGCTCGTCGGGCGCAGATGGCCTTCAGGGGACTAATCGGAGATTAATCACGAATTAATTAGAAATTATAAAGGATTAATTGGGGATTAATCGGAAAAGTCGAGGATTTTAGAACACTGCTATATACCTTGTTGTTATCGAGTCCAGCATCCTCAAACGCCGAGAAAGCATCAGCCGACAGAACCTCAGCCCACTGCAAAAAAATTTAAAAAAAATCTCGCTTGTGGAAACGCATAGCAAATTAAGACCGAACAAAGGGAAAAAAAGAAGAAGAAAGAAAGGGCATACCTTGTAACTGTAATATCCAGCAGCATATCCACCTTAGGTTCCAAGAAAAAATAGATAATTAGTCAGTAGAGTAAAAGTACGCGCCTAAAAGTCAAAATTCCCGCAAAAGATATTGATTTGAATTGAGAAGAATATAGAACCTGCAAAGATGTGGCTGAAACTGCAGAGGAACCGGTCCTCAGGCAGTGGGGGGATGATTTGAGTTCTTTCACTGACCTTCCTATCGATATCAAATATGGATTCTGATCCGCCTGGAACATACTTTGTATGGAGCTCCAAATCTACGGTAGCGAATTTTAACTGGAAAAAAATAATGACAGAATTACAAATCAAGTAGTGTGTTTGAGTACCATTTCAAAATTATAAATATACTAAGGTTCTAAAACTCGGCAAAGCAAAAAAAAATGAGTTCAAAGAACCCGGAGAGAAGTTGGGAAAAACTCGTTTTGTATTAAATAAATATTATATATTCATATACAATTCAGTAATTCACATGGAAGACAAAAATGACAATATCTTAAATAAGATACTTTCAAACAACTAAATAATTTAAAACAAGAGCACAAATTATAGAACAGTTCCAAACCATATGTAAAAAATAAAAATCGACCAACTTTCACCAGGTTTGACCGAGTGAAAACTCTGTAAAACTGAACCACTGAGAACGAGTTCTAAAACTCGGTCAACTCAATGTTTTAGAGTACCGATATACTCACACACTACAATCTATTTCTCTGACTGGTGCATATACAAGTTTAAGAAAATATCGATACATATTTTGGCTATTGTATATATTTTGTTTTCACCACCATGATAACAATTATCAAAAGTTCAAGGTCGGCTCTGCTTAATATAGTCAATGCATAACAATTGAACACTCGAAAAAAATAACGATGAAGACTATTGCGTAAATGTAATGTATTGAAAAGTAAATTGCAGTGAAGTGCGGACCTGACGAAGACTTAGAGAACCAGCACGGTAAGTCCTTGCTGCGAGGAGCTTTTTATATACTTCTTCAGGTAGACTCGCCCCGGTTTCATAATGCTTTGCAATGCCCATCAAAGTGTCCCTGCATAAGATAAAAAATCATGATGAACGTAAAGTTTTTGAAGAGGGCCATTTATCTACACAACCTTAGGCCCACAATTAATAATGATGTCAATCATGTCATACAATAGATACGACAAAGTGTTTGTAATCAGCTATGAATTATTTTGCATGATTCTCAAATTAATAACTTATGCTATCACAAGAACACAAAAACCAATAGGGTTACGATAATAGTTGAGCTTGAGGGATATATTCTGTTATCAAACTTAATAAATAATATAATGCCCAAAATCACAAAGATCCATAACACATATATAAATAAACAAATTAAACATGCCATCTGCCAACAAATATTCCATATGCAGATAATATCTTTACTTACATATTTCTCCACCATAGCAACTAAGATTTTGATTGGATGATAATTTGGATAAAAATACCTGTGGTAGCACCAATTTTCCATGAACTGAGACGGTAATTCAACAGCGTCCCACTCTACCCCTCGAATACCGGCAACTAAACCTTCGTCCTGTTTGGTTAGCATATGCTGAAGTGCATGACCGAATTCGTGGAAGACAGTCTCCACCTGCACAATCAGAATTCAAGGCTTTTAGCTACAAAGAAAATAAACAAAACCAAAAGTGATATTTAATGACCCCGTGATTTTAAACCTACCTCTCGAAATGTCATAAGGCTAGGTTTGTCTCCCACGGGCGGAGTTTGGTTGCACACCATGTGAGCAACAGGCAACCTAGCAGAAGTACCGGTGCGAGACAGCACGCGACTGCGACCGATAACCTCGTCCATCCATGCGCCACCCTTTTTCTCAGATGGGCGAGAATATGGATCGAAGTAGAAGTATGCGACGGGAGTGCCAGAAGAAGAATCTTTAACACAGTAGAACCTAACATCCTTATTCCAAACCTAGAAATGAACAACCATAAAATCAGTATTATATATGATAGGCAGAAAATCAGATCACCGACACAGAGAGTAATTAAATAAACTACCGGAGCTAAACCATCTGCTGCGTCAATTTGAATCCCGAAAAGGAAGTCTGCAAGGCTGAAAAGACCATCCATAACCTTTGGCAACGAGAAATATGGCCTTAGCTCTTCCTATAGTGTGCAAGCGAAACAAATGTGAGTTTTTCGACGCCAACTCTCAGATATAAGCGTATATATACACGTTATGGAGATAAATAGAAGTTATGCATTCCATGAGGCAGGCACGTACAAGAATTTAGAATAATTTTGTTGTGAGAACACATATTATTGGCACATAAGACTATTCCCTTAAATCCAAACATATATGAATACTGATAGAGATATAAAACCTCATTGATATCATATTTTGACTCGCGAAGCCTCTCAGCCCAAAAATTCATGTCCCAATGGCTCAAATCATTAGCTTCTGCTGCACCCTGCTCCTTGGAGAATGTTTTTAGGTCTTCCAAATCTACAAAAAAATATATTATCATATCGAGAAGAAACTAGTGGCCTTCATTAATGGCCGATTTCACAGTACACTGATTTTTAGTCGTGGACCTTGACCCTTACATGTAACCCGATTTTAAAATTCTTCAAATATCAATACATCCAGTAACAAAATCTGTACCTTTAACTGCAGGATCCCAGGAAGCACTGCGAAGCTTTTCCAAAAGCTCTTCGGCTTTATCGACCGTCGCCATTTTGGTTGCCATGCTTACCTGATAAAATATATTCCAATAAGTTTTTAAAAGATGTGTATTCATCAACCTAGCAAGTCTGCAAGAAATGTATCCTAATCATGTGAGACTGTACCTCAGCATAGTTATTGTAGTTGAGAAGCTTAGCCTTCTCCAACCTAAGCTTCAAAATCTGATCAATGATTGGTGAATTATCCAAATCACCACTTGACGCACGGGATAAATAAGCTCGGTAGACTTCCTCACGCAAAGCTCGATTTTTAGCATGCTGCATGACGGGCAGAAAACTTGGTGCATCCAATGTAATTACCCATGGCCCGTTCTCAGCAGTTGCATCCTTATGTCCCTGACAAGACAATGAAATAGAATTCACAGAATATATAAAACAAAAGGAAAGGAAAGGGAAAGGAAAAGAAATAAATTATTGTATGTTGAAGAATGAAACAGATCCGAAGAAATAAAAGAGAAGTTGGATAACAATACCTTAGAAACTGCTGTTTGTGCAGCCAACCCAAGAGCGCTAGCAGGCAATCCGTCAATATCTTTCTTGTCGGTTATTAACTTTTCAAACTTCTTTGTAGCATCTAAAACATTCTCCTCAAATTTGTGAGATAGTCTCTCCAGTTCCTGTGTATCAGTCAACAGTAAATATGGTCATTTAAAAAGAAAATGACTATTAAAAATTACAGTATTTACTATTCCCGGGCTTTTATCACAACTGAACAGCCAGTTCTTTTATTCCAATTGAACAGAGATGAAAGGAAATTATTTTCTAGCTCTAAGAGAAAATTGCATTATAGCTAACCGGCTTCTTACTAGGGAAGTGGTTTAGAAAAAAAGAGCACATATTAATGCACTCCCAGAGGTTTAATAATAAAAATTGATATTATTGACACATCAAACAATTGACTTCATTCACCGTATCATAAAATTAACCTGTTCAATTTTGTTGAATTGTTCTCTTTTATCATCTTCAAGAGCAACACCATTAAGAATTGCTTCCTTTAATTGCCCTGCATAAACACAATTCATGAAAAAATGCCAAACAAATTTAGTATATGCTTAAATTCAAAACATGATACGACAGTAGAACAATAACTTGTGGCACCGAAGCCCAAAATAACATTATAAAATGCCACCAGTAACAAAGTGAAACCTGAAACTACCCGAAAATCCAACATGTATGATTGCAACTAAACTAGTAACAAAGTGAAACCTGAAACTACCCGATATGATATATCCAAACACAATATGACCGTAAGAGCCACGGGGAGATCTGAAAATGACTTGGAATTGATAAATAGAGCGATGCCCAAAATGATCATCGTCCTAATAGATAATTGGCTATGGTCCAAACTGTTTAAAGCTTATACAAGATCAAACATTTCATGAGAACGAGAAGCACAGTAAAAAGGACAAAACTTTACAGTTTACATAAGAAATTTCAGACAAATACCTTCAACTACACGTTTTCGGGCATCGCTCAGCGACGCCCAATCCGGGGAATCCCGAATAGCTTTAAAGGCATTGTAAAGAGGTTTGCTCTGACCCAACCTGAGCGAAAACTTGATTTTCTCTGGCTGAAAAAAAACAGTATGAGATAAAAAATGGCGAGAGAAAATTAACCCTTTTTAACTACACTAAGCAAATACAGATAGAACCACTCCAATTCAAGTTATGTTTCACAGAATGCAACGAATATAGTCACACAAGCTGAAAACAACTGGTAAATTTCACAGACTATCAAGTGGTTTCGATTCAAAACAGGATATTATAAAAACTCAAAAAATAACAGTGTTCTAAAAATCAGGTCAGGCGGCCGCCTAGGCAGGGTTGTTTAGAACACCGACCCGATTTCACATAATCGGCCGGATTTAGTGTGCTAGGCAGGTTTCTGCTATTTTTTCCAAAATTGATTTTTTCACAAAACTAAAACATAAAATGCTAAACATTAAAATAATGTATACTAATTGTTGGGTACTTATATTGCTTTTGAAGAACACAAATGTAACAAATATTAAATTTTTATATCCTAAAAATTTTAAAAATAGAGAAATTTAAAATCCGATTAGTGCATGATTAATCTCCTGAGTCCATATCAGACCGATTAGCTCCTACCGTTTTTTAGACAAATCAAGTTCATGAGAAACGAAACAGCACCTGAACTTCTTCAATGGCGGCACGTAGCTCAGCAGAGTCCTTGACCGATTTGAGATGATTAACCATCCCCCAGACCACACTCAACCGATCCAAGATCTTCTCCAGCGGCTCGGCGAGCTTCGGCCACGACGGCTCCACCGTCTTCTCCAGATCATCCAGATCGCTCGTCTACACAAAACCCACAAAAATTAACCACAACCCACATCACAATTCGCATCAAACAAGCAAAAAAACAGATCGAATCTCACCAGTTTCTTCAAGAGGGCTCGAATTCCGGGACGAACGTGCTTGGCGTCGACGGCGTCGAAAGGAGGGAAATCGAAGTCGGCCAGGAGGGGATTGTTCGCGATTCCCTCGTCGACTGGGTTGGGATCGGCCATTGATGGAGCTTCGAAGGCAGGTGCGAAAGGGCAGAGAAGACGAAGAAGAAGTGAAGCTCTGGAAGGAGTGTGGAGAGAATGAGAATGGAGAAGACCAAAAATGGGATGGATTTGGGTAATTCCGTAATTGTGTAGAAAAATAAACGACAAGTCGTTGCATGTTGATTCGCGTTGTCGTTCCCTCCAAGACTCGCTTTGGTGCCGCCGTTTATGAGGTTGAAATTTGAATACATATTTTAAAAATTGTTCCTGAAAATCATGTTCATTTTCACCTTTTGGGATTTTGCAATTTGATCTTTGTACTTTTCGTACATAAATTTTTTCTTGTAATAAAAAAATATATCATATTTTCACTGTTCCTAAATATTACGAGGTTTTTTAATACGAGATTCTGAATCATGTCTTGTGATTAAGGATATTATTTCAACAACACAATCATATATTCGAGTTATAGTCGAAGTATAAATATTAAGTTGAATAAAACTTAGATTCCATATACATGACTTTTAAATTTGCTATATAATTCTTATCGTAAAAAACTCTGATTAATTCTCTATAGTTTCTAATTAATCTTTTAATCTGATTAATTTCTAAAATGCCCTCTCAGACCGGCTAACATCTAACGTTTTGTACAACGCTAACTTAAGTATTGGTACATTACTATATGAGCTCACACAACAATTCACAACTGGAAAATGAATATAGTGAATCTGAAATCTAGACAAGTTTTTTTTCCAGCTTTTTGAAAAATATGTATGTATTTGGTAATATACATTCAGGAAATACATATTAAGGTTGGTGGGTGTATACAAATCACAGCAGCTCCATAATGATCTCTCAATGACCTTTTCTCAACCAGTCAAGCTTATTATTTTGGTATCTGCTTCCTGTGCCTGCCCCAAGAGTAAAGCTCAAGTTAAGTATCAAAATTCAATGTGATCAAAATATTTAGTAATGTTGAAAATATGATCACATAAACCAGGGAGGAACATAAAAAAACTGGCCTATTATGTTATGTTATGGTAAGGGAGTAAACGAGCCGAATCGAGTCCAAATTTGTCGGGTAAGGTTCAGTTCGAAAAATAAATGCTCGATTTGATTCGAGTTGATTGATTGTGTAATTGAATTTGAATTCGACTCAAAATAGTAATAATCAACCTCCAATTTGGGTCGATTTGATTTGATTCGATTCGTCTAGTTTTCATTGTATATATTAGTTAGAAACAAAAATATATTTGATGAAATATGTATAATAATCACTTAAATACTAAACGAGTAGGACTTTAAGCTCGAATACAAAAAGCCCGAATTGAGCTTAAGCGGCTAGTTTACTTCTCTAGGTCTTGGGTCCAATATGTGTATATAACTCTCCTACAATACACTCATCTTGCCGGCCCATTGGTCATATTCACTCATGGTCTTACGATCATTGGGCTCACAGGCCCGACCCGCCATGATAACCCGATGTGAACTGTGCAACCAGGCTATGTTACGGCCTTGACAAGGAAGATGACTTATAAAAGAAGTTCATAATATACAAATTAGAGCATGTCTTTGGCCTAAAACTAGTATGTCAATGTGTATTTTAACTCTCATACTCATGTGTGGATTCCTAATAAAGAATTATAGGATAAATCAGGTCAATCCATCCTATATCTGCAATGCAAGAAAGATACGGTCTTTTAAGCAATTTTCAAGTACCCTAAAAGTATAATCGATTCATTACCTTGGGCAGCATTATGTGTTCTTCAGTTCTTGTACTTCATGGTTTCTTTCTCAAACCCGATTGTTGGGAATTGTTTAGCATACTCCTCAACATCATGACGGAGCTTTTCGATTTCAGATTGAAAGCTTGGTATTGTGGCAACGAAGTCCTTCAACTTTGTCCCTGAAAAACAAAAACAAGAGTGTGTCACCCACACTACCATATATTCAGACGATAAGGTTCAGAAATATAACAGATTTACGAACCTTTAGTTGCAGCCTTAATCTTCAGTGACAAATTCACGGCAGAATCAAAGAACTCTGCTACTTTGGCAAAGTCTTCCTCGATAAATCCCCTAGAGGTGAGAGCCGGAGTTCCTGTAAATCAAGATCTTTGTCAGAAAATAATATTTAGCTAAATATATCATGAACATGAATACAATCTGTTAAACAAAAGTCTGTACCCATTCTGATACCACCAGGAACCATGGCAGACACGTCACCGGGGACAGTATTTTTGTTAGCTGCTATGTGAACTGCTTCTAGGATTTTTTCAACTCTGGATCCATCAATACCCTGCAAACCAGAAAATATAAGAAATTATGAGTTAACTTAAGACTAGTCTAGCTGCTCCTGAGTCGTAAATTCTCATACTTATCCGTTGTGGGATATGGTTGGTCATGACTCTTGGGATCCACTGGCCTACCAGCGAGATGAGATATGTGCAAACATAGCCTCTAATAGAGATTGTTGAGGAGAATCGAGCCTTACATCACAAGGAAAGCTCATATAGAGCTAACCCAAAATACTAGTCTATCAGGTCTCCTTATACCCTATATTTATCTGATGTGGGACATGAACTCACACGTGAAATTATAACAAAACTGGTTCAACTTCACTTGGGGAAGGCTTTGGTTGTAGATGTTACGTTTCATAATAAATACACATGTTTTGAACAAGAGCATAAAACTCTATATTGCCGGTATAAATAATTATAGAAATTTCCAAGTTACCTTACTCTTCAAATTGACCAACACTAAATGGTTCTCTGTTCCACCAGAAACAAGTTCATAGCCATCCTTGGCCAGAGTCTGCAAAATTGATGTATATAAGAAAACTAGCAGCTAAAGCTATGAACATGTCTGCCCAGACAATCTATATGTATGGGACACACTCATACTTATTACATATTTAGAATTATATGAAGAAATATCATGTTTCAATAATTCATGGAAATCTCGTAAAATAATACCTCTGCAAATTTTGCACAATTACTGAGAACCTGCTCTTGATAAGCTTTGTACTCTGCTGTTGTAGCCTGCATTATTTTAAAGAGTAAGAAAAGTGAACTTTAATTTATTTCAAAGTCGTCGCTTGTCCCAATAAGCTATTGTGTACACTTATAATCTTGGTGTCACTTATGCCGGCAATTAGCTAGACAGAAGTATTTCTTTATAATGACAAATTTGCCGTTTCAGAATCATGACAAGGATGAAACTTCAAGAGCGTTATAATGATTGCAATATCACCTTAGAGACTGTCCTTTTTCCAGCATATCATAAACACACATCAACTGAATCTAACATATTATGGGCAACTGAAACAGAACTTTTCCCATAAAGGAAATGTAAATACGGTGCAACGTTCGATAGACTATAGACCTGCTTCAGTGCAACTGCTAAACCGGTAATTGTGTGGTTGTGTGGGCCACCTTGAAGTCCGGGAAAGACAGCCTGGTTGATTTTGTCTTCAAAATCATACAACACCTTCAGGAAACTCCATAACGTAAGAATGATTCCTTGACAAGCTAGATAGTTGATAAAAAGATTATACTTGCTTCACTAACCTCTTTCCCTTGTTTATTGATCTCTTTTACCCCTTTCCTAAAGAAAATCATGGCTCCACGTGGCCCACGAAGCGACTTGTGAGTTGTAGTCGTCACAACATCAGCATAGTCAAAAGGCGATGGGATGACACCAGCAGCAACCAACCCACTAATATGTGCCATATCAGCTAACATAATAGCTTTCTGTTTGTCACAGACCTGTTCCATACTAAAAATGTCAAACTACAGATCTCCAAGAAAACAAAACCTGGGCTACATCCTGAAATAAATTGCTTAGATAAAAATGCAGAAATCACCTTGCGAACACGTGCATAGTCTATCAAACGTGCATAAGCACTGGTGCCGGCAACAATTAACTTTGGCCTGAATAGTGTTGCACTTTTCTCCATCTGCAGTGATGGTTAACAGATCAGAAAATTCTTCTACCACCACATAGATGGAGAACATACACATCCGAATGTTGTGTATATATGCAAACCTTAACTAAACTACAAAGCTATAATAAGATCAATTCTGAGAAAATGTGTTACAGTAAAAGGAGTGTAGCTAAAAGAACACTAAATAACTACCTGATCATAGTCAATATAGCCAGTACTCTCATTCAATCTGTATGGCATCGTCTCAAAAAATATAGAAACTGCGGATATCTTTTTGGTGTCAGTCTGCAAACATAAAAATAACTTATGTGATTGCTATTTCATCTACATAATAGAAATCAATGAACAAACAAGGTAATTTCATCAAAGTTAGTAAGCAGAATAAGACAAATTAATAAAGTAAGGAATTGATTGTATATATTAGAAGTACCTGATAACCGTGAGAAAGATGTCCACCATGGGGAAGATCAAGAGCCATGATTCTTTCATGAGGCTTTAACAGGGCAGTATAGACTTGGAAATTAGCTGGAGATCCAGATAGAGACTGCACATTGACTGTCACATAGATTGTATTGATGAATTCAGATAAGCAAGTAATCGTCACATGCTACGGAAATTTAGCTAAGCAAAATTCTCTGCTAAGTATGCCACCAGGAAACCTAACACTCTTTTCGTCAATGCTTGATGTATCTTGGAATTCATAACAATATCAAGAGCATGAAGTAGACAATTGAATTTTGGACTAAAAGCAAACAATCAATCTAGAGTTATAGATGTATGTATACTCATAACATGGCCCGAAAGAACAATTAAACCAAGTGCTTGAAACATACCTCCCCATTTTGCCGGATCCAACCTAAAAGCTTCCAGAGCACGCTTCTGACATAAGGATTCAGCCATGTCAATATACCTGAAAATTTAAAGTGGGGCTTATTCTGATCACAATCAACCAGTATGGACTAAATCTACAGAAACCATGATAACCACGAGCAAGAAATCAAGAGTACTGCACCACATACTCATTTCCTCCATAGTATCGAGCTCCAGGATATCCTTCACTGTACTTGTTGGTCATGACAGATCCAACAGCTTGCATGACAGACACAGATGTGAAGTTCTCCGAAGGAATGAGTTCAAGTCCCTTCACGAAAAAGAACTCGACATTAAATTTGAGCAAAACGACTTAACCAGTACGCCAACAACAAAGTATCTAACCATATGCTTGGTTAGGAAGAAAAGTAGGCAACAACAAATTCTCAAAACATGAATTCCTTTAAAATTATATGTTTAAGAGAGAGCAAAACGATGTGAAACCATATAGAAACAACCAAAAACTGACAATCAGAGATATAGCTAACAGCATAAACAGATGTGCATTTCCATATTGTACAAAATTTGAATCACAATCGCTTCAACAATCTAGAACGCAAAGTTCATACTCCAAACCTTCCACTGCCTGGTTTTTTCATGCTCAATAATATCAGCAATCTCTGGATCAACTTCCTCTAGCGAAGCATTGAGCTGCTTCGGCCACTATACATACGAATTAACGAAAATTCCAGTGAGCACAACAACTTAACCAAAATTCAACAAAATAGAGATATCAAATCCGCTTACTGTAACACCAGCCTTCTCATACACAGCTTCGTTCGGCAAAGACGACTGCAAATCCAAATCCAGTCGAAAACAAATCAGTAAGGAAACGAAGTTATTGCCGTAGATGCATCAAACATGTAAACTACACATTCCCTCTCAAATTTCCCCCTAATTCTTGGGTAAATCCAATTGCAAGCAAATCGGTAAAGAATTGAAGCTAACATTACAGATGAGTTAAACATGTATTCTACACAATTCTTCTCTATTTTCCGCCTAATTCTCGAGAAAATCCACTTGCAAACAAATCAATACAAAATCGAAGCTAACACTAAAAGTGAGTTAAACATGTAAACTACACATTTCCTCTCGATTTTCCACATAATTCTCGAGAAAATCCAAATCCAAACAAATCAGTGAAGAGTCGAACTAACGTCACAGAAGAGTTAAACAAGTAAACTACACATTAACTCGATTTTCCGCCTAATTCTTGAGAAAATCCAATTCCAAACAAATCAGTAAGGAATCGAAGCCAACACTACAGATGACTTAAACATGTAAACTACACATTTCCTCTCGATTTTCCGCCTAATTCTCGAGAAAATCCAAATCCAAGCAAATCAGTGAAGAGTCGAAATTAACGCTACAGAAGAGTTAAACAAGTAAACTACACATTTCCGCTCAATTTCCAGTCCAATCCTCGAGAAAATACCAAAATACACATATAAACCCATAGCAAAGCTCGAATTCCATAAAAATTTCAAAAAACGAAAGAGAATGAACCATGTAATGAACAGCACCGCCATTGATGAGAGGTCGAATCGGCTTCTCCACCGATGACGAGAGCCTGCGAAGCGCCAATGCCATGGCCATCTCTCTCTCTCTCTCTCTCTCTCTCTCTCTCTCTCTGTGAATTGGTGTTCTCTGGTTATGGGTGAGTTTTTGGTGGTTTCAGAATTTCTGGGTTTTTGGTCCTTGTCACTCACACGGGCCCGCCAAATGTGATAGCGACCACGTGGCAGCTCGTTTCGGTGTTGACCGCTTAGACGGGAGTTACTGTACAAGTGAGCTCGTACCTTTTATCCTCTGCAATGGTGCGATCTTGACCGTTCGATCGTCGTGCTCTTTTAATTTTGGATCGGAATTGCTCGGTTGGAGATTTTATCACGCGCGTACGTGGCGCGAGGACGTTGATTTTGCATCTTAAAGTTATTTGCAATATGCCCCCTCTAGTTATGGTAATTACAAAAACTTCCCGTAGTGATGATTTTCTAATAACCAATCAATTACAGCTAATTTATAATTAGATTTATTCATATAAATATATTTAATGAAAATAATTGATTGCATCACAAGTTCACTCATAAACAAAAATTATTAATCTTCAAGCATAATGTCACACTTAAATGATAATTTCACAGTGGGTACTTTAAATATTTATTTTTGAAATTTTTTTATAAGAGTTTTCATTTAAATTTATATATTTGTATTCAATTTTAAACAATTCCATTATTACATTGTTGACATGTTAATAAATTGACAGTATATAAATTATTCAGATAAGAGACAAAACTCTTTTTTGTGGTGTTCTTGAGAGAAAGGTGACACCAAAAGCAGCCATGAATGGCATATCCACACACTGCACTTTGTAGCCACAAAGAGCAAAGTCTCAAAGATAAGATGTTATTGTAGGATTGAGTTTGTGTAGAATCGTAAACGAGTCGAGCTTTTAACTAATTGTTTGAGTTCAATTCATTAAATATTTGGTTTAAATTTATTGTAATAGAGCTCGAGTTAAATTTGAACTCAAAATTAAGCTCGTGTATAATGAAATTAGACGAGCTAAATTAAGTTGTGGCGATCTCGAGCCGACTTGTTTAGTATTTAATGAAATATATATTTTTTATATTTTATTTCGTACTTATTATAATTTTTATTTAATATATGTGCTTACAACTAAGCAAACTGAATCAAGCCGAACTCAAATTTATCTATATTTTTTTCGAGTCCGTCTCGTTTACAGGTTTGAAATCTAAATGTATCTATATTTTTTTCGAGTCCGTCTCGTTTACAGGTTTGAAATCTAAATGGGCTTGTTTCAAGAGAGCAAAAAAGAGATAATCTAAATGGGCTTGAACCTCCGACCTTGTGGTTAACAACCACACACTCTAACCAACTGAGCTATTCCAACTTTGTTGATCAAATTAGCGATCTTTTCTTTATAAATAATCTTAATTACATAGAAACCATAATAATTTCTTAAATTATTTTAAATCTTAGCCCATACCTTATCATTAGTTGATAATTTTTAAGATAATTTGATATCAATTATTTGTAATGTATTAATATTTAGGCTCAATGCGGTTTTATAGAAATAAGAGTAACTATCTTCGTAGATAAATTGATTTACACTTGATCAGTACATTTATGAGGTACAAAAATAAAAGGTTTACACTTATTTTCCAACGCTCGGACAAGAGTTATCTCTGATGCTCAGGCTGACTCAGTTGAAGATTGATCGGAACATTGTTGACGAATCTGTTTTCTCTAGGATCCCTCGTATTGTAAATCTGATACATAAGAATATATAGTTATTGTTAGTCATATACATTTAAAACTTTTATACTAATAAGAAGAAGTCAAATTTGTAAAACATCGATAATATCACGTGAAACTCTTACGATCAAGATATATAAACCCAAATCTTACAATTTTGTGACTTTAATATTAAAACTCGATCCAATGTATTAAGTCAAATAATTCTTTCACGTAATAAAAGTGCTAACATGGTCAATTCAGATTTTCAAGATTTCGTATTCATGTTCACATCTTTTAAATGTTGAATTTTGATTCAATATTTAATTATATATTTTCGGGTATAATTGTAATTGCATCCTAAGTACAAATTAAATTGAACAAAAGATATAAAAAAAAACTCAACCAATTCAATTTATAGTTTCTTACACCAAGAGTAGTTTGGGTGTTTTAGACATTTTAGATGTAGGTTGTCACAAAAAAATTATTAGGGTACTAAAAAATAGAGAAAAATAGTTATGGTATGAAAGTGTCATTTCGCTATAGTCAGGTGTATAAAAGTGTCATTATCCCTAAATATTGTAAGATTTTAATTGTTCAATCAGTTCAAACTTAAATTTTTAGGTCTGTCGGGATTAAACTAAATTAAAACACACATACCTTTTTGTAGAGTTCCATGTTCTCTTCACGAATGAGGTTCATCTTCTTGTGCAGCTCCGTATTTTCGCTGTGAATAAGATTTTCCTAACACAAAAGGCACGAGTTAGCATTTTCCTAGGTTGTTTTTTTGAAGAAAACAAGGTTAATAATTATGCATGGTGTTGTAATAATTAAGAAGACCTTTCTGCGTAGCTCTTGTATCTCGTCAATTAATATTTGGCCCTGATAAATTATGCATGATAAATTTTTGTTAATATTATTTCATTATGCGTTAAATAAATATGTATTAGGGTTTTGATATTACCTTTTTCTTGCGAACTCCTCGTAAACTCATTTCCAGCTGTTTCTCTATGTCTTGCAGGTCTTTGACACTGAGATCATAAAGTTGTTCTCCCATCAATTGCCTGCAATATATTATTGACTTGTTCGATTAATCCCTATAAATTAATGATTGGTCCTTTATAATTTTTAATTTATCATTCAAATTCAATTTATTTTCAATTAACCTTCGAATAATTTCAAATTCTTCGCCCAACTAAAGTCTATCTAGTGTTTTTTAGAACACTGAAAAAATACATTGGCCCGACTTGATTATTAAAATATTAGTTTTGTTAGCTTGCACTGAGTCAGAGATATTCTCAACTTTGTAGAAAGAGAAAACTAGTAAGCTATAAATAACCAATGAAGGTGCAAGATTTATCCACTTGGAATGTGATTAAGGGCTAGTGAATTAAATGAGTAATGTGAAATTATTCATTTAATATTTAGAGATTTGATTTAGGGATCTTAATAATTATATAGTCCTATACCAGAGGAGTTTAAAGTATAATATAGATCACACGCCTAATACCAATAATTCGCATTTTATACACATTTTGAGTTGCGCATATATAATATAAATCCATAATTCTTGCTTGAATAAAGTTAGTGGTTTTCAAAAAAAATCATAATTGAGTGTAAATTGTTTCAACTATTGTCATTTCATTTGTTTTTTTAATTACATTATCATATCTTAAAATAATATCCTTTTACTCTTTTCTTATTTGATTACAGTGGGATTCAAAACTTGGACTTTTCCATTAATAAAATGAGGTTCAAACTATTACGGTGTCTCTTCTAAAACTTGTCATATCATTTGTTATTTGTTGTTCTCATAATTATTTTTTTATTACACATTACCCGTATATATGCATATATATAAGAAGAAGACATCATCACCAAATACTATACGAGACAATGGAGAAAGATCGTACCGATGATTTTCTTGCAAGGCTTGTAGTTGTTGCCTTAAAATCGCAGCCTCTATTTGCCAAAACTAGCAACATACATAAAACACTTCAAAATTTTATTATACTTCAATTTGAAAACCAATAGAACAAGCGATATGGTACTTAATGTATATGTAGACTCAACGACACAAATTCCAGCTCTTCAGTTACTCGTTTATATTCTAAGACTTTTGTTTGGTCAAGACAAACGAACTATCTTGTAATGGGATTGTGGTTGAAGCATTTTATGCGAGCAAGAAGAACGATGAATAAATAAATTAATATTCGGTTAGATTCTAATTACTAGCTCCTACCATTCTTTAGATCTCTAAATCAAACTAATAAATGAAAGCTACAATAAGTTTGCAATTCATATAATATAAAAAGAAATTAAAATCACTATATTTCCTAATAACACAATCCCATTAAAAGATAGTTCGTTCGACTTGGCCGGCATAACATAGTTGTTCTAGAATATTTCGCTGAGACTCGAACTTTGATCATTAGATCACAAGTATAACTAGTGTTTTTTCTGCTTCGATAATCAAACTCTGATGATTAATTATTTATGAAACTTTTTGCATACCTTGACCTCTGATGTGGGATTAAGAATTTGTCGATGTTCCTCTTCTACTTTGCTATAATGCTCTATTGCCGATTTCATGCTGAAAAAATAATTAGAAAATAGAACAATTATATTTTGCAGGCATGAGCTAATTAATTAATATACAATAACTAATTCAAAAGAATTACCCCTAAATTAAAATTGATGTGGTTAATTAAGATAATTTTTATTTTATTTTTTAAAACTAGAATTTGTGATCACCTACTTGGGAGCAGGTGCTTTAATTAACCCAATTAGGGTTATGTTTAATATATTGCTTGATTATTGATAGAGAACGTTGTGTTATACTCAATATTCAAAAAAAACCGTCTCTAATTAATCCCGATTATTTTGATTAATACAATTAATTGCTTAGTCTCTCAAAATCATACTTGTTCGATTAGTGCCTAACGTGTATTAAGACACTAGTTATATCTCTGCCTATACGAAGATTGACCTTGGTTAAGCCGAACACCACCATCTCATACGAAATAAAGTCTTCGAATCTTAATTAGTCACTTGGATAGAAAATTGTCTATCATATATACACAATGTTGTAAAAATCCGCAGTTGAAAGTATTTTAGAAACTAATTGAGAATTAGTATGAGATTATTTGAAAAATTAAATTAAAGAATTAGTTGAAAATTATACAAAATTAATCAGAGATTATTCAAGAATTACACCAACAGGTAGAAGATTTTTACAATATTATACCATTCTCAAATTTAAACGATAATCATTTCCAAATCTCAAGATCTCTGATCTTGAGCTAATTAATTACATAGAAACAAAAATCTCTCCGAATGAAATATTTCAAGAACAAGTATGCATATACTTATATACAGACACATCAATATATCTTTATAATTATAGGCTTAAATAATTATATATATATATATATATATATATATATATATATGTTATTGTTCAAAGATCCGAACCTGTTGCTTGCATACTCATAGAGCTTTCCGGTGCTGGAGAAGATCAGTAGCCCGACCTCAGCGTCGCAGAGAATCGCGAGCTCCTTCGCCTTCTTCATCAACCCTTTTCGCCTCTTCGAGAAGGTCACTTGCCTGCTCGTCGAGTTATCGATCCGTTCTATCACAATCTTCCCTCTCCCCATCGATCCTCCCGTACTAGGTTCCTTTGACAAACACTAGGAAAAAAATTAAGGTTTTTGTAATAAATTCTATGAGCTCATCAACCAAATCAAGAAATGGACAAGATCGAGCTTATTGTAGCGGTTTGAGAAAAGCTAGGTTAAGGTTTCGGAGACATTGATATGAGGAGGAAGAAGGTTAATATAATTATTTGAAGTGAAGTCTTGAGCTCTAATTGTATATATGTTAACAACATGATATGGTATAAATTTATATATAATTTTTTATACTTTTTATGTATCTGTCGGTCTTATAAGTTGTTGACACGTCGATGTATTATTACTTATTAAATTCGACTACCCTTTTGTATTGGTCACTTTTATTTAAAATCGAATTTATTTATCATCATCGAATATTTTAAATATCTATCACGTGAATTATATATCAATATTTAGAACTTGCTATTTAGTTTTTTTTTGTTAATGATGATCATATATTTGGTAATGGTTAGAGAATATTAAAGTTATAATTAATACAAGTGGACTTGGATATGGTGATGAAGATAAAAAAGAGGAGGTCTTGGAACTTGTTTAGGAGAAAGTTTTATTCTATTTCACTCTTTAACCAAATTAGGCAATAACATGTATAGTTTTAAACTTTCTCCTTTTGAACACAATGTTGTCTTGAGGACAACATTGTATTTTGACTAGGAAAATTAGGTATTATATATATGTATATAATGTTATTATTGTAAGAAAGAAAACTTTATATATTCTTGTCCAAATTTAAATTTTAAATGTAAAAGTCATCATTCGGATTGTAATAAGATTAATAATATAAGTTTTTATTATTTAATTAATTTAAATTTTATATCAAATTTTATACATTTTCACATTTATTTCTCATCAACTAATTTTAAAAAGAACGTATATAAATTATCCAAGAAATTAAAATGAGCTCAAAATAAGCTCTCACTAATCGAGGAAGGTCTTGGCATGCTTTGTTGTTGCTTAATCCAATGGCCAACAATCCGTACCTCACTTAATCCAAATTTAATATTAAATTAAACACACGTAACATGCACTAATTAGTAATTACCCACAAATAGGGTATTGATTTCTAGGGTTGTGAACAAGCCGAGCTCTTAACGAGCCGCTCGAGCTCGACTCGTTAAATATTTGAATCGGGCTCGTTATAATTGAGTTCGAGCCGAATTCGAGCTCAAGATTGGGCTTGTTTAATAAACGAGTCGAGCTCGAGCCTAACCTTTTAAGGCTCGATAGGCTCGCGAGCCGGCTCGTTTAATATTTAATTAATTATATATTTGTATTAATATATTTTGAAAATTTAATAAATAATTATATTAGAATTAGACAAGCCGAATCAAGTCGAGCCAATTTTAAGTTTGCACGTTTATTAATTAATGAATAATTTAATTTTTAATGAGTATTTGTATTCGTATTGAAATTTGAACGAGCCGAGTCGAGCTCGAGCTCTAGCTTGTCTATTTTATTTTGAGCTGAATTCAAGCTTAGTTAATAAGCTCGTTCGAGTCCGAGCCGAGCTCGAGACGAATATTTTTTTCACGAGTCAAGTCGAGCCTTGCCAAAATGAGGCTCGATTCGCCTCGTTTACACCCCTATTGATTTCCCTTTTGTTTTGGTGAATTCTCTAATTTAATAGGCCGCATAATACGAATAATATATTTAAATTAACTCACATTATTTGGTTCAAATTTAATGTATTAACACGTAAAACTGAGATCGAGATCTTTCTTATTTATTATTATTTTTTGGAAAAGTTTAAGCACCCGTTATCGCAAAAGCACGGTTATAAACATTGTGATTGGTGGAAACCCACGTGACATGGAATTTAATTAACCAATACCGATGAAACCCTAATGCTCCCCTTAATTAAAATTAAGGGCACCCAAAAACCAAGATTAGGGTTTTTGGAGAACTCATAAAATAATGTCCTCCGGACAGGTGTCAATCATCAAGAAATGATATGAACTCATGGACCAAGAAGAACTATTTATCATCCCAACAATTGGAAATGTTGGTTTAGAGACATATATTAATATTAATCTTATATTATTATTGAAATTAAAGAGGAGATTAAGAGGGAGGCACATGAAGTTTATGATAATTATCAAATTGGTGCATTCAAGAAGAGGAGTGTCCCATTTTGGAGCTCCAAGCCCACATGATATGGATTCTCATATAGATATGGGAGATCAAAAGTGAGCACTTTCATGGTTTATTTTTGAGAAAATCTTCATAACTTGTGTGCACGAATTTTCAATTCTTTTGGGTATTTACAGGTCATAACATTGTACTGAAGTGTGTTAATTTTAAATTTTTTACATATTAATTTATACATGAATTTTCAATCACTTTGTTGTTCGAGAGGAATTTCTGATCATTTTTAATTTTATGGTTGTAATTTATTTTAGTAAGTACGTGTCACGGCATTGGATTATATCTCATTTACATTTTACAGTTTACGACAATAAATTTTTAAATATATTATTTCATAATTGTAAATATCTTAAAGTGTTGAAGTAAAAAGGGTCATGATTTATTTTTGACAAAATCTTCATAACTTGTGAATGAATTTTTAATCAATTTTTAGTTCGCGGTTGTAATTTTTGTTGTTGTTGAGTATTTACACGTCATAACTTTGTATTGTACCATTAATTTTGATGTATATTATTTTGTGACTCCAAAAAATGTATCAGTTTATAATCCCAAATAACATTTTGTTGTTACAACTTTAATTTGTATATAACTGTTGGAGGGATACTATAAATGACGAATTTAATGATTATTTTCACATTTAACCTAACATTTTAATTCGTTTGAATAAGAGATGGATAATTTTTTTAGTTGAATCGTATTTTGATAATTTTGAGCTTACCATGACTATACCCAACATTTAATACTTCTCAATTAGTCTAATAATTAATCATTGATTTAATCCCTATTTGGTTTCAGTTTTATTTCTATTGGTAGATTCTTATTCATATTAATTTCCAATTAATTTTTAAGGCCCTAAGCGGCCAACTAGTATTTAAGTCGTAATATTTTTTTTTGAAACCATTATATTTAAGGGTGTCCATGGTTCAAGAACAAGACCAAACTGGCCAGGAATCAAAACGAACTAGTCACCTCGATTCTCAAAATTCAAGGAACCGAAATTATAATCGTGAGTGAGTCTAGACTAGTTCTAACCATTTAAGAATGGTTCGATTATGTGATTTTAACCAACAAGAACTAGTTGATTTTTAAACTTCAATTTGGAATTTATTTATGATTTGTGTTAAAGGAATTTGAACCTGTTTTATGAGCCAAAAATTAAAATTTGCTATTATATATAATAAATAAACAGAGCACCGGTTATGCCATGCCATTAGGACTGACATTTATTAAGTTTAAGACAAAACTATCGTATAAGATAAACTATTTGAATCTCAATCACCTGCATAGAAAACTAATCACTCGTACATACATCTGAATCGAAGATTTTTACAACATTACAACAATCTCAACTTTAATCAGTAATCATTTATAAGTTATAAGATCTTGAGCTAACTAATCACATAAATTTGAATAACGAGCATACATGTATATACTTACATGCACACGCATAGGGATGCACTTTAGCAAAATCCAAAAATTATGCGAGAACCGTGAGAATCAACGTGAGGGTGTCATGTAGTATGAGAAGTATTTTTCCTTAATCCAGAGTGGAAACCGTTACCCTTTTGAGAAAGTGGTGTAACGAGGGATTGAACGAAAACAAATGTTTTTTTCTTCTTCCAATCTCTCGTATTACTACTCCCCCGACATTATATAATTTTTCTACTCTAAGTTATAGAATGGAATCTCTCCCTTACCACAAAACGCCACTGCGCTGGTTCTCACACAACTTTTGATTAGGCCCAAGCCCAATCTCACACAATGTAAATTAAATGGCTAGGCCCAAGCCCAATCCATCCACCCAGCCCAGCCCAAGCCATCCCTAACTCTGATCTCGTCTCGTCTCTTTCCTCCATATCTCACCAGTTCGCTCACCTTCTCTTTGTCTCAGAGAGAGAGAGAGAGAGAGAGAGAGAGGCCTCTCGAGGAGCCCCATGCTTGCTTAAATCTTCAATCTGAGATTCAGAGTCAACAACACTCCAAATCTGACAAGGTAATTTTTTCTTCACGCTCTTCAAATTTCGCTCTTATTCTCCGTGTCAATTCGGGTTCTACGCTCGATGGTTTGATTTAGGATTTAATTTCGAGGGTGTGATTTGCTATTGAGGGTTTCTGATTTAGGGTTTTCATATTGGGGCCTTGTCTGATTTTAGGGTTTTGATTTTGGGTAATCTATTTAATTTAGTGTTTCCTATTTAGGGTTTTAGGGTTCTGATTATATTCAGAATCTATTGACATTAATCTCTCTGTTTTGCGTCAAATTAATGTAAAAAAATGCAGCTTTTACATGTAATTCACACTCTTTTGAATAAAGATGTGATTTTTAGTTGTAAATTTGTATAGTCATTAGTTTTTTCCAGCAAGTGTTGTACTCATGCATTAACCCTTTTCAGTTTGTTATGAGAAGTTCACTAACATATCTTAGGTAATTGTGGCATGTTTAGTTGAAAAAAATTATCATTTGTGCTAGCTTTTTACCTCATATATTTTTTGTTGGTAAATACTGTATGAAACAAATTGAAGAAACCATGTAAAAGTATGTGATAGGTAACTCTTGAAGTTAACTAGAAAGTTGGGCCGAATTATATTTATAATATGTTGATGCCTTCTTTGGTTAGTGCCTTCTGCAATTCAACTCTAGTTGTGTATGCTGTCCGTTCTCCCAAGTTGTTTTCACACGTTGCAAGTTTGGCTGATTTTTTCCTTCATGGAACATTGCAGTTTCTGAATACTGTTTGGCTGACTTTTGTCTCATTTCAATTCAAGATTTAGATGCACTAGGTTAATTAGCTTGGTGATGCATGAAAATGAATGGAGCTTTGGTATTTTTTTTGGTAATTTGTTATCTATGCTTCTTTAGTAGTAGTTATAGGTACGTTCGGTTTGTTTCATGTCATTTCTCTTACTGACTAATAGTAGGCTATTTTTTGTATTGTTAATTCATCTCACTTGCTGTTTCATTTGGTTTTACACAGCATGCAATTACAAAAGTACCCTGTTATAGTTAGATTCGAATTAATTCATATGTAAGAACAAGGGAGCATGCAAAGATGTAGTTTAAGGTTTTGTGGACCCAGGATAATAATATTAAGATGGTCGGGACTTTCTGAAAGTTCATCACAAAGTTGGTGTTGCTTATTTTTATTGTCTGTCTTTTGCGATTGATTTAAGAATCTTAAAAATCACGCACATTGGTAATTTGTTTTCAATGACATTTCACAGGCTGTTTGGAGAACAACCGTGTTTGTTTGCAGAGGATGAGCTGCATCCAGGTTACCCCCTGCTTGGTACGGCCTACCACTAGTGTATCGAGAAGTTCTCAATTACCTTCCAAGCCATGTCTCGTACCATTCCGCTACAAAAAGCCTGTTTGGGCTTCATTGAGATTGGCTGCTAATGCATCAAATAAATCAAAGTGCTCACCAGTGGTGAAGAAGACGTACCGTGCACCCGAATGCTTATTTGCTGGCGGTGGAATGTCAAATAATAGTAACAATGAGGTTATTAGCATCTTTTGTTTTTAGTATACGGTATAAAAATGCTTAACAAATTAGAATGGGTCCAAAGTTCAGTTAAGTCCATTATCAGGAATTGATTCACAGCATATAATCAGTCTCATTAACAAGCCTTACTTGTCAAAGTGTATTAATTATTTAAATAATTTTAGACCCTTTTCCTGTTGGTGAAAATGTATTATTTTGCCTATCATATGTCCAGTATTAGTAAGTGTGTTCTTTTACATTTTGTACTGTGTATGCTGAGAGTATGATTTTATGCTTATAGCTTCAGCTTGAGTTCACATCAATTGTTTAAACACGGGACATGTGCTTATGGTCATAGTTTGGTCATAGTTTCTGTGGATCGTTTGAGTGAGCATGATGTGATTGCTTATACCACATTCTAGGCTGGTATACAATATTCACTAGATTATGAACAAGTAAGCATAATTTTTCTGAAGTAAATTGGTGATTGCATCAGGGTTCTCAATGGAAACCTATTGAGAAAGCTGCTGAGAAGAAGTCAATAGAAGAAATATTACGGGAGCAAATTCAGAAGAAAGAGTACGCTGCCGAGCCTTCTGTTAGTGGTGGAGGAAAACCCCCACGTGGCGGTGGAGGTGGACGTGACCGTGGTCGTGGTTGGGGAGATGGTGATTCAGAGGGCAAAGACATGAGTGAAGCTTTGCAAGTGACTTTAGCCACTATTGGCTTTGTTCTGGTGGTAATAAGTTTATATTTTTTCTCTTTTTACTATGAAATGTTATATTTTGTATAATATGCTTGCGAAAAATGATAAAATCTTATTTACTGGGATCCATCTTATCGATTCCACATTGTTGATTAGATATATTGTTGTGATTGCAGTATCTACTGACCATCCAGGGCGAGGATGTTATCCTGCTAGCTAGGGACTACGTGAGATTTCTGTCTACTGGAAATAGGACAGTTCGTCTAAGGAAAGTAATGGAGTGGTTTAGTCGGAGAAGGCCGGGGTCTCAAAAGAAGACGGCAGTCCATGGGATTGACGAGGATGAAGATAATGACGAGGATGAGTATGCTTTTCAGTAAGATCAATATGTTTGTTTTCCCAAGATTGTTTTGTTTGTCAATTTTGTATACAGCATTGAAGAATAAGATAAAGATAATGTTGCTTGATTATATCATCTTCCTTTCAATTATATGTGCCACTGCCAAACAGGAGAGGGAAAGGCCAAGTTGAGATATTGAGAACTCTATGTATACACTGTTAGATGTGATAAGATAGATAGACAAAGGCTGTATCTATACTCCAATATAGATGTGATTTATGTCTCAACACATTATTGAAACTTTTCTTATTTCACTTTATAGTTTATATTGCCACATTCCATATGTTTAGAGGGATTGTATTGTATCTCCCCTTTAGCAATAACTATGTATGAATAGGCTCTTTCTGAGCTGTTTAAAGGAGAAAATGAACAACTAAATTAATTTGTGAACTAGTTTAATAAAGATATCTAAAAGGTATCAAGAGACTTGGAGTTTTCTATTATATTTAGTTCTAAAAAATATATTTTGTCCGATAAAAAAGATTTTTCAAAAGATGTTTTATTTGAATATTTAATTTTTTTTAATGTAGGGATATTATGAACTTTTTACATCAAATTTAATTTTGTGATAGACGGTGCAACTAAATAAAAAGTTGCATATACAAAGTTATAATTTTCCCTAATAAACACACAATTATGAACATGTCTGCCCGGACAATCTATATATATGGGACACACTCATACTTACTACATATTTAGAATTATATGAAGAAATATCATGTTTCAATAATTCGTGAAAATTTCGTAAAATAATACCTTGTGTTGTAAAAAATGTTAAATGTGAGATTTAAAAGAAAACCAACACTATATTATTAAAACAAGACATTAAAGAAATTGAAAGAGAAAAAAGGAAGATAATAAATAAGAGAAATTACAAGGAAAAGTGAAAAAAGAAAATGTGCCATCGGGTGATACATTTCTCATTGCCAATCCCACATATTTATACACAAAAATGCAATGATTAGATGAACACAATCATCCTCAGATTAAGGACATGATGGTAAGAGAGTAGAGGCACGATAACAGTTATCACTATAAACCTAAAAATAAAGAGAGAATAAAAGATGTTTCATTTAAAATCTCACAACTATTAAAATGTGTGTAAGTTCCAAGATTTGAACCCAGAATTTCATAAATAAAATACTACATATTTATCACTAAAATTTAAATAACTTTTATTATTAAATTACACAATTTTTATATACATATCAGAATTTGAAGAGAACATATCCACTTTCCGGACAATTTTATATGACTTTTCTCTGAATTCATATTTTTCTTGTTTTATGCTCATTTCATCTATATTTCTCGACATTAAATCTCTCTCCCTTTCTCTGAATAGGTTCTAAGTATCTACCAATCTCTTGGGCTTTAATGGTAGGTTCATGAAACCATAGAATGGGCCATAGGCTTAATTTCCAGATGGGTTAATGTGGGCTTGATATCGGGCTTTAAGCCCAGAATTCACATCGAAAGCCCAAAACAAAATGAATGCTGAATCAGATAAACCACGCCCCAATCCCAGTCCGTATAAGACACGCGCGCAAGTAAGATCTGTCTCACCCGCGCAAAACACAGAAAAAAATTAGGGTTCTTAATGATTCAAAATCTCCCGAAAAAACCCCCAAATCTCTCTCTCTCTCTCTCGCTCGCGATTCCCAATCGGTAGGTCTTGATCTTATCATCGTTCATCTTTGAAATTGATTTCAATTTTCACAAGCGAGTACTCAGAATCGTCGATTTGTGTATTTTCAAATGATAGGGTACAATTTGGGTTTATAGTCGATTACGTTTTGAATATATGAACTGGTTGGTTGATCTTGTTCAGTTTAACGAATCATAATACACTGATTTGATTTTGTTTTTGTGCTCGTTCAATGCACTGTTCAATAGCTATGGCTGCACAATCGTTCATCGGATTGTGAATTCTGGAAATATGTGTTTGGCTTGTTTCAGGTCTCTAGAAGAACGATGGCGATTGGATCTGCTCGTAGACTCTGTACTCGGTGAGTGAGCTTGAAATGTTGAAATTTTCAATTTGCTCTGTGTTGATGTCCATTTCTTCATTGCTAATTTGATAATAGAGCTTATGTAGTTTGTGTGGAAAAAAACACTACCTGTTAAAGCATTTGCCGAGTTAAATAATAAATATCAGTTTGTTTCCAATGATTTCGCCTTCATGTCAGATGTTAACTAGTCATAGTCAACCCTTTCTTGGATAAATTAGATTAGTGTTCATTTTCTTGTCTTATAAGATGCATCATTGAAAGTTCTGGGCAAGTTAATCTAGATTATCTTCACTTAAACCTAGGTTTGCCGGCCAAGGAAGGCAAAAAGTCAACTGCATTTGTTTTGGGTATTGCAGTTGTATTGACCCTCTAAGTCTCGGGGATTATATTTTTTAATCGGCTATTATCTTTCTATGAAGTTTCTTCAAGATGCGCATAGGTTTAGTTGTTAAATGTTGAGATTTGAGCATAAAGAACTTTGACTGAATCTAGCAAAATATGCATATTTATATTTGCTGCCTAGATGTTATGTTTATGTGAAAATTAGCATTTGCTTATGCAACACTTTTCTTTGTCTTTCTAGCTCTCCCCTGCCATGGCCAAATTAACAACTATGCTTCTCTTCTTCTCCTTCTCTTACCTTTTGATCATTCCTTTGGTTGATTCTATTTACTTTCAGAAAACACAGTTTAATCGGGATGATCTCGACATGGTCTATCTGGGAGATACAACGACTAAGCATGGAAACGTCGATTTCAATATGGTGGATTACACGAATCGTGTTGGCTGGGCGAGTCACGCTGACAAGGTGAGGATATGGGACTCTGACTCGGGGCAGCTCTCCGACTTCTCTACTCATTTCTCCTTCATAATCGACACTCTAGGCGCTTCTGCTTATGGTCACGGGATCGCCTTCTTCCTCGCCCCTGTCGGGTACCAGATTCCGCCCAACTCAGCCGGCGGGTTCCTCGGCCTCTTCAACAACACGACGAGTTACTCCAAGCAGAGCCGGATTGTTATCATCGAGTTCGACTCCTTCGTGAATGATATATGGGATCCCCCTTACCAGCACGTCGGGATCAATAACAACTCGGTTGCCTCCGCCGTCACCGCCCCCTGGAACGCAAGCCTCCATAGCGGAGACACGGCTGAGGCTTGGGTCGCTTACAACGCCTCCACCAAGAACCTGAGCGTTTCTTGGAGCTATAGTAATCAGAGTTCGAGCCTTTATTATTTAATTGATCTCAGAGAGGCGTTGCCCGAGTTTGTCACGGTCGGGTTTTCGGCCGCGACGGGAACGTACGTGGAGAGCCATGTACTCGAGTCGTGGGAGTTCAGCTCGAGCCTGGAGGTGAAGCTGGGGAACAGGTCGAGCCCGAAGGTGGTCGTGGGTGTGTCAGTATCCGGAGGTCTGATAATTCTCATTGCAGGCGTTATCGCAGTGTTTCTCGTCGTGTTACGTCGTAAGAGGAATGAGGCGGAGGAGATGATGAAGTTGACGTCGATGAGCGAGGATCTCGAGAGAGGAGCGGGGCCGAGGATGTTTCTCCGGAAGGACCTTGCCTTCGCCACCAACAACTTCTCCGACCAGAGAAAGCTCGGCGAGGGAGGGTTCGGAGCGGTCTACAAAGGCTACCTCGTGTCTCTAGACCTCCCCGTCGCGGTCAAGAAGATCTCGAGAACATCGAGGCAGGGTAAAAAGGAGTACACGACCGAGGTCAAGGTGATCACGTTGTTGAGACACAGGAACCTCGTACAACTCCTAGGTTGGTGCCACGAGAAAGGCGAGTTCCTGCTCGTCTACGAGTTCATGCCCAACGGCAGCCTCGACGCCCACCTCTTTGGCGCCAAAAAGCCCCCTCTTACCTGGGACTCAAGGCACAAGATCGCGCTAGGGTTAGCCTCCGGTCTCCTCTACCTCCACGAGGAGTCCGAGCAATGCATCGTCCACCGCGACGTGAAGGCGAGCAACGTGATGCTGGACTCGAACTTCAACGCGAAGCTGGGCGATTTCGGGCTGGCGAGGCTCGTGGACCACGGCCTCGGGCCCCAGACCACCGGGGTCGCTGGGACGTTCGGGTACCTGGCGCCCGAGTACGTCTCCACCGGGCGGGCGAGCAAGGAGGCCGACGTGTACAGCTTCGGGATCGTCGTCCTGGAGATCGCGACGGGGAGGAAGTGCTCCGACCCGGTGGAGGAAGTGCTCGGGTCCGAGGCGTGCCTGGCGGAGTGGGTGTGGGATCTTTACGGGCGAGGAGACCTCGTTGCTGCCCGTGACTCGGGCCTGGGCCTTTCTGGTGGGAGTCTCGGGGAATCGAAGTCGGGTTTTGACCACGAGAAGCAAGTGGAGTGCTTGTTGATGGTGGGGCTGTGGTGTGCACACCCTGACCGTGGGCTCAGGCCGTCGATAAGGCAAGCGATTCAGGTCTTGAACTCTCAAGCGTCGGTGCCGGAGCTTCCCAGCCAAATGCCCGTTCCGGTGTACCACATCCCCACGGTACCTTCCTGTACCAGCACCGGGCAGGTCTTCGAAACCGATTCCAGCTTTGGCCTGGGCCGTTGAATGACTGTGGATCCCTTAACATTACAGGTCTCGTCGTTCCCTTCCCCGATGTCCTTCATTGAGTCGAGGAATCTCATCCCCGAGAAAATTTTAAAATAGTCGTGGACGGTAACATGAACACGATCCGTTGTCATTCCTAATTTTCTTATTAGATAATGTGTAACGTTTTATTTTGAATGGTTACCACTTATTGTTTGTGAGAGAATATTTTATTTCAATTATAAATAATGGAATGAATTTGCTAATATTATAAAATAAAACTGGTGATTGGAATTGATATTTGTCACAAAACTAGCACTTGAAAAGTGTATTGATTTTCTCGTTTTTGGGCTGATAATAATAACCACACTGCCCATTATCACTCCTTTGAGCTTGACAGAATCAGAATGTGCACACCACTTTAAAGCCCAAATCCATTTATTCCAGTTTAAAGGCCGAAATTTATTTTTGTTCAATTGCTATTATTTTTATGAGCCCAAATACACTACTATATGTTTCTATTACAATGATTAAAAAATGTTGGGCCCAGTCAGTTAGTTGTTCTAATTCTAAGGGTTAATAAAAAATTAATTAAAAATTAAATCAGATTGAAAGATTAATCTAAAATTATAAAATGATAATTGGACGTCTGAATTTTTACCATGTTATGTATGCATGGGTAGGAGTAAGACTGCTCAAAAGTGATTTGGGGGCCGAGGCCGTGGTCCAGCTCTAACTGGAAAACTGACCAACAAAACCAGTCGGTTAGTTTTCGGGTTTATAACATTGTAGGTTTGGTTTCGTTCTATAATTTAAAAATTGAACAGAAACCAGTCCGGTCTGGTTTTAATTTAAAAATCTTGTTTCAGTAAGTCGGGTTTGAGCAACTCTATTAAAAAAATATTAAAATATCTCAAACTCAACGAGAGTCTAGTACCACAATCCAAATAATCAAACGTGACGAAAACAATTTACAAAAAATATCTTAAAACATGTGAACACTCGCTATTTTCATCAACGCCGATAAAAATGTGTATCACATAAGACACGAAAATTACATAATGCCTTATCCACAACAAACACGTGTAGATCAATAACATGACATAGTACAATCAGAGCATGAAAACGAACAATTTTGTTTCTGTCGAACAATGATTAAAAAGACAAGCAACAGCTTGTTATGTACACACACGAGGTTCATGTTACTGTAGTTTACGTACTTTATTTTTCTCGAGTTGTTATTTAATTCACGACAATATATAAATATTTCGACGTCGATTCCAATAACTTTGTCGAGTGTTAATTTAATATTTTTAGTAGTTTCTATTCTTAGTTTCGTTCAGGCTACACTATTTGTAAAAACAACTAAAATAAATAAAATCGTATATTTTTGACGGAAAACAAATTTTATTAATTAAATAATAATTGACCCGATATAAACCGGACAGTTGAAGTTACAGATTGTAGGACAAATCTCTCAACATAATCTCAACTACTGTTAGTTAAAACAAAACATAACCAATTCGTGAGTCATTTGATTACGAGCAAAACAAAACACAGAAGTTTCGATAATAGATAGTACGCAACATTGTTCGTTAATAATTTCTCTAAAGTTGTTCTGTTCGACCCGTTTAACATCATGTAGGACCACGACATTCAACTCATACGGATGGAGAAACCGTATTAAACTCTTTTATTGTTATTATATGGATTCATCTTCCAATTTTAGTTACGGTGGAAGGGTATTATGGTAAAAATACGCTTTTTAATTTCCAAGAATTTAACAGTAATATTTCATTTTCGTTATCTTGAATTTCATTGACCCGTGGATAAAGTATTTATAATTATTTTCTTGACTCTTGGGAACAATTTCTGAGAAAATTTTGAAGTCGTCGAAAATTCATTAATATTTCATAAACATCTCTCGTTAAACAATGAGCTAGTTGATTTACAGACAATCTACCGAGATATGATATGATATAAGTGAGTTTTTGCGACAAAAATTGAATCCCAATTTTAGAACCACCGACCCTTTTAATCATGTACACATACCGTCTTTTCAGGAGCTTGAGAATAATGCCTCTCAAGTACACAAATTAATAAGTATGAGAGAGTTAATGTCGGATCCATAAAAACAAGTGATTGATTTACCTATTTAAAGCAATTTTAGGGAGGAGCTTTCTGAAGCCCGTAAAGAAATTGTAAATACTATTATACGAACATTATAAGCTATGTATCTTACACACAGACTAATAAAATAATCAGACACCGACCCGACACATGATTTTACATTCCGATTTTAGGTAAGGGTGACAAGGGTATTTTATTTTGGTCAAAATACGGTGGTTTTGAATGTTACCACTAACCGACCTATTCTTTTGGAAAATTAAAAGGAAAATAAAATAGAAGGATAATTTTTCCAATTTTCAAGAATTTAGTACTCAATTTGTCTTTTACTTGCGTTTTCTTGAATTTCATTGGACCGTCGATGTGGGTTCGTCGGAGGCTTGACCGGCCGGTCAAGTCCACATAAAATTATATAATTATTATCTTGACTTTGAGAAGAAAAAAATTCAAAGAAAATATCGCACTTGCAGAGAAAATTTTGATACTTAAAGCTCACACATTAGCTCAGCAAATAGGTCAGCCCAACCCACTTCCCAATGTTTCATATTATTTAATGTCACTTTTATTTAAATATGAGTGACAAATCTTATTAATTATAAGATAATTGTATGGAATATTAAATTAAAATTAGACTGCGGGCATAGCTTTATGTTATGAACAAATTAGGAATATAAAATATAGTTTTAATTTGTGATTAATTTCAATCCAACATTTATGACATCAAGATTCAAAAGAGATTCATGAATAAGCAAATAGAATTATTTTTAAAATAGAATATTTGGATAGCTTATCACCTTGATTAATGAGAAATAATTACTATCCATTTTTGGGATATTTTAACAAAAATAAATCATTTAATATATTAAATAAGTAATTATGAAAATGGCTTGTTACTAACTTAATGGTAAATATTAAATAATGTTATTTAAAATTTTGAAATATATTTTAGTATCGTTATTTAATATAAATTACTTAAAATTAAATAGAAAAATAAAATTAAAAAATAGCTTTAGCGTAAATAATATATTGTAATGTTAATTAACGTGAGCGTCTCGCCTCTGTGCCTGTTCCCGCTGTGCAGTGGTTATTGAAAGGTTTGGGCAGTTTTCGGTGAATTTGACTGAAATTTCTTCAGTATTTTGGGTTTGATCAACCAACAAGTGGTTGATTGCAAGTTTCGAGTGTTGGAATGGAGAATTTTCACGATATGTGGTAGATCTTCATCGACATCGAAGAGGAGAAGATGGAGTTCGTCCTATGTGACCATGTGGAAGGTGTTATGCCAATGGTTGTCGGCCGCGGCGACTCAGGGAGAGATTTTGAACTACATGTTTAGAATCTTGTTCGACCGGTATGTTCATCCCGATCAATTTTTTTTTGTTTTTACGGTTTTCAATCTCTGTTTGATGGCTCATTACTGAATGGGGTCAAATATTCTCTGATATCGCTGGATAGATTTATGCAAACATATCAAACTTAAGAGTCTCGATGAATTGTGACTTCTGTTCCGGTGAGAAGAACATGGGAGATCGTCTTGCGTCGCATAGATGTTTGGGATGTCTTGGTTGGAATTTGATTGTTTTTAACTTATCCCAAGAATGTTGTATCAAGACATCATATATGCTTGCCATGTGAATTTGTAATAACATATATCGAATTCAGGTGCGGGGGACTGTCCTACCGTCTATATTTGTTATTCTCGACCACGAGCCTAATTTATAATCTATAAAATTTGGGGTTTTAATTTCAAATAAAAGTATCATTTCATATTTTAAAGAAGATATTAGTATTTTTTATATATGATTTTATATATTTAATTATGAGTCACGAAGATTTTAATAAAATCATAAATATATAAATAGTAAAATGAATATATTATATAATTATTAAAAATAATTATGGTTTACAACTCTTATTTGCCAAAAAAAAAACTTGCTTGGACGGAAATAATTTCTAACAGCCTATTCTTTAGAAAAATTCAAAAGTAAAGAAAACGACCCAATTTCCAATAAGAATGTAATGCTCAATTTATGTTTTCTTCATCTGGAAAATTTTCCGAGAAAATGTCAACATCAGAAAGTTGCCAAGAAAAAGTTTCACACTTTAAAGCTCACACATTAGCTCAGCAAATATGTAAGCCCAGCCCATCACGCCCTTCCTATATAAACGCATCGCCCATTTCCACAAATCACAAACCATCTCAATTTTCTAGCCAAACAAACAGCATTCTGTGATTATTATTTTCTCGGGAAAAAAAAATGGCGAACCAACAAGAGCAAGAACACCCAAACAAGGCCTTTGGATGGGCGGCGAGAGACTCATCTGGTGTCCTCTCTCCTTTCCATTTCTCCAGAAGGTGTGGTTATTATAATTAAAAATTGTGATTTCATCATTTTTGTTACATTTTTTATGTGGGTTTTTGTTTTTTGGTCATTGTTTGATGAAAATCATGAAATTCCCATCTGGGTTTCGGGTCGATTTGATATTTAGATTGATTTAGAATAGTTTGTTTTAGAATAGTTTGTTTCCGATCAGAATTTTAAGACAGATTAATCAGAGACTTTTAGAACATTCAAGTCAATTTGGTTTCAGAACGATTAGTGGTCGTTCGTTTTCGATATAACTTTTAAAAATTAATTATATTAATCACGTACTAATAAAATATTATTTGAAGATTTTTAAAATACTGTTTTTACGATTTTTCACGATGATTTTGATCAGTTTGTTTGATGTATTTTCTTGGGTTATCTTGTTACAGAGCTACTGGAGAGAAAGATGTGGCATTCAAGGTGGTGTATTGTGGGATATGTCACTCAGATCTTCACATGGTGAAAAATGAATGGGGATCATCAACCTTCCCTATTGTTCCTGGGTATGAATCTTGTACATAATCTTGATTTTATCAATCTGTTTATTTATTTCTGATATATGTGCATTGATTTTGAGAAAATATTGGATTTCAGAGAGCAATATTAAGTTGCATATCGATTAGACATATTTTTTCTTCTCTTTTTACATTCATTGGTTTAAATAATAAATATGAATCTTTGCTTACCATTTTGAGTGAGTTAGTATTCAATAGGATGTCAGAGACCATAATTACACAATTCCCTGTAATAAAAACTGTAAAAAAATACTTTTAAAAACTTTTATAAGTAATTATTTGATCAAAATAAAATTTTAATTGATCAATAAAACTTATTTTATTTTATTTTTTAATTAAGTGGTTGTGTGTCATTTTGTTCCTGTGTCTTGGTCTTATCTTTTTGTTCTTAATTACAATTACGATACAAATGCTAATTCAATTTAATTTCCTGGTTCAGCTGGTTGATTCTAACCATAAATTTAGTCACCTAATAAAGGATAGTACAAAAGGGTCCAACAGATAATGACACATAGTTTCTATAAGTCTCATCTGATCCGAAAATATGTGTCTTTCGATGGTTTTGGTTCCTTAGTTCAATCAAGTCAAAAACTTGGGTCATCATATATTCATATGGAGTTTTCATGAGCTTGTCATTTTCTAAGGTTGTCAATTTCTCAAACTATTTGTGATTATTTTCAATACATAAGATGTGTGTCTTTCATTTAAAAGATGAGGGCATTGGTGATTCTAGATTCACTATGGGTGTAGAGAGAATCAGACCGTACTGCTTCATTGTTGAGGAGAACCGTGTTTTTTTCACCTATTTTTATTTTGGGTACATCATTAATACAAGACCCAATAATGATTTTGGATTTTATGGGTATTTTAAAAATCTCCGACTAGTCCGATTAATTTTTAATCAGTCCTGATTGGTTTTGCAATTCGACTTATTTTCTAATTAATCTTCGATCAGTCTTGAAAATCTCCTCTCTGTCTAACTAATGCGTAACATTTTTCAGAACTCTAGGTCTTACCATCCTTGCAAGATCACTATCTGATCCAATTTATTAAGAGAACCCATATAAACAAATATTCGATGTCACTACCAGAGAGATCGGAAAAACTCGTAGACACATCAGATTCTATTCTTAACTCAAACTAAAAACTAACACATGTTTATAAATTCTTCCTTTTTACCTCCGTAGTTATTATTAAAAACCTTTAAAGTCACACGTGCAGGCACGAGATCGTGGGTGTAGTGACAGATGTCGGACCGAAAGTCGAAAAATTCAAAGTGGGTGACAAAGTAGGAGTAGGGTGCATGGTCCAATCATGCCGCACGTGCGACAGCTGCGCCAACGACCTCGAAAACTACTGTCCGAAAATGATCCTAACCTACTCCGCCAAAAACACCGACGGGACCATAACCTACGGCGGCTACTCCGACAACATGGTCGCCGACGAGCAGTTCATCGTCAGGATCCCCGAAAACCTCCCCCTCGACGGCGCCGCCCCGCTGCTGTGCGCCGGCATCACCGTGTACAGTCCCCTGAGGTACTACGGGCTCGACAAACCCGGGATGCACGTGGGAGTTGTCGGCTTGGGCGGGCTCGGACACGTGGCGGTGAAGTTCGCCAAGGCCATGGGGGTGAAGGTGACGGTGATCAGCACGTCGCCGGCGAAGAAGGCCGAGGCTATGGAGCGGCTCGGGGCCGACGCGTTTTTGGTTAGCCGCGACCCCAAGGAAATGCAGGTACATACAATTCTCGATTAATCATTCAATCTGTTTTATTTTTAATTAACTTTAGACCCTTTCTGTTCGACTGATGTCTACTTTATCTTAGAACACTATAATTAAACGTTCGGGCAGATATCCTCGTTATAAAAATATTACTATTTCATTTCTTGCATGAAATTTTAAAGGATATTTATGTTTTTTCAATTGCAAAATTTTAGATGGATGGATCACGATTATTATTAAATTAATATAGTACAGGACAACCCTTTATAGAAAAGGAATGTTACGACGTTAGTTTTTGCAATTATCCTTAAATTTGGAGTCCTGAAACAGAGAAATTAAACTCCCATTTTTTTGTTTTTTGTTTTGTTACTAATTGTGTTTATGTTTGATACTATATTAATATTAATGTAGGCTGCTATGGGCACAATGGACGGGATTGTGGACACGGTCTCGGCACAACATCCTCTGTTGCCTCTGATCGGCCTATTGAAGCCCCACGGCAAGATCGCCATGGTCGGCGCGCCCGAGAAGCCTCTCGAGCTCCCCGTATTCCCTCTCCTCGGCGGTAAGCGCGCACGCGAAAACTTACCTGCTAATTTGCAATAATTGTATTGTTCGTGTACTGTGTTTATCATAAAAACTTACTGCAAACACAAAAACTTACCTAGAAATCAATTTTTTTTGATTAATTAATAATTAATTCTCGATTAGTCTTTGAAGTCACAGTGTAACATTTTTCGAGTTAAGAGTAAAATGCCCTTTAAACACGAAGTACTATTTTTCATGGTGACAAAAGTTATTATGAAGTAGGCAATTATACGATTTTGAAAAGATAAATTGAAATTGACGTGACCTACACGAGACTTGTACAAATATTTCTGATATGTGACATAGTTGTTAGTTAGTGCAAACATTTCATAGTAACGAACAAAAAAATTGTCTGAAATCGACAGGGAGGAAGCTGATCGGAGGGAGCTGCATCGGGGGGATGAAGGAGACTCAAGAAATGATCGATTTCGCGGCCAAACACAATATAACGGCCGATATTGAGGTGATCGGGATGGACTACGTTAACACCGCCATGGAGCGCCTGCTCAAGGCCGATGTAAGGTACAGATTCGTCATCGACATCGAGAACACCTTGGAAGCTACAAAGTGAGTGAGTGAGTGAGAACTCGGTTATTGGAGTCAAGAACAACGTTGGCGACATGAGTCGTGAGTTGTTGGGTTTTTTGTTGTTTTAATGTGTTTTTTTGGGGTTTTGTTTGTTTGGTGTGAGGACTTGTTTGTATTTGTTTTTGTACTGGTAGGAGAATTCTGTTTACTATAATAATGTGCTTTGGATTTGGATTGTTATGGCATTTTGTGATATTTATTACTTGAAATGTATTATTTTGTTGAGATTTAGTTATAAGGATTCAAAATCTGTAATTTGATTGAGGATATTATTTTTTGGGATTTCGTAACCTTTCAATTACAAACATGATATTTTTAATTTGATCGAGGATACTGAATTTTTGTCAAGATTATGAAACTTGCCTAGTTACCATCACGATGCTCTCGATCAGATCGAGTATACTGAATTAGGATCACAAAACTTGATTAGTTACCATCACGATATTTCCGATTTGATCAAGGATTCTAGATTTTAGTTACCATCATAATACCCCCGATTTGATCGAGGATACTGGATTTCTGCCGGGATCACGAAACTTGCCTAGTTACCATCACGATATTCGCAAGTTACCAATAAACTCGTTTCGTTGTCATCCCTACCAATATAGCCCTCCCTGCACCTGTCCATATTGACGACCCAATAAGATTTGAACGTTGTATCTCTTACCAGAGGCAGTGATCGTATTGACTAACTCGGCCAGCCAACAAGGATCCTAGATCTCCTGTCGGGTTTATGAAATCCAGGGACCTGATAGGGTAGAAGATATCAGATCTCTGTCGGCCAGACCGAGAGCGAAGCTCACAAAACTCACCCTAAACCCGTCTCGCTACCATCTCTATAAAGTATCTGAATGTTCTGGGTTCTGTTTTTTGAACAAAACAGATACAAACTCATTCCTAACAAAAACTTCAGCTCAAACAGGTCAATCTGTCAACAAACTCAAATGCACTTTGGTACTCAAAACAAAACCAAATCAGTTTCAACCTGTAAATGGCATTCAAATTCTTCTATATATTCAATTACAGTTCAATCTCCAAAACCTTGGTTAAGTAAATCCTGTTAAAATCTTGAAAAAAAAATCAACATCTCAGTTCACGCATTCAAAAATCTAGGCTTCCGCTTTTAGAGGAGCCGGAACAAGAACCAGTGGTACCATATGAACTCCCACTGGAACCATCGATAGGGGCTTGATTCAGACACTCTAAAACCAAGTATCTGCGCTTCTGCAGCTTCATCGAGAATGTAGTTGCATCGAGAATCATAGGAACCTGGTTTAAGTAAATATGGTCAAGTTTCAATGAGGCCATAGAGGATAAGAAGAAATATACCAAACAATTATATCTCTAACATTCATGTAATCATGTTTTCTTTGCCATAAATAGTGCCATGAATAATTAGACTAAATATTTTAGGGGGAATTACCAAAAAAGACTCATAGTATCCCACTTTTGTGAGGAGGGTCTGTGTACTGCGTTTATTGCAAAAACTTATTGTGAAATGTGAAAAGAGTAGAGCGGAGAAGAACATAGTACCTGTGTATTGATTCGTGCTACTTTGTGCACGTTGAGAAGACCAACCATGTCTTGATAACCGGTGAGCAGCTTCGCGAGCTCCTTGTCCTCGTCTGAAAGAATCACCATTTAAGAATGAATAAATATGCTATTTAACCACGGAAAACAGAAAAAAAAGAGACCAAAATCTAACAACAGACCGACCTTGGATTGCTTTGACTGAAATCAAGGTGTCTGCCATGTGCTGCCATCTTTTGGAGAAGGACGGCGAAAGAAGGGAAGGTGCAAAAGTCAAAACACCGACTGCATTTGAAGAGCGTAATGTGCTTTTCAGCGATCTGATGAATGAAACCATCTCCCAGTCCTGCAAGAAATATCACGGAGAGAAAAATCGTAAAATTCAAAGAAGCGATTATTTTTACGGAGAAGAGTGCAAAAAACTGCTGAAAAATAAATTGGGTACTAACCTTGCTAGAATATTCACATTGTGGAGCACAAAATGACTGGATGGCAATGCGGCCGCTACATGCTGGAATATCGAGTCTAGGGTTTCATAACATAGAAGTAAGAATAGAAAATATTATTGGTTGAAGAAGCAATCAATTATCATACAAATTTCAAGCTGAGAAGAGGCTCACACTAAATTGTTCTTATAATAAACAAAAGAATTTTGGTTTGAATCTTTGGAGAGCAAACTAGGTTATATTAATCACTAAAATCAGACATGAAAATTTAAAATCATACTTTGGAGATTGAGCCAAGAAACTGGCACAGCGGTCTCGAAGATCAGAAATATTTGAATAATCTTGAAGGCTAGCACACTCAATTCGCTGCCTGCCAAGGTATTGTCTTTCTAGAGGTTTTCGCAAGTCAAAGTCATTGCAGTACTCGTGCTTACTCTCTGCAAAAAATATATAACAATAAGCTATTCTCGTTGTTCTGATTATCCTAAACCGCCCTTTTAACTTAAAAACTAAAAACCATGAAAACTCCAACGTGTTTTCATTAGGCAATGTTATGATTTATCATATTTTTCATTATATGATGTGATTTTCATCGGTGATGTTGTAGTTTTCACATGTCATGCATATGAGCGATCGAGATTCCGAGACCAGAAAAAATAACATGTTTTCATAAATGTGATAACCTCTATGGATATTGGAAGTGTGCTGGTTTTCGCCAAAATACTTTTTGTACTGCCAAGCGATCCTCAACCCTTTCTCCTGCAACTCGTCAATACACGCCAAATAAATTCTAATACCGATAAAAAAATACTAAAATAGAACTAAAACAGAGAAAACTGATGAAGAAACTCACGTGCTCTGGATCATGATCGCGGGGTTTTTCATCTTTGGACAACGTTGGATTAGGCAAAGTACCGAGAAATCCTTTTGGGTCTCGGGATGGGCTAGCATATAGCAGAGGTTGGTTGTGGACAAGTCCTTGAGACATGAAGTTCCTTAGCAATAGCATATGATGAGGTGCTTCCGGGTCTTCCATCACCATGACTAGGCTTCCAAGAGCAAACCCGCCGCCTAAAATCTCTGCATAGCAATACTATTCATATAAACTACGACGGGGAACAAAAATCGATATAAATTGTATTGCTTTATATACAAGGGAATATAAGAAGATTATTACTATCAAGATCTGGTATCCCCGATGAGACAAAGGTTGTGCCGTTCGGACCACATTTGAGCCCTGGGATCTGAGGCGAGGACGCGGTGGACACATTACGAGAGAAGCTGCTTGTCCGAGTCTTTGTTGTGGCCATGGTTGGGTCAACACGATAGATTTAGCCAAGACTTGTTTGTGAGACCTATAAGAACACAATTTCAACAATACACTAATTTGAACAGTTTCACAACAATGCTATATAAGCTAGCAACATTTATTCCAATGAAGTGTAAGTTTCATTTCCCATTCTATTCACAAATTCAAAATATCACAAGGAAGTGTAAGTGTAAGAGTGACTGTAACACATAGAACTTAGTCTGTCGAGTGAAGGGAAAACAAAACATAAACATGGGACAAGCCTGTACAGCTTTACACACAAATAAACAAACAAAACCAAAAAAATGAAAAGACAAACACATTAATGATATGAAGCAGCAAATATGAATAGAGCCACCACAGAATGTCACTAATAGGAGGAGCAATAACTGATAATTCAACACAAACAGCTTTCTCTTAGCAAACTCATACACAACCAAACAAAACACAAGATAGAAACGCAAGAGCCCAAACAATTTACCCCATCACATGCTACTGCTATGAATGGCCTTTTCTTCTTCTGTAAAATTTACACGCATATATGATACGAATAGTATATTCAGCACCATTTTGTATTCATGGATCAACAAACAAACAAACACCAATAAACTATAATTCAATAAAAATTCAATGCTCTGTACAACAAAATCATCAATCGAAACAAGACTAAACAAAACTAATTATTAGTTTAGTCTTGTATATTTTATTGATATAATTCAGCACAAAATCAATGCTCTGTACAACAAAATCATCAATCGAAAAATTCCCAACTACTGCTTCAATGCTAGATTCACCAAAAATCAGCAATCCCCACAAAATCACTCCAAAATTCCACTCAGAAATCCCCAGTAAATCAGAAACCCTAACTCACAATCACTTCAAAAAATCAATCAAATAGAGATTTAGAAACGCATCTCAACGCGAAGGAGAGAGTAACTGGGCCGCGTCAAAATGGTGGACAGAGACAGAGCTCAGTCGTTTCAGGCGTGCGAGTGCCACGGTGGACGGTCGGCCAAACTGAAACTCATAACCATAACAATGAGCTATTGCCTCCTCTATTCCAATTTCTCATCAAAACAATACTTCAACTTCTTTTTTCCAATTCTCAATAAGAACATGTATTTAAAGAGCAGTACCAATTGAGACAAAACAATGACACAATATTATGCATTATGAGTCTATGACCACCAACACAGAAGCCTAAATTTGTGCTGACACACCCTTTATCCAAACACAACATGGGTTCATCAGATTTTTCAAAAAAACATGCAAATAATTACTAAAGTTGCAATCTTCATCACACCCACCAACAATAAAATCCAAATACGAAAAATAAAATGGAGAATTATAAATTAAATTACCCAGTAATTTACTTGAGCTCCTCTAGATGAAGATGCAATAAACCTCTAATCTTGAGGATAAAATTTCAAAATTTCTGCAACTTCCTCTTCAATCTTCCCCACAACTTCTCTTCTCTTCTCTTCTCTTCGATGTGCATAAAACCCAGAAACCCTCTGTTACTCTTCTTCTTCTTCTTCTTCTCTGCGTCAAAGGCCATAGGGTGTTATGGGCCAACGTAAAGCCCAAAATTAAAATTGGGCTCTCATGTGGGCTTGAAAAAATACAGTGAAATAAATAAAAATTCGAATTTTATCGAAGTCTCAGATCAGTCACTGTGTGTTTCTCTCTTCTTCTCCGATCCAGCCACCGCCGTCGCCGCCGTATCGCCGCCGTCGAAAAGCTTACATTTTGCCGGAACCCAATACTCCTCCGCCGCCGTCGATGAGGGTCGTCGGCAAAATGCTTCATCTCCACCAATCACATTCAAATTCAACACTCTGCTCTCTACGTGGATCTCTCCTCACTCTCGCAACCCTAACCCTAATCTCCTTCACCTACCTCTCCCTCAAATCGCTCCACCACTCCTCTCCGCCCCAATTTGAGATCGGCGAGCTAGCTTCTCTCCCTCCCCAGGTACTGCGTTTTCCCTCGCTTTCCCTCACTTTCCCGGGAAAATGTCGATCTTCACCGATTTTGCCCCTTCTTGTTTCTGGGTTGTAGGAGATTGGTGCGGAGGAGGTGTTTTCGGATGTGTATCACTTTCCGGAGGTTTTCCGGTTGAATTACGCGGCGATGGAGAGGAATTTCAAGGTTTATGTGTACCCAGATGGAGATCCAAACACGTTTTACCGGACGCCGAGGAAGCTCACTGGAAAGTATGCGAGTGAGGGCTATTTCTTCCAGAATGTGAGGGAGAGTCGGTTCAGGACTGAAGATCCAGATCAGGCTCATATGTTTTTTATACCTATTTCGTGCCATAAGATGCGAGGCAAGGTATGGAACTTCTGGGTTTTGATTGGTGTCTTCAGTTTTGGTTGTTTTTATATTGATTTGGGATGATTTTGTTCACATGGCATTGGCATTGTTTAGTTGAAAATGATTTGGTTATGGTTAGTGATAAAATGTCAGCTATTGTAAGATGAATTTGAACCATGGAATTCATGTTCTTGGAGATGGGAGCAAAATGTTTGAAATTTATGATAAGGGGTTGCATTCTTGTAGCAGTTTTGCAGGGATTAAAGATGGTTGGTTCATTTTCAGGGCATGTAGTTGTGATAACTATAGAAGATTCGGTTTTGATTGGTGTCTTCAATTTTGCTTCTTCTTCTTTTGCTTCTGACTTCGGATGATTTTGTTCCCACGATCTTGTTGGTCGAAAATGATTTGGTTATGGTTACTGAGCAAATGTTATCGATTGTAAGATGAATTTGAACTAGGGAATTCATGTTCTTGGAGATGGAAGCAATTTGTTTGAAATTTATGAGAAGGGATAGCAATTTTACAGTGCTTGAAGATAGTTGTTCATGTTTAAAATTTCAAAGCATGTACGTTAGTAACTATAGAAGATTCAACTTCTGGTTTTTGACTGGTGTCTTCAATTTTGCTTTTTTTGCTACTGATTTAGTATTTTTTTTGTTCCCATGGCCTTGTTTGGTGGAAAATGATTTGGTTATGGTGACTGAGAAAATGTTATCAATTGTAAGATGAATTTGAACTATAGAATTCATGTTCTTGGAGGTGGGAGCATAATGTTTGAAATCTATGAGAAGGGATTGTATTCTTGTAAGTAATTTTACAGTGCTTGAAGATATTTGGTTCATTTTCAAGGCATGTAATTCTAGTACTTAAGAGTTTGATTTTGACATTTAAAAACAAGAAGTTTGCTGATACGTCTTCATGTCCCTGATTTTAGTTTATGTATTGGTATATGATATGCAGGGAACCTCATACGAGAATATGACCATTATCGTTCAGAATTACGTGGACAGTCTAATAGCCAAGTATCCTTACTGGAACAGAACTCTTGGGGCCGATCACTTCTTTGTTACTTGTCATGATGTTGGACTAAGGGCGACCAAAGGAGTTCCACTTCTTGTAAAGAATTCCATTCGTGTTGTATGCTCTCCAAGCTATGATGTCGGATTCATTCCGCATAAAGACGTTGCTCTTCCTCAAGTGCTGCAGCCGTTTGCTCTTCCGGCTGGAGGGAACGATGTGGAAAACAGGTATTGTCATGGTATATGAACTATCACTGTGTTTTTTCTTATAAATATGGTTATATAGATGTAGGGACGATCCTTTCAACTGTCTCATGGCTTGTATACTGTTTTTCACCGGCCATCTTACACCTGATAGTTGAAAGTTAATCCCTGTCAAACTTCTGAAATATAATTGTATTATTAATAAATAAATTGATTATGAATTACAATAGGAGGTTCCTTTATATAGGGAACAATAGGAAATAAACTAAATAAGGAAACATAAAATTAATAGGAAGCCCTCATGGACACAATTTGCCGTCTAGTAAACTCTGCTCTTAAGTAGGTTAGAAATAGATTTTCTTGTTTAATGTCAACCACGGCGGAGAGGTTTAGCTATTGTGATTTTGTTAACAAGCTCAAATTACAGGATGACGCTTGGTTTTTGGGCGGGTCATCGGAACTCTAAAATTAGGGTGATATTGGCCCGTGTATGGGAGAATGACACGGAACTTTATATCCTCAACAACAGAATCAATAGGGCCAATGGACATCTTGAATATCAAAAGAGATTTTACAGGACGAAGTTCTGTATTTGTCCTGGTGGTTCTCAGGTCAACAGCGCTCGCATAACCGACTCAATCCATTATGGATGCATTCCCGGTAAGTGTTTAATTATTTTGCATATCAGAACAAATGATCATATATGTCTGTCTATTAAATGTAGGTCGTGAATCCTACAACTCTAAATCTCTAGATGAATCCTAGGAAGGCAAAAAATATATTAGCTCTCGGGTTTTCTGTGGAAGCGTGGAATTTGGAGATTCCAATCCTAATTCACGACATAAGGGCTTCTGCATTCAGATCCATTTCTATAGGATCTCATGCTGCTAAGCACAGCCCGAGATAATTTACCTATATCCTAGGAGAGGATGAGGGAACTCATAAATCATTTTGTAATTTGTACAAATGATACTTAACAGAGCCATTATCATTTTGATATGATCCCATATTACTGGTGATTGTGAATGGTTCACAACAATACCATAAAGAATGAATATCATAATTTAAATAGAGTTTGATAGTCCTCTTCTATATATGATTTAGCTACGCCTCCAACTTATAGTACAGATCATGTCTCTCAAACTTTTGGCCCCAAGACGTCATTCCATGTTTGGGTAGTTCAATAGTAATAGTGTCGCCTATCCTAACCTCGAGGTTTTTTGTATGAATTTATCACAGTGTTCTAAAATAACGCTAGGCCTCAGTCGGCCGAAGAGGGCCTTTTGGAGACTAATCGGAGAATAATTGGGGATTAATCCGAGAAGAAATCGGATTGAACGATTAATCGGGAATTATAGAGGATTAATTGGGGATACCCTTTGGATCATTGTCAGAATTATATTTCCTAAAAGTTGTTTGGTTGCTTTGTTTTACAGTGATTTTGTCAAACTACTATGATCTACCATTCAACGACATCCTCGACTGGCAAAAATTTGCGGTTGTACTTACAGAGAATGATGTATACAACCTTAAGCAAAAACTCAAGGACATACCTCATGAGAGGTTTCTAAAGCTACACTATAACTTAGTCAAGGTAAGAGCCTCTGAACCTTTCAACTTCTTTCCAGTAGCAATACGTGGATTGTCGAACCGTACCCGAAAAACCAAGAACCATGAATAACGGTACGGTTTTGGATACATTTGAGTGAACCAGTCGATTACGGTTTGAATATGGTTCTTACAAGTCAAAATCGGCGGTCAATCAGGAAGAACCAAACCGAAATAGTCTATAACTATATAAAGTTAGTATTGTGTGCAAATTCGAATGTATTTTATTTCATGATCTTCAAAACCGAACCCAACCTGAGAACTAGATCGAAGTGAATAGATTACATGATTAGAGTCTAAAAACAAGGTCCAAATGGCTGATTGAGCCCATAAATGGAGACCGAAATTAAGGTCCGTCACACTACAGTTCTGTCTAGTTTTAATTGAAGTCACATTATGGTTCTCTCCAGTTTTAATTGAAGAGCCGCCTGAATTCCTCGATCAGTCGTTTCTAATATTGATAACTAATTGGTTCGGTTCAATCTGGTTCTTACCCAAACGGTTTAGGTCACACCCCTAATGTTCACAATTATCGACATTTTTATAAAATCCCCAACTTGTCTGACTAATCCTTGATTAATCCCCGATTTAATCCACATAAGACCTTCTCCACCCGACTAGCGCCTAACGTTTTTTATAACTTATTTGAAACCAGAAAATTGTACAGCAATATGTAATATTCATGTGTTGTGTGTTATTAGGTTCAAAAGCATTTCCAGTGGAACTCGCCTCCGGTAAGATTCGACGCATTCCATATGATCATGTACGAGCTCTGGTTGCGCCACCACGTCGTCAAGTACTGAATCATCGTTTCGATTCAATTCACATTTACTTGTTTAGACTAGGAAAAAATGTCACAACCTAACATGTTGTATGTATGATATCAGTTCCCAAATATTCAGATTTGTTGTTTATGTAAATATTCAGATTCATGAGAAGTTATTTTAATTTCCCTGTAATTTCAGAGGGATTGATACACAAAATGTTTCCTATTTCCTAAAATCCGATCAAAAATTGTTATATGAACGATTTATTGACAGTGCATTACTGGGGTGAAAATCATTTTCTTGTGTTAAAAAACAGTGTTCTAAAAATGTTAGACGTGTTTTAAAGGCGTTAGTGTTGGTTGGGCAGATAGAACCTTATAAAAATGGTAACGGATTAATAAAAAAATTAAATTGAATTGAAATTACAAGAGATTAAATTTGTGTAAAATATTTCTCGGTAATATTAACTTACTTGAATATATTCTTCAAAAAAAGAACTTATTTTAATATAAAATACTAAAACAAGTTTTATTATTGACATTAATATTTTTAAGTCCCAACTAATTAATTTTTTTCTTTACAAATCAATTTATATCATCAAAATGTACCAGAATCATGTAGAGGATACGTCTTTAAAATCGTCCCAAAAAAGATCTTGATGTCTGTGTACACTGTACTTGCCCAAAAACATTTTTATCCAATTAATTTACAACAATATTTAACATGTTTATAACAAGTAGCGACTATAATTATCTTTTCAAATGTTAGGCTAAATCTATATCTTCACCAAACTTATATGAAATAAATAGTGTATAAAGAAAGGTCTGTGTGGTGTTACTTGTTAGTATATATGAACTTCTGTGGTCACACAATTAATGTTTATTTATTGATTAAGTTAATGACAGTGTTTAAACATTTGAGGACAAAATAACATGAAAGTATGAAATAGCATGATTCAAAAAGATTGAAGTTTTTGTGAAAGGTTGATGACAACTATTTCTATGAATACTCAATTATCATATTAATGTTATAAGATACACTCAACTATTTCGAAATAATACTTTTACACTTTAACTAATTTTATCTTTTTCAGTACCTTAACTATTTTTATTAACAACTTATCCCAAAATACTTAAAATGTTCACGATTTTATTTCAATTATGTCCGATTTACTTTAGTCCGGTAGGGAACCAAACCATAATAATTTTAATTTTAGTTCATTATCGGTCCGCAGTAAACTTGACAGAATTGAAATAAAAAACATAGGTAGTTTAAGTATTTCAGGAGTAACTTGTCAATAAAAATAGTCAGTATTGAATTGATAATACTATGGTGTTGGAAAAGACCGTATATCACTATAATTTACGTTCAAAAAATTCAATAGTTTGGTCTAATATTTTTGTATGACTCAAAAATTTGTTGGTCTTGCTCGACCTCCAAAGATTTATATATAAAAAAGTATTGAGTTGTCATTATTGAGGATGATTTTCGGATCGATAAAATACTCACGATTTTTATAAATTAAAACGTGAATTACAATATATTTTTAATTTCCATTATCAGAAAAAATATCATAACACTTGACATTATAATACAATTAAAAGTTTATAATTGTTTAAAATTTTGCACTCTATGTTGTGTGATAATTGGTTCATAATTTCCAGAACTAATTAATAATTTTGTAAATACTTCGGATCCACATAGTACTTCCAATATATTGCAATTACCGAGCGTAGAAAATTCGTATGTATCTTGGAAATGAAGATTCATGAATTACATATATATAGTCACTTCATTAACTGCATCGCACATATAACCATGTAATAAAAAGTCAAAAACTATTGGAATATCGATATTTTTGTTTGGACCGCTTGTTAGACTATTAACAAGAGGAAGAAGATGGCCAAAATGCAAGAAGTTAATATGTTCAAGGGTACGATTGTAAATTGACACAAATAAGCGTCAAATATGTTAAACTTTCTTTTAAACAAAGACGTTAAAATTTTAATGTGAAATTAAACAAGTAATTTAAATAAAATACTAACAATAACATTAAGAATTTTACACAATCTTGTTAACCATAAATCACGTCCACCAAAAAAAACTATTATATTTATAAAATAAATTATTACTATTATAAAATTTTATATCATCCCTATCTCCTCATAAAACTTTTCACATTTCTTCCAACAAGATTCGGTCCTAAATAAATATATAAACATTCTACATTTAAAAAAGGTTCATAGGTCATAAAGTAGATGGTCACTACTCATAATTATAACTTTAATTAATCTCATTTATTACTGGGTCACAATTTTTTATTTGTCTTAATTGTGCTATTTTAGATACTCTGAAAGATTTTATCAGATATATAGCCATGGACCAACGATCTTAGATATTATTGCCTTACCCTATTTTTTTAATTTAATTCACATTTCAAATCAAATATATGTCATAAGAAATGTTGTTAAAATATTGAAATATGATTTGCGTGTCAAGTTTTAAATTATTTTGGTTGGATTCACGTGTTTGATTAAGCTGTGCCTCTTTGAACTTATTAAACGTATAAAGATTAAATTGTATATGTAACTCAATTGCTTGAATGTATTAAATTAATTTTCTGTTGAAGATGAATATATTAAATTAATTAGTTAATATGAATTGAAAAAATTAAACCATCAAAATACTAAAAAACAGAACTTAACATTCAGAGTCGCCGAATCCATTGAACGTGGGAAATGGCCAAAACAGCTATTTTTATATCTTCCTTGGAATAAAAAATCATTTATTTTCTCTGTATTCACTTATTTACTATTTTCGATTATGGATAATTCATAGCATAAATAATAGGTTGTCCTTTTCTCCAAAATCAATTCAGTAAAATTAATTAAAACATTTATCGGTGGCAAAATCATTTAATCACTGGTGAGCAAGAATTTAATTTAACACCATACTGAACAATTCAGTTCAGTTCGGTTTTATATGTATGGATTTTCAGTTCAATTTTATTTGATTCATTTTCCATTTATTTTTCAGTTCGGCTCGATTCAAATTTTTGTCAATTCAATTTTTGCAAATTGAGAAAACCGAACGAATTTGTAATCGGTTTTCCCGAGTCGATTTTGGTTTTTTTATCTACTCACGAGAAATTGGGAACTTACCGTCGTTTTGTTTCTTCTCTCTCCTCCTTATAAACACATGCTCTCATCTCTGAACTCTCCCCTTCAAGTTCATCACTCTCCACCTACAAAACAAAAAAAAAGTCTCTGAAACTCGTCTTGATCGGCCATGGCGGTTTCAGGAGCTTTAGTAGGATCGTCTCAGTCCATCACGCCATTTCTAAGGCATTCAAAACCAAAACAACCCATCTTTTCCTGCAGAAAACAGGTCAGTTCTGTTCTTGTACTCGGATGTCAATTTCTGTAAAAATGTCACCTTTTCGGGTTTTTGTATACTCATAATCGTGTCTGTGATTGGTTTTGATCAGTTCTGCTTCAGAGCCTCTGCAAGTCACGAGTCCGGCGTTGGAGACGAACCTAGAGTGAAGATTGTGAAGGAGGAGGAGAAGAGAGAGTGGAAGGTTGATCACACTGGCGAGAAGCCGGCGACGCCATTGCTGGACACAATCAACTTCCCAGTTCACATGAAGAATCTGGACGTGCAGGTACTGTTTTGGTTCGGGAGTTTGGTGAAAATCTGGATAATGGGCTTGTTTTGATGACTTGGAATTTTTCAGGATCTTGAGCAATTAGCGTCGGAGCTGAGAGCAGAGATTGTGTACTCGGTGGCTGAAACAGGAGGCCATTTGAGCTCAAGCTTGGGGGTGGTGGAGCTCTCAGTGGCTCTTCACAATGTGTTCAATGCACCTGGAGATAAGATCATATGGGACGTTGGTCATCAGGTGAGTGACAGCAACAACACAAAAAAACTTCATTTTCTGAAGGGAAAATTGTAAAAACTATCCTTAGTAGTCTCCCTACGCTATTTTATTGTAAAAACTATATGTCAATTTGTAATTTTTTGCAGCGTTAGTATAAATCCGTTGAAAGAGTCGGAAATTTCAAAACATATTCAAATTTTCAAAATTACCCCTCACCGCTTAAAGTACACAATTGCAGAAACTCTCCTATACTATTGTGATTTTGGGAGAACAAGTTTTGTAAGAAAACATAAGTGGTGAGGAGTAATTTCGGAATTTTTAATATACTTTTGAGTTTTCCGTCTCTTTTAACGGATTTATGTTGACGGTGCAAGAAATTAGAAGCTAACAGAGAGTTTTTGCAAGAAAAATAGCATAGGGAGAATATCAACAAAACTATAACAATAACAATAGTTTCTGCAATTTTCCTTTTTCTAAAGTCTACTTAGAAATTAACAATCCGTAAATATAAAAGTAAATTACAATAAGCATTGTTATTAATTTATTTATTTTGGGTGTTTTTATAGGCGTACCCGCACAAGATTCTGACAGGGAGGAGGTCTCAGATGAGCACAATCAGACAAACATCAGGTCTTGCTGGTTTTCCTAAAAGGGACGAGAGTGTGTATGATGCATTTGGTGTAGGACATAGCTCCACCAGCATTTCTGCAGGACTCGGTATGTCTATATTTAACAGTGTTCTAATAACGTTAAGCACTAGTTGGGAAGATAGAACCTCCAGGGATAGATTGAAAATTAATCAGAATAACTAGAAATCAATTATATTAGTCTAGTCGGAAATTTTTAGAATACAGCTATTTACTAGTAAATTTCATAAAAGAAAACTCACCAATGTTTGATTTCTCAAGTCAAATAGACGGGGAAGCACGACCTTCACCTATCAGTTCTGAGCTTTTAGGTTTATCGTTGCGTGACATGAAATAGAATCATCTCAATACAGCATGCATGAAAGATATAGACTTCGTCACTACATGATGAACATCATGGCATTTTAGATGGGTCGAGACTATAACATGCGTAGTTGATATAATTCGAATATGATCTAATAAAATCTTAGAATTCAAGCAAGTCTCACCATTGTTGACATCCCACGCCGAAAAGAGACTTCCACCTGTCGGCTTCAAGCTTTCAAGTGGATGTATAATATGGTATCAGAGTTTGGTTTACTACCAACGCTCACACATGCATGTTGTCAGTCCCGTCACCACCTAATGAGCATCTTGACATTTTAGATGAATCAGCCTGCAACATGCATAATTGATATAGTTCGAAAGATATGAATCATGTCACCGCCTAACAAGCAGATTGACATTTTAGATGGATAAGACTTAAACATGCATACTTGAAATAATTCGAATATGATCTAATACAATTTTCTTGTGTATGTGCCTGGGAAAAAAGGCATGGCAGTGGCAAGAGACATACTGGGGAAGGACAACCATGTCATATCAGTGATCGGAGACGGAGCCATGACTGCAGGACAGGCATATGAAGCCATGAACAACGCCGGTTACTTGGACGCTAACCTGATCGTCATTCTGAACGACAACAAGCAAGTCTCGCTTCCAACAGCTACTCTCGACGGACCTGCTAAACCGGTTGGAGCACTCAGTGGATCTTTAGCCAAGCTCCAAGCAAGCACCAAGTTCAGAAAGCTCAGAGAAGCAGCAAAGGTATGAATATGAGAGATACATGATTGTTTAGCAGTGTTCTAAAAATCCCCGCTAGACACCAATCTGATTTCACATAATCGGGTGGATCAAATCGGCTAGGCAGACCTGGGCGAATTTAAGCTATTTTTTTGAAAATTGATTTTTATAAAACAAATAATAACATAAAATGCCAAAAATTAAAATAATTTATACTAATAGATACTTTTGTTGATACTTTTATTGTTTTTGAAGGTAATGAATGTAAAAAGTATAAAAATTTATATTTTTATATCCTAAATATTTATAATTATTATTTTTATATTTTTTAATTGTGTATATATAATATTTTATTTAATACAAATTAAAAAATAGAGAAATTCAAATCCGATTAATCTCCGGAATCCCTATCCACCCGACTAGCGCCTAGCACTATTTAGCATATATTTCTAATAAAATGTTTTGAGTTTTGTACCCGTTTTGTCTTCATCAGAGCATAACGAAGCAAATCGGAGGCCAGGCACATGAAGTTGCAGCGAAAGTGGACGAGTATGCAAGAGGAATGATCAGCGCAACTGGATCCACTCTCTTCGAAGAGCTCGGATTATACTACATTGGTCCGGTGGACGGTCACAATGTCGAAGATCTAGTCACCATTTTCCAGAGGGTGAAAGCTATGCCTGCCCCTGGACCGGTTCTGATCCACATCATAACAGAGAAAGGGAAAGGCTATCCTCCAGCCGAGCAAGCGGCCGATAAAATGCACGGTGAGAGTCACAGCGCAAATACCACAATCTTGATTTCGTTTCTTTGGATGATCTTTATTCTCTGCTGCTTGTTTGTTCTTCAGGAGTTGTCAAGTTTGATCCGAGCACGGGAAAGCAGTTCAAGGTCAAATCTCCAACGCTTACGTACACTCAGTACTTTGCCGAGTCTCTGATCAGAGAAGCAGAAGTAGATGACAGAATTGTCGCCATTCATGCTGCAATGGGAGGAGGAACGGGCCTAAATTATTTCCAGAAGAGGTTTCCGGATCGATGCTTTGACGTGGGGATTGCTGAGCAGCATGCTGTAACATTCGCAGCTGGTTTAGCCACTGAGGGCCTCAGACCATTTTGCGCTATATACTCGTCGTTCCTACAACGAGGATACGATCAGGTAAAGCAAACTCTGAAAAGAGAATAGGGAAAATTGCAAAAAGTTGCCATGAACTTTTTAAATTTTGCATAAAGTGGTTGTAAACTTGTCATTTTTTTTTTTGCAAATTGTGTACATTTGTCCAAAAATGACCTTAATATTATTTTTTCTGAAAAATCAAAATAAAAAATAATATTTTTCAACTCGAACTGACTGGTTTTCCTCTCTACTCCGAACTCGTCTAGAGTTGAAGTCTCACGGAAAGACATCAATGGTGTGCGAGAGAGTAAAAAACCAATGAACTCGGGTTGAAAAATATTTTTATTTTTTAATTTAAAAAATATATATTTCAAGGGCATTTTTGTCATTTTGGACCAATATACACAATTTGCAACAAAAAAAAATGGTCAGTTCACAGCCACTTTTTGCAAAACTAGAAAAGTCCACGACAACTTTTTGCAATTTATACTTACTGTCTATTTCTGCGCTAACATTGTGCGTTGAATGTGAAGGTGGTTCATGATGTGGATCTTCAAAAAATACCTGTTCGGTTTGCGATGGATCGAGCTGGTCTGGTTGGTGCGGATGGGCCTACGCATTGTGGAGCATTTGACATTACATTCATGGCTTGCTTACCTAACATGGTTGTCATGGCGCCATCTGATGAAGCTGAACTGATAAACATTGTTGCCACAGCCGCTGCAATAGACGATAGGCCAAGCTGCTTCAGGTTTCCCAGAGGCAATGGAATCGGAGCAGATCTTCCGTCTGGGAACAAAGGAACTGCACTTGAGGTCAGCATAATATGACAAATTTTCAGTTTGCATTTCAAAACATTGAAAATCATTGATGTAACAAAAATGGTAGTTTAATATAGGGATAAGTACACTTAGCTACACCCAACTATACACTTTTTCCACTTAGCTACACCAAACTAAGAGTTGGCTATTTCAAATACACCCAAGTTTCATAAATTCTCGTCTGTTAAGTTTATGCTAATTTTGAAAGTGAAAAGATGAAAATGTCCTTCATCAATTCCCAAATTTTCAAATCATGTCATTCCTGTGTGTTTGGGTTTTGGGGTGTTTCTCCGGTCAACAATGGCTCTAACTTCTCCTTAGCCACCATGCAGCTCACCTTCCTTACCAACGACCGACGCCGGATTCGACTGGAGAAACACCCCAAAACCTAAACATGCATGATTTGAAAATTTGGAAATTGACAGAGAATTTGTCTTTTCACTTTCAAAATCAACATTTACCATTCAAAAACTTAACATGTGGAAATTTATGAAACTTGAGTGTATCTGAAATAGGCAACTCTTAGTTGGGTGTAGTTAAGTGTACTTTTCCCTTTAATATATGTACTTAAAACATTGGCAAAATCAAAACTAAGTGAAATATTGCTTCTTTGATGGTTGTACAGATCGGGAAGGGAAGGATACTAATGGAAGGAACCAGAGTGGCTATCCTAGGATACGGTTCCATAGTTCAACAATGTGTGGAATCTGCAAACATGCTGAGATCCAGAGACATTTACGTGACAGTAGCTGATGCAAGGTTTTGCAAACCACTGGATACAGATCTCATAAGGCAACTGGCAAAGGAACACGAAATCCTGATCACAGTGGAAGAGGGCTCGATTGGAGGTTTTGGCTCTCACGTCTCACACTTCTTAAGCTTAAACGGTATTCTGGATGGACCTCTCAAGGTAAACTCATAATCGTTACTATAAACATTCTTTTTTCCTAAATTTTCCCAAAAGAGCGCTCATTCATTTCATTTTCCGTCTAAACCAATCAAAACATGAGTAGAAAAACTAAAGGAAAAACGCCGGGAACTCCTAAGGAAACTAAAGGAAAATTGGAAAAACGACGGAAACTCCTCCTTGATATGTAAAATGTGGCATTTTTCTTGACGTGAGTTCTAATTTATTTGGTCTATGCAGTTAAGGGCAATGGTACTTCCGGACAGGTACATTGACCACGGTGCACCAAAATATCAGCTTGAAGAAGCTGGATTATCATCCAGACAAATATCTGCGACCGTGCTATCTCTCTTGGGCATGCCTAAAGAAGCTCTTCAGTTCAAATGAGTTTGTGTGTAGACTAAGAGGTTCATGTTGGCTTTTATCAGAGGACTGAGAAAGCTTTTTTTCTGGGGAGATTAATATAGTATGCTATGAAAGGGACTGTAACAAAATATCCTATGTTTAAAGTTCAAGACATCAGTAATATTCCTAGGTTCTATTGTATAAATTCCATCAGACAAAAATCTGTTTCTTTACTTTGAAAAGCTTAAACTGTGTCATTTTGCCTTGCATTCTAGCAGTTCTACTTGTCCTTCAAAAGGAAACTATACGCAACAGCCAAATGATGAACAAACAAAAATGGTGGCAAGAATCACCATGGGCATGAAGTATATTAGACATATTGTTCACTCGGGTTCATACCTTGTTGGACGGTCCAGTGCAGGAAGCCCTTAGCTACTCAAATGAATGGGAATCTCTGCAAACTGAATAATATCAAAGCATCAAAATATGGAAAGACTTGGCATGAAGCGCCAGAGGAACTGAAACCATCTGCATAATACAGACATGTTGGTCAAACAGAAGATAAGGTCATGTATTAGGCATGTGAGTACAAACATCTTTTCCATTTACCTGATACAATACAACAATCATTCCCTCCAACATTCAACTGGAACACTCCCAAATAATGCATTTCTAAGCTCTAGCTCCAAATCAGAACCAATGACACTATATCAGGGAACAAAAACTTGAAAATGATCATTTCCTGAATCTAGAGTGTTGGAACGTGTAATCATAGAACACCAATCAAGCAAAATAAACAAAGAAAAATTCATCACTTTTCTCAGCACGTACAGTTTATGAATGGTTACGGCTTGAGAACAATTACATGGTTTGATTCATAGATATCGCTCAGCATAAGAAAAGGTCAAATAGCAACTATTGTAACCCAAACAAACGAAACAGAGAAAATTACTGAAAATGACCTGAATCTTCAATTGCTAATTCACGACTTGACGAACTCAAGCGAGAAGAACCCTGATCTTCACATCACTCTTGTTCCTCAATCGTTAGCTCAAGGCCTTCCTGCTTCTCCATAAAGCATCCTCAATCTGAGAAAGACACTCCATGCTAACAATAATGCATTCGTTCCAACAACTCACTCTAGTAAGTTTTCACACAGCTGACTCAGTATTTAACACATCAGCGAAAGTTTTACCGGGAATAGTCACGAAATGATAGTTTCGGACCACTAATTGACTGAGAAATCATCAGTAAACTGACATTGCAGCATATATACACATACAGTAGCAACAGTCGTTGGACAATATGTCAATATGAAGAGATGATTCCATTGGAGCAATGTCGTACATAATTTAATCTTCATGTCAAAAAATATACAGAAGATAGTTTTCTCCAATTCTAGAAGATGAGCAAATAATTACATAAATCTTAACACAACAACCTAAGATTTAAGAACAATGCGACTAATTTTCTTTCCATCTCCAACGCTGAAAACGCCATCTTTTTTTTCAAATAATCCAACAGTTCAACCATCTGAAGTTTGATATCTAGATCAATCAACCGCACAAGGACCAAATACCAAGAAGGTCCATGAATCTACTACTTACTTAAAGGGGAGGTCATCTTGTTTTCCTCCGAATCATGCTTTAATGAAGAATCGCCACCCATCAATTCCTGAAAACCTTCAACTTTCACTGGCCGAGCCCTAGCACTAGCAGCACCCATGTTCCTACACAGAAGAAAAAAGTATCAGAATTATTACGACAAATTACCTTTTTAAGTTCCAATACTTGTATGGTTCACTTACTGATTTTGCATTTGGGGAATTTGAAGATTGGCCATTTGTCTAAACTGATTGCCGGGTTGAGCTTGGAGATTTGACAGTGCAGGAACTTGTTGCTGCCTGAACTGCATTTGGGGATGTCTATTACTCATGGTGTTGAAGGTGTTATTATCTAGTGGCAAATCTGGCGGATTTTCGAGTTTGACTTGTACCATCGGTGGCCTGTCTTTAACCATTTCAATACCAGGGCGAGTAGTAGTGGACTGTTGACTTCTTCGCATTCTTTCCAACTGCTGCTGTTGAAAAACCAGACTTTGGGAATGAACTATTTGCTGCATCTGTGGATGCATTTGCTGCATCTGTGGATGCATTTGCCTCGTAATCTGCAGATTCATCCCAAGCCATAATGAATCTATCATGCTAACTATAAAAACATAATATGTGAAGGTCAACACTGAAGCTGTTCAATCCTCTAAACTGAGCAAGTGTTATAAACAAATCGAGAGGTCATTACTCAACGACAAAAGGGACAAGGAATAGTTCCTCAAATGACGCAAAAGTAAGAAGAATTGCTATCTCTGAAGTTCACAAGAAATATACAACCAAGAGAAAGCCTTTACTGTATACGTACTTGCTGAGGTAATCGAAGGGAACTTTGATGTTGTGGCTGTAACTGTGTCTGGAGTCCATTTACCTGTTGTTGAGTTTGTTGTGTAAAATTCATTTGTTGCACAGGTGTTTGTTGTATAGTATTCCTTGTACCATCCTTAACTTGTTCCGCCAGAACAGAAAAATTACTGTCAGAAATGAGGAAAAGTACACCTTTAGTTTACCAATGCAAAACCTAGGTCGGATCGCAAACAAAACAGTATTGTGAGCAGATTTTTAAAGTCTCCATATACATTATTGTTAAGTCTATGTATGTCGGAGAGTTCAAAAACCAAATTACCCCAATCCAGATCATAGCTTTTTAAGTACTTTTCAAAATCAAGAAATGGTAAATATACCAATAAGAGATATAAAATAGCATAGTAAAGTCTCAGCGTCAAATTGCAAGGACCTAGCTTACCTATATCCTGAAATTTGAAGGAACATCTTAAGTAGCTCGATAGCAGAGCACTGCTTTCTGTAACTGTCAGAAAGAACTTTCAACCTCTGACCTAGTTTACAGATATGAGAGCCAAGCACTTGAGAAAAGACTTCCAATGGAACCTCTGTGGTGCCTTCAAAACCCGTACTTGCCAGCATGCGAGTTAATATCTTTTGAGATATCTTTGAAGCTTGCTCTTGACTAAGACATTTCCTGTTCCCTTCATACCCATTTTTTCCTCGGTGTATACCTCCACCTTGTTCCGTGCCTAGGTACTCGGGCCTAATACCAAGCCTCTCAATCATAACAGGACTCCTGGACATAATCTGAGGCAATGTATCAAAAACTCCAAAGAACTCTACTTTGTGGCTATCTTCCACTCTATTCAAAGGTGGGAGTGCACTATCTGGCACACAATTAAATGTGAACATAGTTTCAGGGAAGAAGGAAGCGTCCTCATCGACCGAATTGTTACTATTTAAACCAAAATTCTGATGCATTTTGGGAGCACTCTCTAGAATCGGATTTTCATAGCCAATGTATTGGTCATCCTTAAACGCTACTCGCATTCTTTTATGCTTCTCAAGAAGTCGCATATACGTGGACATCTTCTCAGGCGTACGCTTGTTTGATTCACTATCCCCAAATGACAATTTATACTGTTTGCTAACTCTATACTTCTCAATGAACTGGTTGTACCACGTTTCTGGCAATTCATCATGTCTAAATCTCTGGGATTTGTCATTGATATCTGATTCAGAATACCTCAAACCAGCTTTATAAGCTGATTTAGCTTGACTCTGCATCAACAATCAACGATGTTCCTAAATCTTCAAATTCACGAATCAAAACAAAAAAACACACAATCAGGTGTTACCAAACCTTGGAAGCTGCAGAATTTGACGCAACACCACTATCTCGCAGCTGAGCCCCATCCTTCGAGCTACTATCAAGAGTATAATAAACATCATCTCCATGCAACTGCAGGTCTAAAACAACCACAACAACAAAAACAAGAACAACTCAATTCACCTGAATTTCAACAAGAACAAACAATACATTTCAATGAAAATTGAAAAATTAAACTTACAAGCAAAATTGAACAAACAGAAAACACTCAATTCACCTGAATTACAATTTTCAACAAGAACAAACAATCAAATTCAACGAAAACTGAAAATCCAAACACCTCACTAGCAGGATTGAGCTACTATCAAGAGTATAATAAACATCATCTCCATGCAACTGCAAGTCTAAAAGACCACAACAACAACAACTCAACTCACCTGAATTTCAACAAGAACAAACAATACATTTCAACGAAAATTAAAAAATTAAACCTACAGGCAAAATTGAACGAACAATAAACACTCAAATCACCTGAATTTCAATTTTCAGCAAGAACAAACAATCAAAGTCAATTTCAAATCAAACAAACTCACAAGCAGGATTGAGCTTCGAAACAGACAGATCCGGCGCCGAGGACGAAGAGGCATCGGAGCCGAGGAAGAGAGAGACCGAGGCTTTGTCGAAGAGAAGCGCGCGAGCTCGGAGCTGGAGCTGGATCTGAGCCCTAGATTTGGAGTCGTCGGTCCTCATGAAAGCCTCCCACGAGGACGGAGAGGTGAGGAAGTGCACGAACGCGGCGTAGAGAGAGTCGCCGAGCCAGCTCCGCCACACGCCGGAGCTCTCGAGCCTCCGAGCGAGCTCGAAGCCGCGACCGTCGTCGCCGAGAAGAGACATTGGCGGGAGGTTCGGTGAGGCCTTTTTGGTGGGCTTGTTAGTACCAAAAGCTGTGTTGGGTTTTGTTTAGTGGAGCGAAGCGAAGCGAAGCTGGTACGGCCAAGTCCAATTATACTTGTACTATATATCGATCGGAGTAGATAAATGTTTTATATTTGTGTTAATTGGGACGGATTTTTAAGGTAGATAATTTATTAACATAATTTATTTATTCAAAATGTGTAATTTTATTATTTACACGTTAATTTATCTGATGACCAAGTAACTTGGTTGCTCACGAGATGATAAATTTTGTCGCTAGGAATATGATTGTGAGTTTGGGATTGGTTACTCTGTAACGATATGAGTTAATAAAAGTTTGGATCCTTTGTTTTATAAAAAAAACACAAAACAATTATTTTAAACAATTGTGATTATTCTAATTTATTTTGTTTAGAAATGACCATAAGGAATGAATTTAGTAAGTCTAATCTTTTACTCCGTCAAATTGAAAATATCAAATCACCGTCAATTTAATTATCTTATATCTTCCGAAAATTACAACAAAAAAAGTTTGAAGTTAATTTAACGATCCCCTGTCTATTCCTTCAATTAAGAACACCAAGTCTCGTTCGTATTCATAAATGCTTTTCATCCCTGTTTTTATACACAAAAAATTACACAAGTTAAGAAACATCCTTAACTATAAAGATTATATCTGCAATCTAATAGTTAGAAATTCGTAAACTGTAAAGACGATACGAAAGTTCATACTCACTCTTTTCAAATTTTGCGAACAATGGCTATAAGCCCTTTTATTAATTTTTTACAAATATAAATCGGTTCGAGAATGACAAAAATGCAATTTAAATCGAAAAACAATTTAAAACTAAAAGGTCTTCGATCGCCAGTAAGCTTAATCTTGAAGGAATGTTCTGATATGTGTAATTCACATGTAAATTATAATTTAAGTTTTACTTGTCGATCATGCAATTTAGACGCTCACGAAGTGACAAACTTAGACCGACGGGGTCTTGACTCCTGACTATGAGTTCGAGCCCGGACTTTTACCGAATTCGTTAACTCGTGCACTATATACATCGATTTGGAGCAATAAAAGTTCAGATCGTTTTTGTCAAAAGATTTACCCAAAAGTTAAGGAATGGGCCTATTCAGGCCCAATTTCAAGATCAATTCACACACAAAAAAAACACCAATCCAAAGCCAAGCACAGAACAGGAGCTAGTCGCAGATGGCATCGGAAGCTCTCCTCCCGGCGGCGATCCTGATCCTGACACTTGCCTTGATCGTGGCCGTCCACAAGCTCCCGAGACGAGCCCACACCAACCTCCGAACCAAGAACCGAACCACCCTCCAAGCCACCCGCCACCTCCTCAACGGGTCCCACCTCCTCGCCCGAGCCAGGTCCTCCCAATCCCAACCCTCCTCCCTCGCCAAGGCGGCGCTCGCCGAGGCCGAGGCGGCGCAGTCGCTCTCCCCCCGACGCGCCTTCCCGCTCGTCCTCAAGGCCCACGCGCTCGACCTCATGGGCCGCAAGGCCTCCGCCCTCAGATCGCTCGACCTCGCACTCTCTCCGCCGCGCGTGAGGTCGCTCTCCGACGCCGATCGCGCCGACGCGCTGGTGAAACGCGCGGAGATGAAGGTGGCGGTGAACTTGCGGCGGCGCGTGGACTCGGCGGTGGAGGATCTCTTGGAGGCGGGGAGGGTGAGTGGGGAACACGCGCGGGGCTTGTGCTTGCTCGGGGAGTGCTACGAGTGGAAGGGGCTGAGGGACGAAGCGAGGGTCGCGTTTGAGCGGGCCCTTGGGGTTGAGCCCGAGTCCGTCTCGGCCCAGGAAGGGTTGCGACGGTTGGGCCATAAATAGCCCAATAGCGTGTATCTTGTAGTATACGTGAGCTGTGCGCAAGTTTTGTAATTTACAGCATTAATCGTATATAATTGATCTTATATTCTGAAAATATATGCATTTAGATAAAATAATAAATATATATGCATGTTAACATTTGAATAAACAAAATAAAAATTAGCTTGAGTGTGGCTTGGTGGTTGGCACTGCCCGGTCGTTTTAGAATAGAGTTTTGAGGCCGGTAGATTTAAGAGTAGTTAAGAAAAGTGAGGAAATATGAAAAAATAATAATAATAAAGGAATTATTGCAAGTAGGTATACTTAATGAAACACCATTTGCATATAAAAATAACGAATTTTTTTATCTTATCAGCTCGCCTATAATCAATATTTTTGCACATCAGCACATCTCCGAGCTCTCTGAAATTTTTTTTCCGCTAATCTCCTGTCGTGTAAGTTAGTAATGGAAAAAATTATTGACTTATTTAAGAGTAGTGCAAAAATATAAAATATAAAAAATTATGCACATAGGTGGAGAATGTGCTTAGTTAGACGTATTTAATCGTAATTATTATTAAAATAAATTCACATCTTAGTGTCTACTTTGTTTGTGCAAAATTTTCACTTTACACTTTTCGTCTAATTTCATTAGTTTTTAATATTTTTTACATGTGAAAATGACACGTGCATCGAAACGGCGCGTGTCCCCGACGGAAGGTCCGAGGAAGCGCGTGGTGCTCACTGGGAGGACGTACACAGTACCGACGGCGTCGCCGTCATAGAGGCTGACTTGGATGGGCCACGTGTCGGTGCCGGTCTCGTGCGGATCGGCGATGAGGGTGAGGAAATCGCCGGCGAGTTTGGTGTGGGTGTTGCCGATGCTCCGCCGGTAGAGGGTTTCGACGCCGTCACACCAGATCAAGATCTCGCCGGCGGCTATTCCTACTTCTACCCTCTACTATAAATTAAACATGGGATCTGCTCTCTCAATTCTAATGTAAACTAAATTTATTGTAGGGGTTAGGAGTTGCGTGGTGACAATTAATGTTGTCGCAGACAATGAATCACATGATTGAGCACGGTCGACGGCCATCCCCTGTCTAATTTTAATCCAATTAAAATATATTAATTAATTTCATTTAAACACATTGAATTAAATATAATTATCATATTTAATACCTAATAAAGTTGTATTAAATTAATAAAAATACGATAGCAATTATCGTATTTAGAGCAGTGAAGAAATATGAATTTTCGGTAGGCTAAAACGATTTAAAAAAATGATAACTCGTGTGCAAATAATGTTTGATTAAACGTGTCAAACTGCAATTTTACCAGTCAAATAAATCCATGGCTTACTCTTTATGTTGCAAAAAAATTTAATGGAACTTTTATCTTTTAAATTTTCAAAAAATTTCGTCATTTTCATCCGAATTTACTTAAATTGCAATGCATAGCTTAGTAAATGATGAGCGTAACATATATTATTTGCTGAGGCTTGATTCGTAGATGAGAAACTTGAAATCAAGTTTAAACCTGTTTATTATTTCCACATTTTCAGACAACTCGAACAACCTAGTACAGTTAAATGACTGTCCGAACAAAGACACGATCTATCCAACAACAAGCAATTTCCCATATTATCCTTTTAGCACATTTTAGCATATACCAACTCGAAAACTACACAATTACGTGAATTCCACGATCAATGAGGCCACAAGAAGAACCCGGGCGGTTCGGGCAGCATTGGGGGACCCGAGATCGCGCCAATCCCGCTCGCCTCGAGGCGTTGGAAGAGGTTGTTCTGGTGGTAGAGGTGAGGCGCCGCGGAGTTGTCAAAGGGGGCTCCGTGCAGGATGGAAGGAACTGGCCGGAGGGGGGCGAAGCTTATGTTGTTAGTCGGCGGCTTATGCGCCTCCTCCTCCTCCTCGAGCGCGCGCTTCAGGCGCTTTCCCGCGGCGCCAATGGGGAGAATGCTCCGGGAAATGGCGTCCACGTCGTATCGGCTCATTTCAAAATTGGTCACCGCGTTGAGGCCCCGGAATTTGATGGCCGCCACATCGTAGGCCTCTGCCGCCTCTACTTCCGAGCCTGGGAAATGGATGCGATCACAAGTCAATATTATTATAATCTTGACGCACCTATCAATTGAAGTTTTTAGTGTTGAAACATAAATTGACACGATCACAAGGTATTGCCAACAGAATATTCACTCAGTCTAAAGTTCAAGTATTGAAACAAACAATTATTAGAATCTTAACCGATTTGTCAGCTTAAGCTTTTAGCACTCAAAAGGGAAATTTACACGATTACGAGGTATTGCCAATAAAATATTCACGGTCAGTCTATATAAACTTTTAGCATTGAAACATAAATCAACACAGTTACTTGTGGTGGTCTAAAAATCGATCTAGTGGGGGTTTTTAGAACCCGACCCGATTTTATATAATAGGCGAATTTAAGTTGATTATGTGGATTACGGTCATTTTCTTTTTCCAAATAAAATAAAAGTACCAAAAACTAAAATAACCTATGCAAATAGATTTTTTTATCATATTTTTAAGGATATGAATGTCACAAATAATATATAAAATATATACACAATATATTAAATTATTGTTATCATTGTCATTATTATTCATATTTTGATTGTGTATATATAAAAAATTATTAAATAAAATTATAAACGCAGCTGAAATACAAAGTTAACTACTATCGAAATTGCTATATGCCCAACTAGAGCCAAACATTCTATAACGCACTGATCACAAGTTGTTTTTGACTTGTAGACACGATTATATATAAGTCGTTGCCGAAAGTTTTTTTAACCATCAATTTAAGTTCATAGTACTAATTAAAACATCAAAGTAGTTGATTAGTTGTTTACCAAACGTTCCCAAGTAGATGTCTTTGTTTCCGGCAACACGGCCTATCCTCGCTTGCCATCGACCCTGTTGGTGGTGCCTGAGCAAAACACAAACCAACATAACCAAATCAGCTACACACACAACACAAGTACAATCAAAATGAACGATGGTTAAGGTTTCAACATGTCCGCACCTTGTCACGCCCCGATATATAGAGGCTCCTCTCGAAAATCCACTACTCTTCCTACGAATTCATAGCAATGAACTGCTTTAGTACGTAAAAACTACAAGCTTATATACGTACAGATGGTTATTGCTGGTACGTAATAAAAATCGCAAAACATAGTTGTATGGAAATTAACTATCCGATTTTTTTTTTGCATAAATGGCCAAACTCTAACAAAACAGACAGAAACTCGTGACCTCCAAATTTGTTCACAATGTGACAATTCCCCCTACAATAAAAAATATATTTTATTTGTGCATTACATATCTATACACACAATGTAAAGGGTAATTGACTAATTTCACATCTTCTGTTCATTTTTAACGCTGCAAAATAAAACAAAGCTGAGGATAAATTTTACAAGAAACATAAATTGATCGCCAGTTTGTGTAATTATCATAGTAATGTGGGTGTGATATGTCAAACTTATATACACGTGGTTATTGCTGATAATAAAAATCGCAAAAATTATCCCTAAAAATCGCAAAAATTATCCCAAAAAATGTGGGCGTGATTAGTCAAACCTTCTTAGCGATGCTATGAACTCTTGCCTGGTGTTATGCTTCATCTCCTCTATCTCGTTTTTGTAATTTGAAACCTGAAATTCATGAACCGACACATAAAATTAAAGGTCCAAGAACTATGTAATAGATCTAATTAACATGTGTAAAAGATTTTCAATTTACGGGAAAATTAGTTGCTGCAGTAGGACCCCAATACTTGAGAGCCGCCAAATCATAAGCTCTAGCCGCCTTGTCCTCCTTGTCATACCCACCTAACAATTTACAATCAAGCGATCATTTTGTCATGAAATTTGATTCCTTGAACGATAGAATCACGAGCCAAATGAAAATCGCTTACCTAAGTACACTGCAGGAATGATTTGAATGTAATTTTGATGACATTCCGGTGAGCCCACGTGCAATATTTTATGCCATGATCAAGGAATTCACATATCAGATAATTAAAAATGTATACAGGAGTCAAATATTTAAGAAAACACCATTGAAGAGAGCGGAACTGATTACAAACCGGTCAATTGAAACCTGTTAAAAACTGGTTCGATTTTGGTTTGTAAAAATTGAATTGACATAAAACTAAATTGAAGCGAAACTTATACGAACAAAAAACCGGTCGGTTTGGTTCCGATTTTCCGGTCGGCTGGAAATTATATATGTAGATTAACAATACCCACAAAGCAATAGTAAACATTGCATTCATAAACTAAATCAGTCCAATCTTTTAACTCTCTATGCACCAATTTGTGAATCCACCATTTTCAATCTAGATAGAGTGTGTGCGTGTGAATGTGAAATAACCTTGACGCCCTTTTCTGGGCTGACCCTCTCTTCTACTGCTGTTGTCCCATAGATGAGCTTCATATCTTCCCGTCCACCTGTGCCTGTAAAACATACAAAAACATAGTTAAGACATTGTCCTAGATTGTCACTCACACTCTTCTTTTCACTATTTACCACATAAAATATGGTTTGTTTCTCACCTGCTTAAATGATAGTCGGGTCATTCACTTATCGACTTGAGCTTTTAGGCGAGTCGAGCTTCTAATATTAGCATGTGTGTTTATTTTGGACCATAATTAGACCAAAATATAGCCGAGAAATCGAGAACCATGAAATGTGGTTAAGTTCTAGTTATATATTTTAGTGAACTAACTAATTACAATTTGGGTATGGTTCTTATAAGTTAAAACTTGTGTCTAACTGAGAAGAACCAAATTGAGAACAAACTTTGAATTTATGCCTATAACTTGGTATTGCATGAAAATATAAATGTCATTTACTTTGTGAAATTCAATTCAGACCAAAAATCGAATAGAATACTATATCAAAACGCATAATTAGTTTCAAAATAATGTCCAAATAACTAACGAGCACGTGCCCATAAATTTAACAAGATCAAAATGATGGCTCGTCATGTTACAGTACGGTATGGTTTTAATCGAAGAACCACCTGATTATTGTAAAGATTATAATCGACCAAGTTCCTGCTATCAACTCCAAATATGATTTCCAAATATTAAGAGTTGATTGATCCAATTCAATTCGGCTCTTACAATTGCTAACCCAATATTTAATTAATCAAACTTGTCAGGAAAACCCTCTATTTTGAACCGATTTTTGAGGAACCGTGTTATCGGTCTTTTAACTTTTTTGTCAACATCCGAGGTGAAAACCCGTATTATGAGGCAGATGAAAAGTGTACTAGTGCTAGGCACTAGTCAAGTCAAGACATCCTTCTAAAACTAATCAGAGATTATTCGGGAATTAATCGGAAACTAATCAATCGGATTAAATAATTAGGTACCTTGTGACACCTCTGTAAACTGATGTCCGTTGACCAATATTGTCAACGGTCTTATTGGCACAATTCAAATCAGCTACATCACCACCAACAGCTGAAACAATGGTCTCTCCATTACTATCACTACCGTTGTTGTGTTGATTCTCAGAACACTGAGTCAGAGACCGAGTCACGCTCGATTGGCCCGATATTTCGGCGAGTCGAGTCGCCGAGTCATCGGCCTCCGAGCCAGCATTGGCCGAGATGGTCTGAAACACAGCCACAGCCGTCGGATCCTGCTGGTCGTAGATCCGAGTCAGGGCCGAGTCGGCCGAGTCTCCGCCGAACAAGTCCTCGAGATCCGGCGCCGATTGGCCGTTGCCGAGAAAGGGACTCAGAACCGGCGAATCGGCAATGCGACTCAGAACGGGCGAATCGGCGATGCTCGGCGTCTCGTCGCCGCCGTGCCGGAGCTGACCGTTGGAGCTCGTGTCCCAACCTGAAAACATTATCGGTTATTCGTCATTTTATGTTTGGATTGTGAGAAAATGACAGAAAAAGGAAACGACTTTCTGTCTTATAACGAAAAACCCATCAACAATACATCACCCATTTCATCACTCTCTCCGAAGTAAGAAGGAAAATTTTGTTTTTTCTCCGCGGATTTTCTCAGCAACCAAACAGAGCCTTAAGAAGAAAAAATAGAGACATTTAGTTTCCAGAAAGATCATTCATAAGGAAAAAACAAAGGAATCGCATTGCATGTCGGTATTGAGTATGCTTTTTTCGCATCAGAGCACATAAGACCCATAAATCCAAACAGAGCCCAATTTGAAAAAAAGAAGATTTTTTTTGTACCATTGGATTTTCTCAGCAACCAAACAGAGGATTAAGAAGAAGAAAATGGAACGAGCCGATGAAAGGGACATTCAGTTTTCAGAGAAATCATTGACAAAAAACAAAGAATCGCATTGCATGTCGGTATCGGTATTGAGTCTGTTTTGTTCGCATCATATATACCCAGAAATTTTCTCAGTATCCAAACAGAGCGTTGGAGCCCCAATATGAAAAAAAGGAATTTTTTTTGTACCGTTGGATTTTCTCAGTAACCAAACAGAGGTTTAAAAACAAAATGGAACTAGCTAATTAAAGGGACATTTAGTTTCCAGAAAAATCATTGATAAGAAGAGAAAAAAAGGATTTTTACTGCATGTCGGTATTGAGTATGTTTTTTCCTCATCAGACCCAGAAATTTTCTCGGCATCCAAACACCAAACAGAGCCCCGGTTTGAAAAGAACAAAATGAGTTTTTTTTGTACCATTGGAATAGAAATTGTCGAGGAGGTACTGAGGAGAGCTCGCAGCAGAGGAGCTCTCAAATGGCATGAATTGGTACTGATCGGAGGATCTGAGCATTTCCACCGGAGACACCGAGAACGATAACCAATTCGTCGCCGGAGCCATTTTCCGATCAGCTAAATCAGTTCGTAAACAACAGTTTCAATTCCTCAATACCTGCAAAACCCAAAAAATCAAAATCACATTAAAAGCTGAGTTTTCTCAGCAAACAAACAGAACAGAACACAGAAACAGACACAGACCCAACTCAGAAGAACTCAGTAATCGAACCCAGGAAATCAACACAACATCAAAACTCAAAACTTTCTCGGGAAACAAACAGAACAGAGAAACAGACCCAAGTGGGAAGAGCTCAGTAATCGAACCCAAGATGCGATTTTTATACTAAAAACCCCAAAACCCACCGCCAAATCAGCCATTACTGACCACGAAACTTGTATTTGAAGCGATTCCTGAAGTTTAGAGAGTCGATTAAAGGAAGGGTACTGTGCATGAACTGTGATTAGGCAATGCTCAAGCTTTGAAGTTCTGGAGAGAGAAAGTGGAGGAGAGAGAGAGAGAGCTATAAATGGTTGGGTCGAGCGGTTTCGTCTGTCAACCTGTGTAAAATCAGAGAGCAGTGTCTTGTTAAGTTTTGGTTTTGAACTCTAGTGAAGGTTTTAATTATTAAATAATTATTATGTATCTGTTTATATTAGATTTTTTTATAACTTTAAATATATATTGGGCAGATTGCAAAATTCAGTATGAACCTTTTTAATTTTGAAATCGTAACTAATATATTTTTTTCAACTCGAGTTGTTCGCGTTATTGATGTCGTTTTATCATACTTCTGATATAAACAAATTTAGAGTGATGAGAAAACGACAAACTCAACTTGAAAAATATTATTATTATTTAATTTAAAAAAAAATTAAATTGTTTTTTCATAATTTGCTAAAAAAGAAGCGATTTCACGTTATAAAAATGAAAGTTCACATCCACTTTTTTAATGTTAGAATAGATTATGACAATTTTTTTACAATATTTTGGAGAGTCGACCAATCATATCTCAACAAACAGTAGCTAACGCATGGAAAAAAGACCAGTAGTAGAGTCCCCTGATTAATTTTGGGATTCGGATGATTAAATTTTACGAGATAAAACCTTGGAGAAATAAGGAGTTTAGTACTTGAGTTTAGTAGCCAAGTCTCCACTCGGCCACCAAACTCGGCTATCTCACTTGTTAATCGGCTATTAAGGCTTGACAACTAAACTTGGTGACGCAAATCTGGCCGAGCCTAGTAGACGGGTTTCACCCGACTATCAAATTCGGCCGGTTAATAACTTGGGTCCTGGGAGATTTTCAGCCGATTCTTTCTCAATTTAGAATATCTTTGCCTCCGCTATTTATACCACATCTAGGGTTTCAAATAAAACACATTTTTCAGATGAAAAAAATATGCATTGATAACAGAACCGGCAAATCCTTGGAGCACAGAGAGCGGAGATCGAATTTGCGGTTCATGATAAGTTTTTCTTTTATTATTTGATCGTAATTTTAATGGATAATTGAGATTTTTTGTGAACTGTTTTGTTACACTGATGATATAGAATTTTTTCACTATGCAAAGTGGTTAATCGATTGCATGTGTGCTTCTCATAATTCAATAGTTCGAGTAGAAATCATGAATAAGTTTGTTAAATTGCATTTTGAGTTCATTCTGAATATGAGTAGCTAAATTCTTAAATCGGAGTAGGATGAACGGAGGTTGTGATCTAGGTTTATAATATGCTAAGAAGATTAATTATGAGTTAGGATAACAAGTTTAAAGACTTTGAGTGTAAACTTAATGCTAATTATCCAGTTATGTTTGAACTAGATCAAATCTAGATTTGGATGCGATAGCAACGAGATCACTCAAAGTACCGGATCGACATTAGTGACAATGTTCGATACGTTCTACGACTATAGGGTACCAACCCAAAAATTAGGGGATCCTATTAGATTTTTTAACGAAAATAACTAAGGGTATTTCAAACTTAGGTCGAATGAATCATAACCGAAACATCTCATCTTTTTTTTAAAACTATATCAAATCTTATATACTCATAAAACTCTTTCCAAGTTCTTAGAGAGATTTAATTCCTAATTTTGTCCAACCCTTCTGTTATATATTGACTGATTAGTACCGGATTATTCATATTAATTTTGAATAATATATTATTTTGACGTAGACAAATGAGATATTTTATTTTAAAACAAATAAAATATAAAGAAACCAGTTTTCTTTTCCTGAAACATGCGGTTGGGAGAGAGACATTGTTGTCTGAAAATAACAGGTTCACCGGAAAATAGGAGAATTTGTCTCAAAGGCTCGATTTTCTTTATTTTTTATTCTTTATTCTGACATGTAATTACCAAAATGGCCCTTCCTTCAGATTGATTTGTTTCTTTCACAATCACAATAATAATATACAATTTATTTATTTGTTTAGTTATTTGTATTCACTTTTACACGTGGCATGCATGCAGCTCTCTTCAGTTCAATTTTGGGTCCACCTCTTTGACTGAATCTAGCCACACTGAGTAAGTTCAGATGTTCTGTTAACTGAAAAATGTCCGAAAATGGCAAATAAAATAGTTTTGAGGTAGTAGAAAACAATGTATTATTTTAATTATAATTCGTAACTATTGGCTTAGGTGTATTGGAAATTTTGTTTTGTAACTCTCGTACGTCATTAATTTTTTCCTCAATAATCAAAGTCAATGTTATTACAGGTATAGTCTTCACGTGTTTTATAACTTAATTGAGTCGGTTTAACTCAAATATATAGTTATGGTTTACTGAAGATACAGATTTCGAGAGAAGACTCGGCGCACACGCCAATCCCAACTACTTATCATTAATTCACCTTAATCAATTATTGAGATTTTAAAATTTAATTAATAGTTTACTGATTTGAGTGACATATTGATTTTAGTTTGCGTATTCATTCAGTAGTGAAACAAAAACAATATTTAACAATAAATCGAATTTGATAATGAGTTGAATTTTGATCACTCTAATCAGATTTAATAACATTTAACTACCAACGGCGAAGCACTTTTTTATTCTCGTTGTTATTTGCCATCGTAACGCCTATAAATATGTTATATATTTATTAAAGCCAATAAGTTGCACCAAAACCTTAGCAATTAGCCTTCATGCATGCTTGGTTGCATGTCTATAGATATCGACTCAATCTCAACTCATTAAAGTTTGATATATAGGCTTGCGAGTTGAGGAGCATTTAAATATTTATATATCTTAATATGCAAATATGTGAAGAAAATTAAATAAATCAAATTATGTCGAACAAAATCAAGCTTAAATGTTTTTATTTTATTTTAACTATATTTAAGTTTGTTTGAACCCGAATACAATTTGAGCATTAGACATTTTCGTCTCAATAAAATTAAATTCGATTAATCTCATTTAAATCCCATAAATCATCTCTCAACATGATGATAATGTACATTGTTTTCACCAAAATTAGATGAATAACATAAAATCGGCATACATCATTATTAGTATTTCCGAACGAGCGAGCCTTAATTTGAATATAAAAGTGTGAGAACTATGAAAACCAATATAAAGACGTCATGTGACTGGAGGGACGGGTTCCTATTATACTCTATAAGTAAACTCTGTCGTAAGAGTGGTATAACGAGATAGCCATGAAATTGAAAAAATTATCGCTCAGAATCACGTGTCCGCGTCTGCCACGTGTCATCTCCCCGCCATTTCTCACAAGATGAAGAGGTTTCCAACAAATTTCTTCTCGTGTTATAAATATTACAAATAGTAAAACTTAATAAAATATACATTTAAGTACCGAAATCAAATATATATTAAATCTCAATCAAACACACACATAAAAAAATATCCTTAAAAGACAGTTTAATAAATCGCTACTTATGTGACACAAAAAACTAACCTGTTTGCTCTATATATACTGAAACCAATCATGATCAATTTTGATCATCACCGTATGTGATCTTAGTCATCAAGATTCAATCTTATCTTCTTCTATTTACAACTTCTCTTATCATTGGTTTGTTTGAAGAAACCTCAAAAATAAATAAAAACTAGTTGTGTTGTGCATGCACGATGTATATAATTCACGACTAGTTGCGTTTGACCGTTGACTGAGGAGAGTGCACGTGCACAGCTTATAAGACAAATTCCTCTATGCACGGTTTCGGTGATGCACGTGCAACATCTGACAATGTTGTTTCTTCAAACATAATCATGTCTTAAATATTTATTTTATTACCGACATTTTACTACAAAATCTAAAGCCGATAATCCTAGGATTAGATTTCAAAGCAATTCCCATTTGTCGCGTAATTACACGTTTAGGTTGATAGTATATGTTTTAGTTTTTGTAAGGAAAGCTCACTGAATAAGGTAACTAATGAATTTACGAAAAATATTTTTAAAACCCACAAAAAAATAAAATAGTAAAGTTTATTTTATCTTGGCTATGTTGAATTTAACTCGTCGTGATATTTACTATGCTGAAAAATAAATTTGGTTAACTTGATCTTTTTGAAAAAACAATAACAAATAGACTAACAAATACGATTGCATAATTATTAATTTGAAAGCACAATAAAGAACAACGTTACAAAATTTTTGTCTTGACCAATAGATGAAATATACAATATAGATAAACATATTGGTCTAGTTTTGAACCATTAGAAAACCGTTAGAACATATTACATATATTTTCGTCTTAAAGTTTGTTGATTCAAGAAAAAAAGAGTGATCGCTCGATCCATGTTATAGTTATCAATAAAATGATCCATAATTAAGCATTTGAGCTTCAACTCAATTAGTATGAAAATGGGCTTCGAAGAGCCCAATGCGTATACCATATAGGCCTTCTAATTTAAGACGGTAAATGGGCTAAACAAGAAAAGCCCAATGAAACGAAAATGAAAAAAAATAAAAGATGGGCTATACCATATGAGCTACATCCCCATTATGCTTTTTTATTCACATATTATTTATATATATATATATATATTATTTTTTTATTGTTGATTTTAACTTGCACAAATGTCAGTGTTATAAAAATCGTTAGGCAGTCGGCAAGGACTTTCTACGGACTAATTGGAGATTAGTCGGAGATTAATCGAAAAATAAATCGGTTTAGATAATTAATCAATAATTATAAAGGATTAATCGAGAACTAGTCGAGTAGGTCGGAGATTTTTACAATGTTATTATTGCTTATGATAAAAAATATCAACAAGGACAAATTTCACTCTATTTTGGAACGTTTCATTTCGTAAAGTGTAATAATTTAATATATATATATATATATATATGACTAATATGAGTAATTTAATAGGACAATAAGTCCAGATGTGAAAGCCATAAAAATTATCATTGACTTCACAATAATAATGTCTTGAGTTTCGGTTAACAACATGGCAAGTTGTTGGACTAAATCATACCTCAAAAGTGGAAACATAGTCGATTGGACCATCCTAATAATAACGTACGAAAATACTTGAAATTAAATTAAATATATTTTCATATTTATTTTTAAAACTATCCAAATCAATATATTTTCATATTTATTTTTAAAACTATCCAAATCAAACCATAACACAGAGTGATTTTCAAAATGAAATATTCAAGGCATTGATTTTAGTTTACCATAATAAATTTCAAAACTGATAGTCGTGCATGATTTTTATATCGCTTTCAAACAAACCTAATATATTTCCCTTCTTAGTCTTTAATAAAAAATTTGTTAAATATTTAAAACATTTTTCTGAAAAAATAGAAATATTTTAGAACTATAATAAATAGGTCTCACTTTCTTAATTCGTACTGTGTATGCTTCGTGTTTAAATATTTTCTTATCTTTTCGGTACACTAACAAAAGGATATAACGTATAAATCACACGAATATCTTGTATTTGCGAGTGACGTGAAAACATCATATTTATCACCAACATCTAATCGTTGACGACGAATACGTGTTGTAAATAGATCACACTCTTTTACTTGTTCCTCCACATTTAAGACTTTAAAAACGCATCGGTTAAGTTAGAGAGGATCACACATGCTATCTACTCCAAATTGTAGTAGACAAAGCATGTGATAACTTCATGTTCATAATAAAAAATATGGTTGGGCAAGGTTTTGGAACAGAACCTGACTTTCTAGCTCTTCAATTATTTGAACCGCATTCAGAATCGTTATGTGAGAAATTAGTATGGTTCTGATCAAGGCCCTCTTGTTCAGTTTTTAGTTATGTCCAATTGATTTTTAATTTTCAATTCAATCTTGATTTATGGGCCGAATGAGACAAAATTGAACGACCTGATTTATAACCAAAAACATTAAATTTGCAATTATAAAAACACTACCGAAAATCAAATATTAAAATCTTTAACTAACTCAATTGAAATATAAAGCACGCAAACAAATAACATAAAAAGATAAATATTATACCTCGGTGGCATGAAGTGGACACATAGACCAAGTAATTAACATTTTAAAATTTTAAAAACCATAAACAAAAATAAACAATTCTTTAAAATTTACTCAAAATCAAATCATTAACTATAATCATAGTATTTATTTTATGGAAGATGACACTTTTGTTCATTTAAATATACACTTTTGACACTTTCACATCCTAATTTTTTTTTTCCAGTACACTAAATTTCATTTTGGGACAATAATTCCAAAATACTCGTAAATTGAACCAAATTTCAGGGTACTTCATGGTCATTTTCCCAAAATACCCATGAATTGAACAAAATATACATAAATCGAACCAAAATTTAAGGTTATTTTTTATAAATAAATGACCAATTGTCCCAAAATGAAATTCACAGTACTGAAAAAAAAAAGTATAATATAAAAGTGTCAAATATATATTTAAGTGCACAAAATATCATTTTTCCATTATTTTATTTTGATCCGTTTAAAACAGGTTCTAAATTTAAAGTGTCCACCTCTTAACTAAACTAAACTAAACTAACCAAAACAATTTATTTTTTCAATATAAATTCTACAAATTCGGTAATAATTTTACAAAAAAAAAAAAAAACTAGAAATCCCACAATTGACCGTTTAGTGACATAAGTGATAAATTAACTCAACTCTCGTCCATAAAAAAAGACCAAACCATAACGAAACCAAACCTCTCTCTCTCGACCCCTCCAACACATCAAGAGTCAAAATCCCCATAAAAACATCGAAACTTCCACACAAACCCAAACCCAATGTCCAAAACCCCCCAAACGACCGAAACGACGCCGGAGCCGCCGGCGCGCCACGTGGCGATGTCGACGAACGTGGAGGTCATGGCGTGCACGCTCGGCTTCTTCTTCCTCTGCGCGATCCTCTGCGCCGCCTTCAGGCTCCTCTACCTCAAGCGCCTCGAACGCCGCCGCCGAGCCCGCCTGAACCGGCCGGCCCGGTTCGATCTCTCCGGCCGGGAGCGCGGGCCGGCGGTCGACAACCCGGTCTGGCTCGTAAACTCCGCGGGCCTGAGCCGGTCCGCGATCGACTCGATCGCGACCCGCAAGTACAGGAGAGCGGAGGGCTCGGTCGGAGCGACGGAGTGCTCCGTTTGCCTCGGCGAGTTCGAGGAGGACGAGGACGTCCGGTCGCTGCCCAAGTGCGGCCACGCGTTCCACGCGCCGTGCATCGACGCATGGCTGGGGTCGCACAAGAACTGCCCGCTGTGTCGCGCCCCCGTCGTCGTTGTCGGGAATGCGGGCGAGGCGGTTCGGATGGAGACGCTCGTCGAGGGGTCCGAGGCCGAGGTGGAGAGTGAGAATGAGAGTGAGGTCGAGGCTCGGAACGGCGGGGATCGGGTTGGTGAAGGTGGTTCTGGTGCTGAAATCGATACGGGTTCTGGTGAAATCGATATGGGTTTTGGTGATGTGACGTTGGTTGAAGGTGAAATAGGGGGAAATTCGAAAATTTGCGGTTCTCGAGAAATTGGGGGTTTGGTTAGTGAGGGGGGGCTTGATCGGTCCAGTCGGGTTGGCAAAGGTGGTTCCGGCGCTGAAATTGATATGGGTTTTAGTGATGTGATGCTGACCGAGAGTGAAATTGAGGGACATTCGAAAAATTGCGGTTCTCGAGAAATTAGGGGTTTGGGTAATGAGAGGGAGCTTGATCATTATAGTTATGGTTGTGGAGATCGTTCTGACAGTGAAATCGATATGGGTTTTGGTGATCTGACGCTAATTGAGAGAAATTCGAAAAATTACTGCTCTCGAGAAATTAGAGGGTTAAGTAATGAGAGGGAGCTTGATTGTCATAGTTGGGTTAATGGAGATGATTCTGGTGTTGAAATCGATATGGGTTTCGGTGATGTAGCACGAATTGATGATGAGATCGGGAGAAATTGGAAATTTTGCGATTTTTGTGCAATTGGTGATTTAGCTGATAAAAAGATGAATTTTGATCATCATAATCGGGCTGGTGACGATGGTTTTGGTGCTGAAATCGATCTGGGTTTGGATTCTAATGCACAAATGGATCACGTGATTGGGAGAAATTCATAAAATCTCAATTCTCGAGCATTTAGCGATTTAGCTGATAAAAGATCCATCGATGGAAGGAGAAATTCAAATATTCTTGTCAATTTTCGTGCAAATAGTGATTTGGCTGTTGATACGAGGTCTAGTAGGATTGAACCCATGAAGAGGTCTGTATCGATGGGTTCAAATTCGATCAAATTGGGGAAATCGAAGAGAAATATCTTCAAGAACAATGGCGATGGCAATAGAAGCTCGAGCTTGTGTAGATTGATAAGGAGCGTTTCTTCGGGGCGTCTTTCGAATCGTTCGTCGATGAAGAGGTGCAATTCAAGTTCTTCAGGGAATTTCAGGAGCTATGATTCAATTTTACCATTGTGAGCATGAATCAAGCTCGAAGACAACATCATGTGTGTCTGGTTGAGTTCAAGGTTAGTCCTCATGACTTGTGATATGATTTTTGTTACATAAATAGCAAATTAATGAGCCATGGAGCTGTGATTAATTGATGCATACATACATACAGATCGATATGTATAAATTTCAAGAGACATGATGAATCTGGTTATTGAGATCGTATTTTTGGTTGATTTGTACAAAATGTGATGTTAATTAATTGCATGGGTTATAATGTATTTTTACATTTGTTTAGTAAAAATGGTATAAAATAATGTTTTCTTTGAGAATGATGTTCAAAATATTCTCTTCAAATTTAGTATTCAAGTTATTACTTTTATATTGTTGGTAAAATATATAATTTTATTTGCTCAAGAACATTTTTATCACGTTGATATTGTAATATTTATTACTCAAAAAACAATGTTATTGTGATAAAAAGCGTAAAATGGACTAAAATAATTATTTTAGGTACCTATAAGAACGAAAATCAATTCATATAATTTAGATTTGAAATTAGCCGTGATAGAAATTTTAAATATTAATTAATTGTTTAATATAATTTTTTAGATAATTATTTAACAATAGATAACAACAGGGACAAAGTCACAGTGCCATTTCCTTTGTATAATATAATTAAAAATACAAATATTAGAACAAAATTCAATTATTTTTCTTAATCCCTTGAATAAGGCAAAAATAAAAAGGAAATTCAATTCCTTTCATGGCAATAATTGTAGCCATAATTTATGGTATTGAAATTATGTATGAAATTTTCTATGAAAATAGTGTCTGAATAATATGTATGTGGATCTCATAAATTGCATACAAATTTGGGAAAGTACATAATAACAAATAGTCAAGTCAACTATGAAAAAAAAACTCATGTCATTTTCTAATTAATTGCCACTAATAAATCATTTCACATATATCGTTATCAATTCGACTGCGTACATGATAATATACCAAATATAACAATAAATTTACTATAATGTATTTTTAGATATTGACTTTAAGAAAAATAATAATTATTTCCAAATAATGAACATTTATCTTTTTCAATAAGAATTCCATAAGAAAAATATGTTCATTTAACTATGAATTAAGTGCTATTTCCTTAAATTCTCCTTATGAATTCAAATATTTGTGTTCAAGTAAAATTTATAATTAATTTAAAAATAAATAAATTCGTGATGGTTGATTTGTAAATCCCACTAATTTCACTAGTTAAAGCATATCTAGTTTATGATTTAGTTTAATATGTTTTAACTAATAATAATCGAAATTATAGTATGTTTTATTATGTAATTGCTTCAGTTGTCCATTGAGAGGTAGAGTTTTTTGAAGGTAAAAACGAATTTTATTAATTAAATAGCAACTAACCCGACATCAAGCTGGACAGCTGAAGTTACAGTTGGTGGGACAGACTCTTCACCATAATCACAGCTACTGTTAGTTAAAGTTAACATGGCCAATTCGTGAGCCATTTGATTACATGTAAAACATCGTTCGCTAATGATTCCTCCAAAGTTGTGCAGCTCGACCTGTTTAGCATCATGTAGAGCCACGACCTCCAACTCATACGGATGGAAAAATCTCGTGATCTTGCTGTAGACTGTTTTACACAGACATCCATGATAACTCCGGAGACCAATCGACTCGAACCAGTTAGCTTCATGCAGAGCCACGGCCTCCAACTCATACGGATGGAGAAACCCCGTGATCTTGCTGCAGACAGCTTTAAACCAGCTTCCTCGATCAACCCTACGATCAATATGGGCATCGCGAAATTCAAATTCTCCCAGCACATTAGGTTTAACCCGATCAACCCATCGACACCAGAGACCCCTCTTTTCCTTACAGTACCGATCACAATAGGACACACAAGTGACGTATTGAATCTTAAGCAAACCGAGTACCCCTAGTTCAGTGTGCTTGCATGAGTCTGCCCACCTACGCCAGATAATTCCATATCCCTCCCAATACCGATCTACCAACCAATCAAAGCCGCCGGTTCCCACGTATTGAAGCTTAAGCAAGCCGAGACCCCCTAATTCGGTATGCTTGCATGAGTCTGCCCACCGACGCCAGATAACCCCAGTTCCCTCCCAGTACCGATCTACCGTCGCGACCCAAGCTCGCCCCACCTGCAATTCCATCCTCAACCCCACTGCACTCGACTCCGTTCCTGTCATCCCACTAGATCTGCTTCCTTCACTGCCAGCTGTCGTCGCAGCTACCACCGCAAGACCTAGAACTGTCGCCGTACTAGAATCCCTCATAGATGGAACCGTGCCGCCGTGAGACATCGTCAATTTTCGACGAACAACCCAAATCGCCACAGGCGAAGGGTACAAACCGCAAAGAGAACCCTACGCCAATAGGTAGAGTTAATTGATTTACAATAATATTTTCATTAATGCTCAATTTTTCTACAAATTGATAAAAATATAATAAATGTGTAACACAATTCCAAAAATAAATAGTCCATATCCAATTCACAAAAAGGACTAAAAACCAACTTTTGAAGGTAATCAAAGTGCATGTACATGCACGTATCGTTTTCGAAGGGTCCATGAGTTGTCCCAAATATAATTATTAACTCGATCCCGATCAACATATAATTAGTCAGGTATAATTAAGAATATCTGACACACATTGTGTTAGTCAGAAATGAATAAGTATATTCAATTAAGTCTATTATTTGAGTATACTTATAATTTATCTGCTCGACAATTTATTAAAATCAAGTCATTTAATAACTACTATAAATATTCATTTTCATCACGAAAATAAATAATATTGTAGCACTAATTACTTATTACAATTTTACAATATGTAAGATTTGCACTGTACAACGACACGGTATTAAGTGTACCATTATTTGTTGTTGCGTCGTATAAAATTAGACTACGTATACAAGATTTAAGACTTGCAAAATAATATAATTATTTTGAGTTTAGTAGTGTTGATTGGAGATGGTTGTGTAATATACAATATTGAGCTCGTCCTTTTTCTATAAAAAAAACTTGTAAAATGGTGTAATTTCCATTGTATTTATGTGAGAAAAAAACTAAATAATTAGAAAACAAAATGGTTAATTTGTGGGCCTGGACTCTTTTTAATTTTGTGTATTTGGGTTGTAAGAAAATTTAATTACGGACTTATTTAAATAAATTAAAAACTTATGGGCTTGGAAGTTGGAATATCTTTTTTAATCTTTAAATTTGGGATATATAATAGCGAATTGAAATAGAAATACAAGTTCAATTAGGATTATAAATAAATATTAGTATATAAAAGAGACGAAAAAAGCTGAGAAGTATACACAATCAATCACCACAAGTTCTATAATTCCTATTCATCGATCAAATGTCGAAGAAAATAATATTCGCAATCGTCGTCTCTCTGACCCTCTTCTTTGTCCTCACCGATCTCCAAAACGATTCGTTTCACGATCGCTTTGACGGTGACCGCCCCTACGGCAACGCTTTTCGGAGAGCTAAAGATCGCTTTGACGGTGACCGCCCTTATGGCAACGCTTTTAGGAGGGCTAGCGATGGCTTTGACGGTGACCGCCCTTATGGCAACGCTTTTCGGAGGGCTAATGATCGCTTTGACGGTGACCGTCCTTATGGCAACGCTTTTCGGAGGGCTAACGATCGCTTTGACGGTGACCGCCCTTACGGCAACGCTTTTCGGGGAGCAATGTACACGAGTGACTTCACTTTCTCCGGCGAGGAGGTGCGCGTTGAAGATACGAATTAAAGAGTACTAGTTATTATTGTCTAGCTATTTCTTCTAGTCAAATTTTCGATTTCTTGTTAGACATTATTATTTTTTTCACAAGTATTAATGAAGATCTTGTTTTTTTTTATAGATTTTTGTGTTATATATGTTGAGGTTGAGTTTATATTTTATCTTATAACAAAATATATAACTATCTGATCAATGGTTTATTATAATAAACAAAAAGTCAAAATCAAGAAAATAAAAATAAGGATACTAAATTTATATGAGTTGTTGATAATAACTTGAAGAAGTGGAGTTTATAATTTGTTTTATAACAAAATGTATAATTGTCTCAACGGTTTTTATAACTAGAAAAACATTTTCATAATTATAAAGATATTGAATTCATATAGTTAATCAATAATGTATTGACTATGTTTAAAGGGTACATTTGGTTATTGATCAGACTGAAGCTCAAACAATAATGGAGTACATCAACACTACAATTTAGAGGAATCAACCTAAGTTTCGTTAATTGTTTTTACATTTTCAGATCTCCACCGTAAGAAACATACGCGTACAAAAGTAGCGTTTGGCAATGTCGAATGAACACTACTAGAATTTTGGTCTTATTCAACCAACTCAAATGGGGTTGGTCATGCATACATTTGCATACCCGATCAACATATAGTTAGTTGGGTGTAATTAAGAATACACGACACATATTGTGCCAGTCAGGAATGAACAAAAATATCCAACCAATTTTATTTTGGTATTCTTATTTATCTACTCGCCAATTCATTAAAATTAAATCATTTAATAACTAATATAAATATTCATATATATCATGAAAATAAATGATATTGTACCACTAAACACTTGTTACAATACTATGATAGGTAGGTTTTGCACTTGACGACGATATGATATTAAGTGTACCATTATTTTTTGTTGCTTAGTATGAAATCGGACTAAGCATACAAGATTTTAGACTTGCAAAATGATATAATTATTGAGTTTAATAGCGTTGATTGCAGGAGTTTATATAATGTAATGAGCTTTATTCTTTTTTAATAAATAAAAAAAACTTGCAAAATGGTATAATTTCCGTCGTATTTATAATTTTATGTGAGAAAAAAACTAGATAATTAGAAAATAAAATGGTTAATTTGTGGGCCTGGACTCTTTCATTTTGTGTATTTGGGCTGTATAATTTAAATAAATTAAAAAACTTATGACTTGGAAGTTGGAATCTCCTTTTTTATTTTTTAAATTTGGGATATATAATAGCGAATTGAAATAGAAATACAAGTTCAATTAGGATTATAAATAAATATTAGTATAAAAGAGACCCGAAAAGGCTGAGAAGTAAACACAATCAATCACCACAAGTTCTACAATTCTATTCATCGATCAAATGTCGAAGAAAATAATATTCGCAATCGTCGTCTCTCTGACCGTTCTCTTTGTCCTCACCGATCTCCAAAACGAATCGTTTGACCGCCCCTACGGCAACGCTTTTCGGAGGGCTAAAGATCGCTTTGAGGGTGACCGCCCTTATGGCAACGCTTTTAGGAGGGCTAGCGATGGCTTTGACGGTGACCGCCCTTATGGCAACGCTTTTCGGAGGGCTAATGATCGCTTTGACGGTGACCGACCTTACGGCAACGCTTTACGGAGGGCTAAAGATGGCTTTGACGGTGACCGTCCTTATGGCAACGCTTTTCGGAGAACTGACGATCGCTTCGACGGTGACCGCCCTTACGGCAACTCTTTTCGGAGGGCAATGGACACAAGCGAGTTTACTTTCTCCGGCAAGGCGGTGGCGCGTGTAGAGGAGGTGGCACGTTTCGGGGTTGGCACGTTTCGGCACGTTTCTAAATTGAAATTGAATCGGGCATAATTGACCCGAATCGGACTCCTCAATTATCAATGTATGGGAATCAAACTCATAACTACAGTGTAAGAAATGATATGATTTTGGGTTTGTTTTAACCAGTTCTAGTTCTATTCTGTTGAAATTGATTAATTTTTAATCTTGAGTTCATTTTTACTTTGCCGACTGAATTTGAGGTCGATTTACGTTCCAAGATGTTAAGTTTGCAAAACTGAATGTTATGATTTAATGTTTATGATACAATAAAAAAAAGACACCTACTATTTTTAAGTAAAAAGACATTTGTCCTTTATCGTCTCCTGGAGTAGTATTTTGATCGTCCTATGTTAACTCGATTGTGAAGGTACCAAATTAGCTAAAATCATGTGATTTTGTTTGTCTCCGTGAGAATCCTTTCATCTCCCGGGATCTTTCCGATGTTCGGCCCCGCTACTGAAAATAGTGTTTGACTAAAGGCAGAAAAAAAAAACTACTATAGACTAGAAGTTAACTATTACATGCTCTTTTTATAGATCAAACTTCTATCTAAACAATTTAGAATGGAGATTTTAGAATCATCCGATTCGATGCCTAACTCAACACACAATGAAGGATACGATATAGAAAAGAATCAACCAACTCAAACCGAAAAGAATTATATTAATTTGATTTTGATTTTCTTAAAACCGAATAGATTTTTCGGTTCGGTTTTGAACCGATTCGGCTGCTCATTGGTCAGACCGGACTGTTCTTTTTCTCTATACTCTCCTCATTCTCCGACGCGCGTAACGATCTCGCGCGAAGCGACCTCTCTCTTCCATGGAAGCTCTCTCGCTCGCGATCGGCCCCAACCTCGCTCCTCTGCGAACCGCCGCCGCCGGATCCACATTTCCCGCCTCCTTCCGCCGGAAATCGGGCCGATCGCCGCCGCGAGATCCATGCGAAGAGTCAACACTCGGAGAGTAGCGATTTCGTCCACTTTTTGCCTGGCGATGAGGTCGGTGCTGTTTTGATCATGTTCCTGTTCGATTCTGTGCTTCGATTGAGCTCTGTGACTGAGATCAGTTGATTTCCTTTTTGTTGAATTTTGTTGTTGTTGAGATTTTAGGATTTTTCTTCAAACCTTAGGTCACCGTGCTCCTGCAATGCTCTTTTTGGTTCTGTTATATTGTTGAATTGTTAGGATTTGTCGTAATTTAGTCTTGATTTGCTGATTCAGGTAATTAATTGCTCGTCACTTACATCTGCTGGTGCTGAATGCATTGATCCCGATTGTACGTTTGTGGACCAATGGTAACGATCTCTAGAGTCTTAATTTTGGAAATCTGTAGTGTAAAGATGGAGTTGCTTTGATGAAATGTAGTTCGATTAAATTTCTTGTTTCTGATGCAGGATTTTCTTAAGAAAACCAATGCCACTGATGCAATGGGAACATAGTCTTGGGAGGTTTTGAGGTACATCTTCAATTAGAGGTTTGTCTTTTGCATTTTCATGTAATACAATAAAATTGTAGATGAACCTAAGTTTTGGTAATTGGTTCCTATTGGTTTGTGTATCATGCTTATTAGTTATGTTAGTAAGTGTAATTTGCCTGATTACAGACCAATATAAGCTGGATAGAGCTTTCCATTTCTTGCATGAACTCTACTTATGACTCAGTGATTGCTTTTAATCAACGTTCTAAAAAAAGCTAGGCGCTAGTCGGGCGGAGAGGACCTTATGGGGACTAATCAAGGAGTAATTGCACATATAAGAGATTTTTAGAACACTGCTTTTAATAGTTAGCTTCAATTTTCAAGGTAGCATGTCATTGCTTCCTTTGTTTTTGAGGTTGTTTGAATTGGGAAACATGACATTTCTCCTTGCTGTGAAGTAGCCATTTACAAACCACACGAAAACAAAATGAAACAATAACCTAGATATAAACTCATTATTTGCTGATATTGCACTTTTTATTTAGCAAAGGAGTAACACTTGAGAAGATAGACGACGTCGTTTGCTTTTGCTTCTTAAGCTTCTCACCAAAAATTAACGACCTGAACGGAACTCTGTTCCTACACTCGCTATGCTGCAGCTGCCTGTTCGCATTCCTCGCCCCCGAGAATCCGAACTCGTCGTTCAGCATCGCCAGAGTCTTATCCACCTGTGCTTGGATCTCCGACACGTGATCCAAACCCTCCTGCAACTCGTCCGCAACCTTGTTGTTCTCTTGCTTCATGTTCAGGATCTCGCCTTGGAACTTTGCTGCCTGAAAGGTTGTGAACGTGAAGTCCTCGTCCCCGGCGCTCTCCTTCAACGCCCTCGCCATCTCTTCCTGGATGCTGCAGATGGACGAGAATCGGCGCTGTAGCTCTTCTTTAAGGGAAGCGCTTGTCTCGAGCCAGAGGCTGAGCTCGGCGTGTATCTCCCTCAGGTGCTTGTATATGGATCTTGCTTCCACCTTCAACGAGGTGGTTCTCGAGGTCACTTCTTCGCCTTTCTTTTCCTTGATGATTCTCGAGGCGTCGGATTTCAGGTCCTCGATCTCTGCCTCGAATTTCTGTACCTGGTGGAACGAGGCACTGAACCTTAACCAGAAGTCTAGATTCTCCTCCAGCAGCTCGTCGATGTCTCCTCGGAACTTCAGTTCGGTTTCCGAGGTTTCTGAGGTCTCGCGGGTCGCGCCTTGGAGGAGGAACTTTATTTCATGTTCAGGCTCATCTTCTTCTTCCTCTTCCTCGTTGATGTTGTTGTTGATGTTTACTGCTTCGATTGATGTTCTTGGAGTCTGTGGGGTTTCGGGTTTTTCCTCTGCCTTGTTCTGTAAGGCGTCGAGTTTTGCCTGGAGATGTTTGAGTTTCAGGCGAAGTGACTTGATTTCTTCGTCTTTCATGGAATTAGCATTCTGTAGCTCTCGTAAGTGTAAGGTTGTGTCGAATAGACCGTCCTGAGACTTGTTCTCGAGCTCGAGGAGTCTCTTTTGCACGTCCATGAATAGCTCGCGCCAGTTTGGCTCGTTGTCCTTCTCCTCCTTGGCCTCGTCCTGTGGATCTACGTCTAGAAAAATCTCCTCCTCAACAAGATCGAGATCTTTCTTGTTGTTCCCAGATGGAACTGTGTCATGGGTTTTTCCCGAAGATTGAGATGATCGCGTTTCTGGCTCTTGATTTGATTTCGATTCAATGTGAGAATCCTCAATTGGGTTTGAGTTCTCCATTATTCCTGAAGCTTCTGCAGGTTCAGGCTCGGGCTGTGATGAAGATGAAATTTTGCCAGGCTCTCTCTGAGAGCTCTCGTGTTTCTGATCTTGTGACTCAACAGGTTCTTCAACCTTACTCTCTTGATCTTCTTCTTTATCTCGATTTGAATTCTCTGAGTTCTTCGTTTCTTGTTGGGATTCATCAGGTTCTTTCTCAGCGATCTCGTGATTCTGATCTGTTGACTTAACAGGTTCTTTAACCTCAACCTCTTGATCTTGATTTGAATTCTCCGAGTTCTTCACTTCTTGTTCTTCAGATTCTTGATTTTGATTTGAATTCTCCGAGTTCTTCACTTCTTGTTTTGTAGGTTCTAGATCTTGATTTGAATTCTCTGAGTTCTTCACTTCATGTTCTTTAGATTCTTGATCTTGTGGATTCACTTGTTCACTCTCCGTGTGCGATTCTTTTGATTTTTCTTGTTCGTTCTTAATTTGTGGTGATTCTTCTGCGACAATCTCAGTAGATTCCATATCTTTCCTCTTCTTCTTTGATTTTTTCTCCCTTTTCGATTTCTTTGACTTCTTTTCTCTTATAGGTGGAGCTGCAGCTATGGCGTCGAGCTCCTCGTCGGGCATGACGCTGCTCAATTTCTGAGAAAGATGGACAAGGTTGCACCGAGCGCCAGTGAAACTGGTTAGTAGCTTATTGCTTTGTTCTGCAATTTTTAGCTCTATCTCCTGAATCGTCTTCATTTTCTCTTCCATTTCCATGACCTTCGAGACCAAATCCCCCGACCCTTTAACCAAATTCGGCTTCTCATCTTCCAAGATTTGAATCTGAGCTTGGAGGTCATCGGTTTCTGCTCGTAGACTCATCACCAGAGCGGTCTCTCCGGAGATGTCCGACTCGAGATCGAGCACTTTGTTCACGAGGCCGTCGATCATTTCTGCCATTTCCGTCACACCGAGAGACAATTCTCCTGTGAACTGTTCCTTAATCTCCTCGCAGAGCGACTCGAGCTCTTTTTTCTGTTCTTTGCCGGTCATCGATTTCGGAGCTGAGGCTGTTGACTTTGACTTCGACTTCGACTTCGACTTCTGTTCGTCGGTGAAGAACTCCGACTTGATCGACTCGATCTTTACATTAACTTTCTTGATCTTGTCGCGTTCGGCAGTGGCCTCTTTCGCGACCTTGTCTTGTTTTTTCTGGAGAGTCGCGATCGCTACTTGGCATGATTTCAAAGCCGAGGACGCCATTAGAGCTCGAGCTTCGTCGTCTTCGATGAACGTTCCGTCCCCGAACTCGTCCTGCAGCTTGAAGACTTCTTGCTGCATATCCACGATCTGCTTCTCGATTCCTCTGAATCTCTTCACTCCGTGCTCGTACGAGCTTTTCAAGAATTCCTTCTCCGTCTGGAGCACGAGGATCTCCTTCTGGAGCCTGTCGTGAAAGAATGTACATTCCTCTCTAGAGTTTACTGAGAAAACTATACAAGAATTCAAATATAATTAATGTTATAATAATAACGTCTGACCTGTCGATCTTCTCGAGCCCTTCTGCTTTGCTCAATCCCGACTTCTGGACTTTTGAAATGCTCGATCCTGAGGGTTTTGGGAGCTTGTTGCCCGCTTTCGGGTGGAATTTCTTGACGGGCCCTGCGGGGGCTTTCGGGGCGTTGAGGCTCTCCGTTTCATTGGGAATCTCGTTCGAGTTCTTCATCGCGTTGAACTCGTCTTCCTCTTCTTCCTCCATGGAGAACTGGATCTGCTCGGGGAAGATGGTGGCTATCGTCGTGTTGGCCTTTTGTAGCTCGGTGGATAGGTGGTCGAATCTCTCGGCCAGGGATCGATATGATCGGTACGATTCTTGCACGAACATGATGAGCAATGGCCTGTTGTTGTAGTACATCTGCGCTCTCTTGGCGAACGAGTCTCCTTCTTCTTCGATGAGCTTCATTGTGCTTCCTACTTTCTCTTCGAAATCTGCATTTCCAGTCTGGTTTCGTTGAGTTTCATGAATACACGGTTGATTTTTTTTTGAAATAACGCCGATGAGACTCGAACTTTTGTTACCAGACAACAAATATGGGGCATATGTTTCTAGAAAAATGGCAAAAACCTACAATGTGCTATCACATTTTTTGCATGGTGGTGATATGTGCCTGGTTAGTGACAAAAATATGGTCTGAACTTGATTTGTTTCGTGCAAAATGTGCGCATTTGTATAAAGATGACGAAATTTCTAGTGAAATTAAGAATTAATTTTCTTATCAAATAATATTAAAAATTAATTTTTAACTTCAAAATTAAATTACTAAATTTGATTATACAAATTTTAGTTAAAAGATATTTTCATTAAAATATTTGTTTTTAACATATTAATTCTTAATGTTGAGAGCAATTTCGTCATTTGATGAACAAATACACACAACAAATCAAAATTCGCGTCACTTTTTTGTTTTTGTTAACTAAGCACATATCATCCTCTTACAAAAGTGCGATAGTCTACCACACATTTTTGTCATTTTCCTGTATATTACCTTGAAGGTTTTGCTCGAGCCATTTTGATTGCTTGGTTCTGATATGGCTTGCCCACCACCATGAATAGGCATTGCTAGCTGCTCTTTGCAACATTTTTGGCTTATCTTCACTTTTATGTGTATGTTTGTGTCTTTCTCTCTTCTATACAGTGAGAGAAGACACGAAACCCATTGAAGAGAGCCCCACGATGAAGAAGAAGAAGAAACAAGAAAAAAGGGGCAATGTTGAAGAACCAAAAGGTTTTAGGAAGAGAAACAAGAGGAAATTATAATGACACAAGTTTTGTGAAGAAACTAGAGAGAGAGAGAGGAATGTGAGAAGACCTCAAGTCAATGCCTAAATATGGGATCACGGAGGAGAGCAATCTTCGCCGTAAATAAGTGTGAAAATGGGTTCCTTCCAAGTGGCACTTCCTAGATATGCCACGTGGCACTTCCAAATTTGTAAAATTTGCCATCTTCATTGGTCTAGAAGTAAGATTGGTCAAGACTGGTCTACAAAGTTGAAGAGATAGAGGAAAGAGGTGTTCGAGAGATCGCGATTTTGATTACATGAGAGAGTTCGTTCGCCGCCGATCCGTACTGATGGACTCGATCTTACAACAAGTTTACTATTCACAAATTTTAAAACACGACACAATTTGCAACAGAACGACGATGAATTGTAACACTTTTATGTCTATCTTACTGTAGCCACGTAATGGAAATTTAAATTTATCAGTCACTTTTGGTACAAACTTAAACTCACCTTAATAATATAAAATTACATACTTCTAATTGTGATAACATGTAAATATACAGAAACTACAAATTGACTATGTCCTTTTTCACTCCAAGATTTCAAATTGTTTTCGAGTACTTTGAAGTACAAAAGCCCAGCCCAATAATTATATCAAGCCCAACCAAATAAGATTCATATAAAGCCCAGCCCAACTTCCTCGTGAAGAAGGCCTTAACGGCTACGTCAACTTCTGCACAACGCCGTTAATCTCTGTACCCAAATTTCAAATCTAAAATCCCTCTCTCTCTCAACGTCTCTCTCTCTCTCTAATTCACTGAAGATACTGATTTCATTTCCTCAGAATCTCTCTTTCTCTCTCTCGAGCTGAAGATACCAAAAACGTCGTTCGAATCTGAAGTCACGAGGCGAGGCATCGATCTGTGATTCTCTGTTTTTTTTGTGGATACTGTTTGGTTTCCGAGATTTCGTCGGGAAAACGTGAGAAAATTAGCGGGATTTACTTCACCTCTCTGACTCCCAATTTGGGTTTTTCTTCAGGAGCTCGAAGTTGACCACTGGGTTTTCATGTGTTCATGACCTGAAGTCAGAGAGATTTTCAGGTACTTCCTATCGCATTGACGGTGGATTGAAAATTGTGCATTTCTAGGGTTTCAGAGATTTTGGTGTTTCTAGGGATTTGACAGTTCATTTCTAGATAAATTTCTTAAACGCTCTTCGTCTTGAGCTTGTAGTGATTCTGATTTTCAGGTAAAGGGTAGGTTTTTAAACTGATTCGAGCTAATTGGGAGATTATCTCTCAGTAGTTGACTGAATCACAGAGGAAAAATTGGAAGTTCTGTGTGTGAATTTTATTGTTGTAAGGATGCAAAATTTCAATATTTTTCAGGAAACAAACATGCATTGAAGTTTCTGTAATTTATGATTTTCTTAGTTATCCGTGTGTTTCTTTGATATTACTTTGAAAAAAATGTTTTTTAGGAAGAACTAGACTGATGAATTGTTTGTGTTTAGTTTCTGTTATTGATTATCAATTTGTGCATCTGGTTCTTCCATGAGTTATGGAGATGTACACAATAGCCGGTAAACTAATATTTGAAATTTGAGCGGCACTGTTCGTTTAGAGATGTGATGCGATGCTGTTTTGAGAAATATAAGAAAGTGTTAGGAATTGAATATCCTGGCATTTTGGTCGTAAAGGGTTTCATATTGTTATTTCTGGAATATCAAAAAATGTATTTGGACAGTTACGATTTGAATATTGAATTTTATGTTTCCTTTTTCATATACTGTTGACTTCTGAATTTCAGCATTTTAGATGTATCCTGAGCTCTATGGAAATTTGTTTTCAGGAAAGAGAGAAAAATGGACAATGTTTGTGAAGCGCTCGATGAAGCTAAAGCCGAGATTCAGATTCTGAAGTTAGAAAGCAAAAGGAAAGAAGAATTAGTGGCGAGTTTGAAGCAATCCCAGAATGAACAACTCGTTAAAATCCAAGAAGCAAATTCAAGAATCGAGAAACAAGCTCAAGAGCTGATAGAAAAGGAAGGGGAAATCTCTGTCACAAAGCAAAGATGTGAAGATCTCAAATGCAGTATGAACGAGAAAGAGTCCATTATCAAACATCTCAGAAATGCAAATGATAAGCTTCGAGTTGATTGTGACGGGAAGTCTAAAAAGTTGGAAGAGGAAAACAAGGTTCTAGTTTTGGCCTTGGAAGAGGCGAATGAGAAGAACATCGATCAGGAGCAGAAGATCTCTTCATTCAAAGAAGAGATTGACGGCCTCAGAGGGCTTCTAGCAGTTTCACAGAAGAAATGTATAGAAGCGGAGAAAAAAATGAAAGCGGCCAAGGAACGTAGAGAAGGAGACCATACGCTACTAGACCTCGAGGATGAAAACAGGAGGATCGAAGATCAGCTCAAATGGAAAAAGGAGCAGTTCAAGCATTTGGAAGACGCACATGAAAAACTTCGTGAACAGTTCAAGAAAAGCGAGAAAGAATGGGAGACGGAGAAATATACATTAGTCGACGAGATAAGTTCGTTGCAGACAAGCTTAGATTCACAAACTAGAATCTCGGAAGATCTTCAGAAGCGGTTAGAGATGTGCCACCAAGCTTTAGCTCATGAAGAGAGCAGGAGAAAGCGCCTAGAAGCTCAACTCTCTGAATTTCAAACTCGCTTTGAAAATGCTTTGTCCGAGGGCAATGATGTGGAGTCCGAGGTTGCTAGTCGACGAGAAGAAGAGATCGGGGCTCTGAGGAGCTCGTTGAGCAGAAAAGAAATGATGTACAAGGAAATGGAGTATCAGGCGCAGAAACTAGAGCAAGACAATCAGGAGTTGCTGAAATCGTTGAAAGATCTCCGGGAAGCTCAGATTCATGAATCAGGCTCTAAGTCTTCTACTGCAAAGATTCGGACAAAGCTCAAAGCAATGGAACAAAAGTACCAGGATTGCGCTAAAAATCTTAGAACCAAAGAAGCCGAATGGAGCTCACAGCTGAAAGAAGTGACAAGGGACTTCAATGATTGTAAGTACGAGTTAGAGGGTAAAGAAAAAGCCATACAGGAGCTGAAGGCGGAGTTGGAGCGTTCCCATTCTCTAATTATTCAGCTAAAGGTACAGCCCAAGGAGTCCGAACTGGTCTCAAAACTCGAGAAACTGAGGAATGACTTCAATGACTGTAAGTCCGAGTTAGAGGGTAAAGATAGAGCCGTACAGGAGCTGAAGGCGGAGTTGGAAAGTTGTCATTCTCTAATTATGCAGCTAAAGTCGCAGCCTGAGGAGTCTGAATTGAGCTCAAAACTGGACAAACTGAGGAAGGACTTCAATGACTGTAAGTCCGAGTTAAAGGGTAAAGATAGAGCCATTGAGGAGCTGAAGGCGGAGTTGGAAAGTTGTCATTCTCTAATTATGCACCTAAAGACGCAGCCCGAGGAGTCCGAAAAGAGCTCAAAACTGGAGAAACTGAGGAAGGACGTGAATGACTGTAAGTCCGAGTTAGAGGGTAAAGATAGAGCCATAGAGCAGCTGAAGGCTGAGTTGGAAAGTTGTCAGTCTCTAATTGCTCAGAGAAAGTCGCAGCCCGAGGAGTCCGAACTGAGCTCAAAACTGGAGAAACTGAGGAAGGACTTCAACGACTGTAAGTCCGAGTTAGAGGGTAAAGATAGAGCCATAGAGAAGCTGAAGGCTGAGTTGGAATGTTCCCATTCTCTAATTACTCAGATAAAGTTGCAGCTGCCCAAGGATCCCGAACTGAGCTCAAAGCTGGAGAAACTGAAGAAGGACTTCAATAACTGTCGGTCTGAATTAGAACGTAAAGATACAGCTATAGAGGAGCTGAAGTTGGAGTTGGAAGGTTCCAATTTTCTGATGTCACAATTGAAGTTGCAGAGTCAGGACTGGAGCTCTCAACTAGAAAATACAAGAAGAGACTTCTTTGAATGTAGGTTTGAGTTAGCAAGTAAAGTGGTGGACTTGGAATGTTGTAATTCTGTGATGACACAGTTAAAGTTCCAGATTCAGGAGACTGAATTGAAACTGGAGAAAACGAGCATGGACTTCTACAACTGCAGGTCTGAGTCAGAGACTAAAGATAGGATCATAGAGGAGCTGCTGAGAGAGCTGGAAGATTCTCATTCTCAGCGAGCAAAATTGACGAGTGACCTCATGGAGTGCAGGTTCGAGATAGAGGAGCTGACAATGGAGTTGGAAGCTTCCCGTTCTGAAATGGTCGAGTTGATGTTACAGAACGAGGAAATGTCTGTGATGCTGATGTTACTGAAATCAGGAATCTCTGAGGCTCGATCGAAATTTATCAATGAGAGAGACGAGAAGGTGAAAACTCTAACGATGAGAATTGAAGCACTGGTTCATGTCGAAGAGAAACAGTTTCTGACCCAAAAAGAGCTCGAAAGATATAAATGCATGCTTGCTGAAGCCTCCAGCGCCTTGGAAAGAGCGAATTCTGAGTTGGTGGAGAAAATCTGCGAAGGAAACGAATTGGAATTTGAACTGCAGATATGGAAGTCTTTTGCAAAACGTCTGATGGTAAATCTTGAAGAGAATTACGAAGTGCGCAAGGAACTGGAAGCGTCTCTCCTTGCACAGATAGAGATTGAAGAAATCTTCAAGCATGAGAAAAACAGCCTCACCCTTGCGCTTGATGAGAAAGATAGAAGAATAGATTCTCTACATAAACAAATTGTAGCACTGAATGATGAGCTCGAAACAAGACAAACAGAAACTGCTAGTTCTGTAAGAGCAGAGACAAAGATAATAGAGGATCTCCGGAAACAGCTTGATTTGCTGGAGCAGGAATCGATTAGAAGAGAACTCGAGGATGTGGTGCTTTCGCAAATAGCTGCAGAGAAAACGTTTGAGCACGATAAACAGAACCTCGTGCACCTCGTGACATCACTGGAAGAAAAACTCGATTACACATCAGTGTCCCTCTCTGCGCAGCTCTCCGAGAAGCAGGAAGAGATCAACATGGCAAGCGACACTTTTGAAAAAATCGTTTCTGCAGTGATACTATCACATCTCGAGATTGAGGAGAAGAAGTTGGCGATTCTTGAACTCGAGGATGAAACCCGTAATCTCCATCAATCCTTGCACACCTCAAAACAGCGAGCAATGGAAATAGAAGCTGAAATGGAGAAAAAGATGAGAAACTCAGACTTGCTGATCGATGAACTCAACAGAGAGAAACAGAACCTACATTGCCTTCTCGGGGAGATGGATAACAAGATCGATACTCTCTCCAGCGAAGACGAGCAGCTGATGGAAACTCTGGGAAGGATTGTGGATTCTTTCGACAATGGCGTCGAGCTTTTTGGCTGCGAGAAAGAGAATGTTACTGCTGCAAAGACAGTTGAAGTAGCTTCTGAAGGAAGATCACCATTTAGAGAGGTAAACATTTAGCTGTGGCTTTGAAAAAAAATGCTAATTTTTTCTTCATCTTTATTAGCTTTGCGGCACTTTGTTTTTATTTTGCATATGCATTTATTAGAACACTGCAATGCAAAATTAAAATCTCTGGGTTTGTTTGTAGCTTTGTAGTTGACATATTTATGCAGAAGTTGCCACAACTATTTTTCATTAGAATAGAAGACCAATGGTTTTGTGTTGGCTTTGTAGGTTTTGGTTTCTATGTCAAATTATCTGGCAATTTATTTATGAAGTAGTATGTTTTCCTCTGTTCTTTTGCCTATAATTAGTACCTGTCAAGCTTCAAGCTAAGCTCATGATGCACACGATTTCATGTAATCGAACAGTTTAAGTCTGGAACAAATGTAGACAGATTAGTGACTTTTTAAATAGATCATATTTTAAAAATATATTGAAATAGTGTTTTTATGGATGTGATTTTTAACAAATATTCAAATATTTATCATTATTATTATTATCAAAAAAATTATCATTATTATATAGTATAATTTATATCTTGATCATATATATATATATACGTGGGAAAATGACAAAAGCACGTCTTATGCTATCACACATTTGCAAGACGATGATGTGTGATATGTTCCGAATTTCTATATTTTTGTAGAAAATATATGTATTTGTACAAAGATGACAAAATAATAAAGTACACATCTTATAGCGAGATTTTTCAAAAAAAGGTACACAACACTCTGTATAATCCGCATGAATATAGAAGAAAGCTATTTGCAAAATCACAATGCCAATAACAAGTTTCTGTAGAAACAAAATACATGAAAGTTCAATAGAACTTCTTTCAATAATCATACAAATAACACAAACCATTCTCCTGCAATGGAAATCATGGAACACACATAGCTTTCAATTATTGATACAAGGTGAACAAAAACTATGGTCTCTTGCATCTTCTTGCATTTTTGTTTTAGCTCGCACTAGACGAACCCGACTTCTGAGAAAACTGCGACAGTCCCTGCCTCAGAGCTGCAAGGTTTACCCCGTCATCGACAAAAATGCTGGTTGCGCCCATTTTCGATACCTGTAGAGCAATAACATAAAATTAGACGACTGTCTCAAACTCAGGCACTGAACGAACATAGAACGCTGGAACAAAAGTGAAGTTCATCTTTACCGCTACAATGTTCCTGTTCTCGTCGTCAAAGAAGAGCATTGAGCTATACGGTACACCTGTCGCTTTGTGGATTCTCTGGAAATGCTCGGTTTTGTGAGTCCAGCTAGAGAAAATCTCCTGCGAGTTACATAATAATATGGAACAAATGACAAACCAATTGCAGTCACTTGCTGAAAACTATGCACGTCAAGAAATCTGCAAAACTATACACGTCAAGAACTCTGCAAGACTATACACGTCAAGAAATCTGCAAGACTATACACGTCTAATTTCCATAACATCACAATTCCATGAGGGTGTGGTTATATGCTCCTCTTGAAGTGGCTAATACAAATGAACAAAACAGCAAAACTACAAAATAGCGTTTGGGTTATTCTTTATGGAAATGAGTATCGGTTTTTTGTTGTTGTGTGTAAATCAGAAACCAAACATCCTTATTTTCATTCCCACCCGCATTCTTATCCCATAACATTAACTCATTTTCGTTCCCTCCAAATAAAGAGAACGGATTCTCATCCCCAACTCCCGGGTAGTTAGATGTTTCTAAACAGTAGAGACTATCGTATGCAAATCGCCATAAGGTAATTTGATTACCATATACACCCACCATAAAGAACCACTACCGCACTTCATGAAGACAATAACTTAAATGATCATTCAAAGGAGCGTAGCTTAAGCAATATGCTTATCATGCAGCGACTAATGAATGTCATGAGAGCAAGAAAATTATAAATAAAATTTCCAAGAAGTTTCACCGAACCCACCATACAATCAACCATCACACCTCATGGGAACCACAACAAAAAACACTTATAAAGCCTCAAAATTACAAAGGAACTCGCCAATACTCTGCCTCGGAGATGCAGATGCATATACTAAATGGATTTTGCACAAAATCAAGCAGCCACACACAACCAAGAATACTCATAACACCTCATGAAGAAAGCCACTCTAATGATTGTCACTCACTATGAACTCATCAAAATGCCACATTGAAGAGGCTAGTTCACGTCGATAAATATCCAAAATCTCAATTACCATGGCAACAATCACAAATCAACAACCAATTTCACAAGATCTATTGTCAAATAGTAAGTCCATAATTAATCAATTCAATCTACTCCACATTCATCAACTCATAAATTCATAATTCCTCAATCAAATCCACTATCTATCATGCAATTCCAATCCACAAATATCAATATCACAATTCTAAACTCAATTCCACATTCAATTCCCAAAATCAAATAACCACAACAAAGAACACTTAATGGTTATGTAAAGGGAGCACATCAATATGCATTGTCACAGAACCAAATCGGAAAATGAACTCTTCACCTAACCAAAAATCCACACGAAGACAACTACTTGAAGCTCATTCAAAGGAACTGCTCCTAGATTCCAAGTAAAATTAGTAAGTTACGAGCTACAGTGCATATTCTAATTAACCAGAAACAGCGAACCCTAACCTGAGCAACAAACAAATTCTGAATCCCCAATTTCTGAAGAAACCTCCTAGCTATGTCTGGCGTCGGCGATCGCGAAGCAACGGCCATGTCGATCCCTTTCTCCTTGAGCGCGAGCAAAATCCCAGTAGCCTGAGGATAGAGACGAGGCATTTCATCTTCATAGCAGCACTCGCTGACACAACACACATAAGAACAACAACAACAACAAGATCGAGCCATGAGAATTGAGAGCCTTTACGAGACAATTTGATTTGATTTCACGCAAAATCGGAACAAGATCGAGCAACGAAAACGTACCAGTAGAAGGGCCAGAGAGTGTAGTCTAGATCGAAGACGACGAGGCGAGGGAGGTTCTGGTGCTGCCCGATGATCTGGAGAGCTTCGCTCTTCACCTTCTCGTGGTCCTCTCCCATGGCTGCTCCAAGCTCCCAGAGTCCTCTTCGTCGAGCAATGTGAGCCGTTGGATTCTTAGACCAAATCAATCAATGGCCAAAGAGTAAATTATATGAAAAGACAAGGACAGAAACGACAATTCAAGCCACGTCGCTAATTAACACACAATGTAATCGTGCGAATCCAACTCTATTTATTTATTTTTGATTAAATTCATCAGCATTTTATTAATTATTATTATTATTCACGGGACTTTTCACCGTTCAGTAATCGAATTGAACCGGTCGTAACCAAATAAAACCAACCAGTTCGGTTGTCGGATTTTGAGAATTGATGACCGAACTGTTGCAAAGAGGTTTTGGTTTGATTTTGATCAATCGTCTTAGCGTTTTGCCGTTTTGGTTCGATTGATTTGACGTTTTTTCAAAAAACCTATTGTCCTAATGTCAAACATATCCGTCGCTTCGTTCATCTTCCGTTGATGAAGCTGAATCTAAAGTCACAGTCGTGGTAGGACTGACACAATGGTTCTTGAGGTCTATAAAAATTGATTAATATAGTATTATTTGAGGCATTGATTTTCAAAATGGGACTAATTAATTTACTTGGAGCATTTTCTTATCATATTTAGAACATTTTTTTGGTGGGCCAAAAGCAATTGTCTCGCTTGCCTGATGAACGAGCCGACCCTGAGTCGTGGTCGTCGCTTCCAAAGCCTCCGTCTCTATAGTGGCGGTGCAAAAGGAGGGGCGAAGCCGAAAAATGTTGGCTCAACTTCGACCCCTTTATCCTAATTGTAGCCGCCTCTCCGGTACCGCCACGATCTTGACCTCTTCCCAATCACGTACTCTCTCAGACCGTCGATATATTTGTCGATCATGATCAGGTAGTAATTTCCCTTGAAAATGGGTAGCTCTCGCCGAATAATCGATAATGATCATGATTCTCTTAAAATGAAAATGAAGAAAATTAGGTAGTTGGTCCCTTGGAGCCCATAGTTAAATAAGTTCGAGTTGGTTTTTATCGAGATCAGATAAGGTAGTGACGATGAGGATTGGGGAGTTGATTTTAGGGAGAATGGCTCTCGCCTCTCGATTTTCCCTCAGTGGACTTGAAATCGATGAGTTTCTTGTTGGTCTCGTCTCTGAGATGGATATGCATCTCTCGAAAACGACGTCGTTCATGAGCAATATAGTACCTCTTCAATTACGTTCGATTCGAAACTGAAGGAGCTTCCATTGTTGAGGAGAACCAAACCGATTACAACCGAATCGACCGGTTCAATTACCAAATGGTCCAGCCCGTTTCAGTTAGGTTCCTTCGGTTCGGTATTTTTTGCACTCTTAAATATTGTATTAACTGAACAAATCAAGTTAAATGCTGAATTTGTTTATAGTAATTTAATTTCATTATCGGAAAGCGGGACCCACACAGAGTCACAGACTCGAGTCGCAAGATAAGCTCTGAAATTGGTCATCAACAGTGTCCCAAATTGGAGACGAAGCTTTATCGGGGCTCATAGATTGGTCTCGTCGGCGACGAAGACGCTGATTACGAGGTAGCTTCTCCGTTTCTCTCATCGATTCAGTGTTCTAATTCGATTCAATCTTCATTTCTACGGCTAGTTTGTTGTTTGATTCAGTTTCCATTTTGTGGTGTAAATTTTTTGGTCGTTTGACCGATTATTGGTTCCTTTTGCTGAATCAATTTTGGTATTTTTGATTCGATGGAAGTGGAGAGTGATTGAATTTGAATTTGAATTTCTGGTGGCAGGTTTTAGGATTGAGTAGGATTTTTGTGTGATTTGGTTCGAGGAGATGGCTCTTGCTGGTTCCTTGCACTTGTCTCATGATTTGGGGCTTTGCAAGAGCCAGTGTTACCAGAAACAATTCAAGGTATATAGTTTGTTTCTGGTGGAAAATTTTGTCTCTATGTTTTTCTACTGAAATTTGTGGGATATTTGAATTCAGAGTGTAGTTGCAGGAAGAGGGCAGCAGCATTTGTTAACTTCCGGCCTTTCGTTCTGTAATTCGGTATGGTTTCGTTTTCTTTGTTTGTTTGTAAGCTTAGAACAGTAGCAGGGAGATTCGTGTTTTTTTTTATGTTGGCTTTTGTTCAATGAAACTTAACTTGTGGCCATAACTAGAATTATGCAATTCAAACTGAAGCGAGACCAATCAGTGTCCCGTGACTTGCCACATGCTGGTATTTGATGTAAATAAGTTTAAATGTTGATTCGAACTTCATTGATTTGTTGAGAGGTTAATATTAGTAGTTATGGTTTTTCCGATAAACTATGACATTGAGTGTTTTTGCTTCTCCGATTTGATTAGGGGATATTAGGAACTATTGTAGGCACCATAAAGAAAGCTATATTAGGATATCATTTTTTTACTCTGATTTCTTATTATGTTTTACAGTTCCAACGATTGGATTCCTTGAGCTTTCATCTTGTAGAGACTGCATGCAGGCCAATCCGTTCCGTACCCCACAAGTATAATGGTGTTAGGTGCCATTCATCTCTAGGACCAGTCACGACTTTAGGACTTGATAAGTTGAAGACTGCTTCAGTGCAATTTGTGAGGTGATTTTTTAAAATCATATAACAGTTCCCATGCAAAGATAATAGTTCATGATTATTTGTTTGTTGTTATTTCCCGAGGTTTGCACTACTATGCCAATTATGCAAGCTTTTCCTTAAGCCCTTATGTTTAGTTGATGGAGGAGAAGGTACAAGTGCTTTTGGGAAAAGAATGGCCCGATTGCTACTTATACTTTGTTGTCTTTTACCTTCCGAAGATTATTTGATGTGCAAATGAACATGTTTGTTTAATAGTTTAGTGAATTGTTGAAAGGGGTGTTAGGACATCTCGCGTATTAAAGGATGTTTTTCATGTGATCTCAAAATGATGAAAAAATTTCACTGGTACTGAAGGTCAAGGATTTTTTGAGTTTAGCTTAACTACTCAATTCATACAGTAGTATTTTTTTTCCTAATTTTCAATTGATATACAGACAACTACTGAACAAAACATTGTATTTAACTTGCTACCTAATGCACTTTGCTACGTTTCATATGTAGTTTTAGTATTTATTTTTAATCGTATTGTTGGTATGTGTTTTGTGCAGATCATTAAATACTGTAAAGTCTGGTATTCCCATAAACAATTTGGTTCCTGCAATTGGCCTTATAATTTTTACTATATGGGGCCTTGGACCTATTATGCAACTGAGCAGAAAACTACTGTTCCATGTATGTGATATTTATATCCTTATGTTATTATATACCAATGTCTTCTAATGCACTCTGATTTTGTTATTAGTTGGATCCTTGTCTGAGTGTTTTCATTAAAATTGGTTTACCTGCAGAAGAATGATGGTAATTGGAAAAAAAGCAAAACACATTATGTTTTGACGTATTATTTTCAACCTTGGCTGCTATGGACGGGAACTCTACTCATGTGCAGGTGCACTGTCACTGCATTCTTGAATTTCTACATTTCAGCAATTTCCCCTTAATTTCAAGACTCAGTTCTTGCTATTTTTATGCATGTACCATTTTCGTGTTTCTTGCAGAGCATTAGATCCTGTAGTTCTATCTACAGAAGCTAGTCAGGTCGTTAAGAAGAGGGTCTTGCATTTTATCGGGTCATTTTCAACTGTTCTAGCTTTTGCACACTGTTTCTCAAGGTGACTTTCTATTTTCTTCTCATCTTGGTCTTAGAAATGCACGTCATTGCCACGTAACTACTGGTTTACTGCTGTTTTCCTTTGATGCAATTGTAAACTGCACTTTAGATTCGTGAAAAATATCATCTTAAGCATTTAGCATACAATAACTTCTTTCCGGTAGATATGCCGTTTTTCATATTAGTAGCTTGTATTTGTGCCACTTTCCATGATTTAATACTACTTATGTCACTGGCAAATCTTCTTTTCGGCTATCATTGTGTAGCTATCGGGGTTTATGATTTTGTTCTTTAGAAGATTTTGTTCCTCGAGAACTGAATGTTTTCAGATATTTTTGTGCAGTGTTATACAACAGGCACAGAAATATTTCATGGAGTCTAATGACTCAGATGATACAAGAAAGGTATGTATCGATTCTACAACTTATTGTAAATGTTCTTTCAATTTATAGTATAAGTATAGTTTTAATGGTACAAAATGTTTCTCCCCTTCCATTTGATTTCTGGTTGGAAAATTTGAAGTTACAGATAATTACTTTTATAAAATCACCAAATACATTGCATGCTTAATCAACTATGAAAAGTGTTCTGCATTGGCCAGATGGGTTTCGACTTTGCAGGGAAAGCCGTATACCCTGCTGTATGGATAGGTGCTATTTCGTTGTTCGTGGAATTGCTAGGTTTCTCTACCCAGAAATGGCTCACTGCTGGAGGTCTCGGGACCATATTACTGACTCTTGCAGGTCTTGAGGTGAGATTAATCAACCTAACCATGCCGTGTTTCGAGCCATGCTGTCTAAGTTATTTTGAAGCTGACCTCTATTCTTCACCGTATCTAGATATTCACATATTTTCTCTCGAGAGCGATAATTCACTCCACCCGGTCCTTCACCGTGAATGACTGGATCCAGAAGAGGATCGAAGACTATGATGTCTCCGGCACTGTCGAGGTAAGTATTTGTCTATATGAATGTTGAAGCAACTCAGAACTCGTGCTGTTAGAAAGTTTTTTTATCGTTAGGATCTTTATATTTTGTATATCTGCAGCATGTAGGATTGTGGTCGCCAACAATAGTAAGAGGGCCAGAGAGTGTAGTCTAGATCGAAGACGACGAGGCGAGGGAGGTTCTGGTGCTGGCCGATGATCTGGAGAGCTTCGCTCTTCACATTCTCGTGGTCCTCTACCATGGCTGCTCCAAGCTCCCAGAGTCCTCTTCGTCGAGCAATGTGAGCCGTTGGATTCTTAGACCAAATCAATCAATGGCCAAAGAGTAAATTATATGAAAAGACAAGGACAGAAACGACAAATCAAAGCCACGTCGCTGATTAACACATAATGTAATCGTGCGAATTCAACTCAATTTATTTACTTTTGATTAAATTCATCAGCATTTTATCAATTATTATTCACGGGACTTTTCACCGTTCAGCAATCGAATTGAACCGGTCAAACTGAATAAAACCGACCAGTTTGGTTGTCGGATTTTGAGAACGGATGACCGAACTGTTTGGAGAGGTTTTGGTTCGGTTTTGACCGTTTGTCTTAGCGTTTCGGTTCGATTGGTTTGACAATTCTTTTTATAAAAAAAAACCCTAATGTCCTAATGTCAAATATCTTCATCGCTTCCTTCATCTTCTGCCGATGGAGCTGAATCTGAAGTCACAATTGTGATTGCCGCTTTCGAAGCATCCGCCTCTATAGCAGTGGTGCAAAAGGAGGGCGAAGCTGAAAAATGCGGGCTCAGTTTCGACCCTTTTATCCTCATATGTAGCCATTCTTCTGATGCCGCCACAATCTTCGCCTCTTCTTGATCATTTAATTTCTCAAACAGTCGATATGTTCGTTGATGATGACCCTATATTAATTTCCCTAATTTCTCTTCAAAAATGAGTTGTTCTTGCCAAATTGCTGATAATGGTCATGGATTCTTTGAAATTGTAGACGAAAAGAATTAGATAGTTGGTCTCTTGAAGCCCACGGTAAAAAGGTTCGAGTTGAATTTTGTTGAGATCTGAGAGGGTGTGGTGCCAGGCAGAGGGGTGATTTGGAGGAGACTGGCTCTCAGCTCTCGATTTTCCCTTGTTGGACTTGAAATCGATGGGTTGTCCGTTGGTCTCGTCGGAATATGAGTTGGGAATCTTCAATCACCTTCCCTCTCTCTCTCTCACTTCTCTCAGCTTGGGTTCGCGAAATGAAGGCTTGGTCAATTTGAGAGTGATATGTATCGCTTAGAAACAATGACGTTCATTAGATTACCTATTTGATTCGGTTCGAAACTAGAGAAACTTCCATCGCCGAGGAGAACCAAATTGATCGATTCAATCATCAAATAGTCCGGTCCGTTTCAGTTGGGTTCCTTCCGTTCGGTGTTTTTGCACTCTTAAATATTGTATGAACCGGATTAAATTTTAATTCAAATTTTACTTAAACTCGAGTACAAGAAGATTAAACACAATATTTAACAAATCTAGTTAAATGCTGAATTTGTTTAGAGTAGCTTAATTTCATTATCGGAAAGTGGGACCCACACAGACTCGAGGCGCAAGATAAGCTCTCTGGAGGGCGCAAGTTAACCTCCTCGGCGCGCCCTCCACAGAAATTAGTCATCAACAGTGTCCCAAATTCGAGACGAAGCTTTATTGGGGCTCATCGATTGGTCTCGTCGGCGACGAACACGCTGATTATGAGGTAGCTTCTCCGTTTCTCTCATCGATTCACTGTTCTAATTCGATCTCATCTTCATTTCTACGGGTAATTTGCTGTTCGATTCAGTTTCCATTTTGTTTTGGTCGATCGACCGATTTGTGGTTCCTTTTCTGGAGTCGATTTTGGTTTTGTTGATTCGATTGAAGTGGAGAGTGATTGGATTTGAATTTGAATTTCTGGTGGCAGGTTTTAGGATTAAGTAGGATTTTTGTGTGATTTGGTTCGAGGAGATGGCTCTTGCTGGTTCCTTGCACTTGTCTCATGATTTGGGGCTTTGCAAGAGCCATTGTTACCAGAAACAATTCAAGGTATTAGTTTGTTTTTGGTGGAAAAATTTGTATCTTTGTTTTTGTACTGAAATTTGTGGGATATTTGAATTCAGAGTGTAGTAGCAGGAAGAGGACAGCAGCATTTGTTAACCTCCAGCCTTTCCTTCTGTAATTCGGTATGGTTTCGGTTTTTTGTTTTGTTTCTAAGCTTAGAATAGTAGCAGTGAGCTTCATATTTTGTTCAGTGAAACTTAGCTTGTGGCCATAACTAGAATTATGCAAAATTCAAACTGAAGTGAGACCAATTAGTGTCCCTTGACTTGTCAACTGTTGGTATTTGATGTAAAGAAGTTTAAACATTTATTCGAACTTGTTGATTTGTTGAGAGGTTAATATTATTAGTTATGTGTTTTGCCGATAAACTATGTCATTGAGTGTTTTGGCTTCTCCGATTCGATAATGGGAGATTAGGAACTATTGTAGGCACCATAGAGAAAGCTATATTAGGATATCTTTTTTTACTCTGATTTCTTATTTTGTTTTACAGTTCCAACGATTGGATTCTTTGGGCTTTCATCTTGCAGAGACTGCATGCAGGCCAATTCGTCCCGTACCCCACAAATATAATGGTGTTAGGTGCCATTCATCTCTAGGACCAGTCGCGACATTAGGACTTGATAAGTTGAAGACGGCATCAGTGCAATTTGTGAGGTGATTTTTTCCAATCATTTAACACTCCCCGTGCAAAGATAATAGTTCATAATTATTTGTTTGTTGTTATTTCCCGAGGTTGGTTAGATTGCCATGATTGTGCTATGTGCACTACTATGCCAATCATGCAAGCTTTACTTTTAGCCCTTATGTTTTGTTGATGGAAGAGAAGGTACAAGTGCTTTGGAAAAAGAATGGCGTGTTTTTACTTATACTTTGTTGTCTCTTATCTTTCGAAGATTATTTGATGTGCAAATGAACATGCTTGTTTAATAGTTTACTAAATTTTTGAAAGGGGTGTTAGCATCTCGTGTATTATAGGATGTTTTTCATGTGATCACAAAATGGTGAAAATAACTACTTAATTCATACAGCAGTAATTTTTTGTAGTCTCCAATTGATATAAAGACAACTACTTAATAAAATATTAGATTTCAATTGCTACCCAATGCGTTTTGCTATGTTTCATATGTAGTTTTACTATTTATTTTTAATCGTACGGTTGGTATGTGTTTTGTGCAGATCATTAAATACTGTAAAATCTGGTATTCCTGTAAATAATCTGGTTCCTGCAATTGGCCTTATAATTTTTACTATATGGGGCCTTGGACCTCTTATGCAACAGAGCAGAAAACTACTATTCCATGTATGTGATGTTTTTATCCTTATGTTACTATATATATCAGTATCTTCTAATGGACTCTGATTTCGGTATTAGTTGGATCCTTGTCTGAGCATTTTCATTAATATTTGTTTGCCTGCAGAAGAATGATGGTAATTGGAAAAAAAGTAAAACGCATTATGTCTTGACATCTTATTTTCAACCATTGCTGCTATGGACGGGAACTCTACTAATGTGCAGGTGCACGGCCATGGCATTCTTAAATTTCTACATTTTAGCAATTTCCCCTTCATTTCAAGACTCATTTCTTGCTATTTTGATGCATTTACCATTTTTCGTGTTTCTTGCAGAGCATTAGATCCTGTAGTTCTATCTACAGAAGCTAGTCAGGTCGTTAAGAAGAGGCTCTTGCATTTTATCGGGTCATTGTCAACTGTTCTCGCTTTTGCATATTGCTTGTCGAGGTGAGTGTCTATTTTCTTCTCATCTCGGTCTTAGAAATGCACGTCATTGTCATGTAACTTGGAATCAAACTGGGTTACTGCTGCTTTCCTTCGATGCGGTTATAAATTGCATATTAGGTGCATGAAAATATTTTCTTAAGCATTTAGCATATACTCACTTCTTTCCGGTAGATATGCCGTTCTTCATGTTACTAGCCTGTATTTGTGCCACTATCCATGATTTAATACTACTTCCATGTCACTGGCAAAAAAAAATTTCGGCTATCATTGTGTAGCTACTGGGGTTTATGATTTTGTTCTTTAGGAGACTTCCTTGAGAAATGAACGTTTTCAGATATTTTTATGCAGTGTGATTCAACATGCACAGAAATATTTCATGGAGTCTAATGACTCAGATGATACAAGAAAGGTATGTATTGATTCTACAACTTATTGTAACCGTTCTTTCAATTTATAGTATTCGTATAGTTTTAATGGTACAAAATGTTTCTCCCCTTTCATTTGATTTCTGGTTGGAAAATTTGAAGTTAGAGATAATTACTTTTATAGAATCTCCAAATAATTGCATGCTTTACTATGAAAAGTGTTCTGCATTGGCCAGATGGGTTTCGACTTTGCAGGGAAAGCCGTATACTCTGCTGTATGGATAGGTGCTATTTCGTTGTTCGTGGAATTGCTAGGTTTCTCTACCCAGAAATGGCTCACTGCTGGAGGTCTTGGGACTGTATTACTGACTCTTGCTGGTCGTGAGGTGAGATTAATCGACATAACCATGCGGTGTTTTGAGCAATGCTGTGTAAGTTATTTTGAAGCTGACTATTATTCTTTGCCGTATCTAGATATTCACAAATTTTCTATCAAGTGCGATAATTCACTCCACCCGGCCCTTCACCGTGAACGACTGGATCCAGACGAGGATCGAAGGCTATGATGTCTCTGGCACTGTCGAGGTCGGTATTTGTGTATACAAATGTTGAAGCTACTCAGAACTTGTGCTGTTAGAAATTTTTTTCTCGTTGGGATCTTTATATTTTGTACATCTGCAGTATGTTGGATGGTGGTCGCCAACAATAGTAAGAGGCGAAGACGGAGAAGCAGTTCACATTCCAAATCACAAGTTTACGGTGAACGTAGTGAGAAATCTCAGTCAAAAAACTCATTGGCGTATCAAAACTTATTTAACAATCAATCACTTAGACGCCCACAAGATCAAAGTGAGTAATCTATAGAGACCATCCACTATATGAACTATATGAATTTTGATTTTGTAAGATAGTGTTATAAGTCGTTTTATGTCTCTGTACAGAATATCGTCGCCGACATGCGCAAAGTCTTGTCTAAGAACCCTCAAGTTGAGCAGCAGAAGTTGCATAGAAGAGTCTTTTTCGAAAATATCAACCCAGAAAACCAGGGCCTTATGGTTAGTGCATAAACATTTATATTTTGAAGTTGGGTTTTAACTTTTCACTCACATATATACACGAGCATTAGACATTTACGGTCTCAACAACTGCATCCCAGAAATGAACATGATCAGTATGCTTATGAAGTATGTATCTTTAAATTGTTGGGATTATGATGTTCAGGAAATAAGTACAGCACAGATCGAGTTTTCCATATGGATCAACAAATGTGAATGATATGCAGATTGTAGAAGAGATGGAAATGAACCTCATTCGCTTTACTTATCCTATTAATGAGCCTCACTTTGATTATAGCTTGAATTATGCTCCAAAATTATTCTTGAAAGAACGATGTATGAGAAAATGGAAGGGTATAAGTTTGTTTGTTTTTGTGCTAATTTTTCGTACTTAACTTGAAATTTTCAGATTCTGATATCATGTTTCGTGAAGACCTCACGCCACGAAGAGTATCTATGTGTCAGGGTAAGCGAACTTTTATTATTTATGTACGATTATAGGCTTAAAGCTCATAAATATTAGTTCTGTGAAGTTGCATATGTCATTTTTCGATCAGTTGTTCGATTTCACAAATTTAAAGTCCAAAACGCTGTTTTTGCAAAACTCCAGGAGGCTATACTATTTGATCTCCTGACAGTCATCAAGCACCACAAGGCGCGACTCGCATATCCAATCCGTACCGTGCAGAAAATGTACAGCGACCCCGACATGGAAAACTCACCATTTGCCGACTCCATCTTCAACCGTGGCGGAGTTGCATCTACACGCCGCACCTTGCTGCTGAGCCCGCCCAATTACAGAGTCAACAACACCGAAGAAAAGGTGAAACCACAGTCTCGCCCCACTCAGCAAGACAGCACCAAGCCCAAAACCGACGCCAAGGTTGTAGAAAAATCGGAGACGGATCCCAAAACTGTAGACGACCCTGAGGCTGCGGCAACGTCAAATTCAACGCCAAAACCGGTCTCCAAGTCAAGTCCTACCGTTGCAGAAACGTCGACTTCTGAATCCAAACCAAAAAGACCTAGCGATGGTAAAACAGAAACCGGCGCCGACAAAGCTACACCGCCGCCGCCAAGGCCTGCATTGGAGGAAAACATAGTGCTCGAGGTCGCTCTCGAGGGCTCGAAGCGAACATTACCCATTGACGACGAAGAAATGGAGGCTCCTCCGGAGGAGGCGAAGGAACTGGCTGCGCGTAGGAGCAGAAGCGGCTCTGCAGCAGCAACTGCTGAGAAGGATAAGAAAGACGTTTCATCGCTCCCAGACGCAGCGCCAAACGAACAATGAGGTCAGTCGGTTTAGTATCGCATCATATATCCTCGTTACGATTCATAGTGATTATAGTCGTCGCCGCCATTTTTTAGCATCCACTGGTTTTGTTCTTCTGGGAATTGGGATAAAAGATGAGAAATATGGTGATTTGAGGCTGTTGGTAATGGTTTTGTAAGGTCCACACTCCATATATACACTACAGCCTCTCATAAATATGCATCTATGGGATAAAAATATATATCATAGTGCTGATCTGTTGCTCTTTTCTCAGTTGCTCCATTTCCGTGGAAAATTAATTTTCAGTTTTGCTTGAATCGAAATTGAAATGGTTATGATCCTTGTTAAGTTGTTATGTACATTCCTATTTGTTCATTATCGGCTTTAGGTGGAGATTTTTAGAACACAAGACATACAGAAAACTAAATACTTGTATTGGTATTTTCATTGTTTAAGGACATGAATGCAATAATATTAAAATATTATATAGGGATAATTCTTGTTCACTATGGTGTGGTATAATAATTTTTTTACATCACTACGGTGTACTATTTTAAGTATCAATTTAGTATGGGGAACTTTCACTAAAAGTTACCGTTATCAACAAAATTAAATTTGATATAAGATAGCCCTATTGTCCCTTTAAACTTTTTTTAGTTAATTGATTAATTAGTTGGTTAATTCATCACTCAATGATTTCTTTCCCTTCCTTTCTTCCTTGTCTAGAGTCGCCGGAGTGGGGTAGATCTTCATACGTGGAATTTCCACTGCCTCAAATTCAATGACATTCATTGTCAAATTCGTTCTTCAACATCTCAAGCAAAATTGGGAAAACAAATCTAACATTTTAGGTTCACCGATTCTAAATCTGGTTCAGAAATTTTTGTTCTGTAAAACCAAACAAGTTTTAAATTAGAGATTTGATTTCAATTTCAGCACATACCCAATTTGGGTCCAATTTTCACACAAATCCAAATTTCTTGAAGTTTATGTTCAATATTTTTCATCATAGATTTACTACGATTACATCATACTATCATAGAGGGTCTTCGGCGACCGTCTCTGCCGACCATGGCAATAGAGGTTCTCTGACGATCATCTCTAACTCGAATAGCTTCGTCCAGACCTCCCGAAATTGTTGAAACTCTCTTCACACATGGTTATGATTAGTTGTTGAACTCATACAAATCTCGTAAATTCCCATAAAAGTTCCTGGAAATTATTCCACGTAGGGTCCTGCGGGTGGAGATGGGGAGATCAAATGAGGGTGTTTGAAATCATATTTGAAAGGGAGAGAGCTCTGGTGGTGAAATAGGATTCGAATGTGAGTTTTTTCGATTTGGCCTCAGGGGAACTCATCTCGTCGATGGCGTTCGAGACCGACGCCTACGATTTGAATCCCGTCGGATTTCAGCCGAAATCCCGACGGGCGCAATGGGAGTGGGTTCTCAGGGTATCTGAGTCAGAACTGGCCATGCCCGCCGAAACTCTATGAGTTGCCATGGTTGCATCTCCTCAAAGCAAGTGGTTCCAGCCGCGATTGAGTCAGGTTCCTAGAGACTGAACACGTCGCTGAGTGGCCGTTGTAAGCTTGCCAGAAAGCAAGACCCATAAAGTGTTTATCAATAAAGAAGAAGAAAATAATTCTTCGTTTTTTTTTATTTTTCTTTCTTCATTTTTTTTTACTTTTTAATATAAGAGTAAATTTGGTATTTTTTTTAAAATTATCTCAAAAGGTAATTTTTCTGTCAGTTTTAACTGTTTTAGGGTAACGACGACCCTTATTAAAAGTTTTCCGTACTTAATTCACATAAAATAATACATTATAGGAACATGAAAATGTGATATTTTATATTCTGCAATAAACATGAATTATCCTTGTTATATAATTTAATAATAAAAATTATATAAATTCAAATTTAATTGGTCTTTGAAGTTTCTAATCATATATTCTTGTTGTAATTTAGTTTTATTTTATATTATCTTCACGATAACTTGAATCTGGGAAAAAAACTGATATGTTGTACTTGTATCAGTCATCAAATCATGATCCAGAACAATTTGTTAAGGGATTACCTCAGCTAAAAAGTTGTTCAAGTTTAAATTGAGTTTCGCTCAAAAAAAATAATTTAATTTTGCTCGGTTCGGGATCGTAAAAGCCAAAAAGTTAATTAAAAAAGTATTTGAGTCAACCACTTCTAAAGAATATAACACCCAATATAACCGTACAGATCATAACCCGTACAGATCATAACCGACCAAAAGCTAACTTAACTGATAGAAAATCGAATCTAAAATTGATTTCACTAATTTTAAGTCATTAATTCTTATTAATTAGGCCGACAAAAACTCATGTGAAAATTCCATGAAAACCGGCTCATAAAATTCAACCGAAAACAATAAATCAAATAATGTCAATACAATTTAAAATGTGAATTTCATAAAATTAAATCAATATTCTAAAATGTGATAATTTCATACAATTCGGTTTGTAACAAACCAAACCGTAAACAACCCTCACATACCATAGCCACAATAAGCCAACCTTAAATAGACAGAACACTCAAAATATGAAGTCTTGAGGAAAGATCTAACAATTGTATTTATATATCTTCACAGACAGAACTCTAACAAGTATACATGTGAACTATAAGGATCATGTCTCACAAATATCATTCCTGTCTAAGAAATTTCTGTCTGTACACATCCAAAACATAACTAACCCTACAAACAATCCCATCCTCTCATCACCACCACAACTCTCCGGTCACGAGCTTGAGAAATAGGATCGCGTTTTATTCACCAATACCACAGTGCACAAATAATATAGATTCTTTTGGCGTCGGATAAATTACCTCAGGCGTGACACATGCAGTCCGGGGCGGGGTATGTGTATATGGACTGCTGTTCTTTTCTCAGCTTGATTTCGCCATTTCTGTTCACGTGGCCTTCTGCTACCGCCTGCTGAAACTCCGACCAGGTGATGCTCTTGTTCAGAAAGAGTTGGCCCAGCAATGCCATGTTTGGCCTTATCGTCTTCTTGTTCTCAAAAGTTCGATGTCCCAACTGTTGAGATCAGAAGTTTAAGGGTCTTTAGTTGTTAAGAAAATAGGCAGTGTTCTAAAAAAATGTTAGGCGCTAGTCGGGCGGAGAGGGCCTTATGGGGACTAATCAGGGATTAATCGGATTGAAGGACTAATCAGCCAAGTCAGGTTTTTTTAGAATACTGGAAATAGGTAAAGACTGATATGCAGATCACTATTGCCTAATTGCCTAAGAAAAGTAGAGGTAATTGCAGAACCAATTGTACCGCCTCTTTTGCACAGTTAATGACACCAGCAAAAAGGAATCGAAAAGACAAATATTCTTCAAATTTTTAAAAAATCGCATGTAAAAATATATATTTATCATCAAAAGGTTACACGTAAAATTTAAAAGTATATATTAATACTTCTTTTCTAGGAACAAATACGTCATTTTGAGAAATGCATGTGACCTATTTTCCATCAATTTTGACCAATTTTAGCAATTATTCCAAAAAAAAGTTTTCGGGTCAGGAAGTACTCACTATTGCATTGTGCATGTTCCCCGGAGAAGCAGAGACGAAGATGTCACTGTGCATGCCTACATAGTAGTCAACTGCAGCTAACAAAGAAGCCTTTCCTCTAATCTGGTCTCGCTCCTCTGGAGTAGCAAGGCTCTTTTTGTCTTCCATGTGTGGGAATAGTTTTCGCAAAGTTGAAATCCTGGCCTCCCCACCAAATACCTGAAAAACATAATCTTATATAGAGTTTAGAAAATTATCAAGAAAGCTAATAATAGATTTCTAAGACTGTCCTAACAGATTCAAGTGATAAACCTTGTGGGAGGCAAGATATAAACGAGTGTTGTTATCGAAGCCTAGTGCTGCTAGCAACAGTCCTATCTCTTCGGGAGTCAGGGGGCAACGCCCCTGATTCCTCAGCTCTTCGTCAGTGAACTGAGAGTTAAGGACCCGTCCCTGCCAAATTGTTTGCCTGTATTTGGCTAGAGCTATCTTCTCGGCTTTGCCTCCACCGAAATCGCAGGCTGAATGGGCGGCCATATCCTGAACGTAGAAAAAGTTAAAAACATTGTTCTAAAGAAATGTTATTCAGCTGGTTGAATATGTTTAAGGTGTATATGAAAATGAGGAGTGTTTCCGCTAGCAATGATAAAGAAATGTCATTCATTAAGAAATTAATACAACTATTCAAGCATATGTGATATAAGAGAATAATACCTTATCAAACCGAAGGTGTAGTACAGCAAACTTTCTGGGTTCTTCATTTGCATCAGCGGTCTCCAGGAAATCCTCGTAGCCAGGTTCTCCAGTTTTTATCGGAGGGTACCGTAGACGTCGGACGAGAGTGTCTCCAAGTTCTCTAATATGGGGTACGAAAACTAATGCTTGGAAGTTGACTTTGCATCGCAGACGTTGAATGTCCATTGGCAAGTTGTCAAAGGCCAATCGGTGAGAGAAGGGAGCTATTGCAGCAATACCGTAACTGTACCAGATTTAGCTGTGTTATATATCTCATAATCTACGACCAAACTTAAATCATGGAACATTTTAGTTAAATACATACTTCTGTAATACCGGCAAGACATTCTCCAGGTACCAATTAGCTGATGCGTGAACAGGCGCTGTCTTAACTCTGGAATATCGAATAGCCGTGGTATAGTACTCCCTCGTGCTCCAGGACAGTTCCTCGGGCAGTTCTCTAACTATAGCAACATCGTCCTTTAGAACGTTGATAAAGTTGTCCACGTCAAAAATGTCCTCAAATGAGCTGCGGAGAAAAACAAGATATTGACATAATGTTTTCCTTAAAAACCATGACGGGTAAAGACGAGAGGTCGGCAAATAAAGAAGTACCTTGAATCTTTCCAAACGGGATTTACTTCGAGATATGGGATCACTAGTGTTGCATTTAGAATTTTAGCAACAGCAACTGCGTCACATATCTGTAAATATAAACTCGGTTATAATTTTAGACCATATAAAAGCAGCCATTTTATCGAAAATGTAAAGGTACCTACCCCCATTCTTTGTTGGTTCAGCCCTCCATCAAGGAACACCTGAATATATCCCTGAGAACTCTGTGGTGGTGCTGCTTTAAAGAATGAGTGAGATGACAAAAGATTCATGAGTATAAAACCTCAGACAATAAGATAGTAGTTTTACAAGTCGTTTCACTGCATAACAAAGAATACTGAAGATCTATAAAAGAAATATTATTTAGCATTCTAAGTATTGCTATTGCCACTCACTAGGGGTATTATCGGACCCGATGCACGGTCTCCATCCTTCATCGGCCTGAGGAACCCAAAGATCGGACTGCTTTTCATTTGACTGGTGAAAACAAAAGTGAGTTAGCATAGGACTTGATACGAATCGGAATATAAATTTATGTACACTCAAAAGCTTCCGACTCACGGTTTCTTGTTGCAGAGCAATCTTGAGAAGATTTGAGTGCCTAGGTTTAATAGTGTTCCATGTCTGCATGAGGCAAATCAAGAATTGAGTCATATAATTAACACACAATATCCAAATCCAATGAATGCACATGCTATAGTGCTAGAATAAAAATTACTAAGAATACAAAATGAGTTCACATGCTTGAATGAACATAACTCATAATTTTTATTGAAGAGTTCACACTTCACAGTGGTTCACAAGACAGAATTCCTTATACTCAGTCAATGGACATTTTAATAACAGTGTTTTAAAAATTAAAAATCTCCTACTAGTTTGATTAATTTGATTAATTCCCGATTAGATTAAAATTACCAAGAATACAAAATGGGTTCATTTGCTTGAATGATCATAACTCTTAGAATTTTTATCAAAGAATTTGCAGTGGTCACAAGACCGGATTCCTTATACTTAGTCAATGGACATCTTAACACCATTGTTTTAAAAATCTCTGACTAGTCCGATTAATTCCCAATTAGTCTCAAGACGTCTTATCCGCCCGACTAGTGCTTAATACATGTCCATTATACTTTAATGATCGATACTAACACCAAAACCAACAATTTACCGAACGACCATGCAGTGTTATTTTGCATTTGAGAAATCACGAATCAAATTCACCATCTCGAGTCTCATATACCAATTTAGGTATTGTATGAGTAAGCTACGCACCTAATTGATGAAACAATTAATTTAAGTAGAGTATTTAATGACCAAGACTAACAAAACCAATATTGTGGTACCATCTTCAATTTCATTTCACTATAATACTCTATAGTCAACAATATTACACAATATCAACTCAAATCTCAATCCACCTGTTACTATCCCCAATTCCATTTAATTACTTAGACTCTGAAAAAGAACAATCAAAATATATGACCTAAGCACTACTACACTTTGCACCACTCTACTATTAGAGTCTGATTTTGACATTTATCAGCTGGACCAACCCAAAAAAACTCAACTCCCAATCTTCCAATTCAGTGATTTTAACATAAATTCCAAGTAAAACCCTAATTGCTATGATCAAACTAGCCACGAACATCAAACAAAGAACAAGAACAATCCAAACAAAGAAAGAAACAAAAATAGCAATATTCCAAAAAACACAATAACTCTATGCAATAAACGGAAAAATAACCATAACAAAAACAAACACAACCAAAAAAGAGAGGAAAAAGAAAAAAGGAACAGAGAAAAGCACAGCTAAGCATTTTCTCGAGAACCAAACAGAAAGCTCCGTACCGGGAGCGCCGAGCCCGAGAAAACTTGCAGAATCACCATGAACAAAACAACAACCATCGCCCTCAACCTCTCTCCTCCGCGAGACCTCATCGAGAAGCTACTTCGATTTCGATTATGCTCCAAGCTGAAGATAGAAGCAATCGGCGAGTCTCGCTCAGGCCCAGATCTGAAAACCCAGGCTGAGTCGAATCGACGAGCTCGTCGCCGTCTTCTTCGTGAATCGAAAGCGAAAGTACCGAGGACTTGAAATTAATGGAGGAGGAGAGGTTGAGTAGTAGCTGCCATTAACACTCACAACAAGCTATGTGTAGAGTCTTTTTTGGTTCTTCGAGCTCTGTGGTGGCGAGCGAGAAAGAGAGAGAGAGAGAATCGCATGTGACACCTGTACAACTGGACCGATCGTGATCGCTTCGGAGACGTGTCTTTTCGCGGGCCCACGCGGGTTGATTGAGAATCTGACGGTCCCAAAGCGGCTTTCGCGGTGATGCGGCGATCTCACCGTTGGATCTGATGTCGGTAACGTGATTGCCGTGATTTTCCCCTGTCACCGACAACATGGTAACAAAAAAACTTTGGATTGCACTTTATTACAGCTCCTATTTTCCTTTTTTTGGTCTATATAAATTATGGAAAAATATATATCGCCGACAAAAGATAATTTTTTTCAATATTTTATTCTATTTAGCTCTTATGACTAAATTTATTCGTTTACTCATTTTCAAATAATGCATTTTTTGTGCTAAGAGTTGTAATATTCTTTTGTGAGTTACTATTGGAATTTTGTGTGAATGTGGTAACAAATATGATATATGTATATAAAATAAGTAGTGTTGTAAAAATCGCTAGACGCTAGTTAGTCGGCAAAATCTTTTTAGAGACTAATCAAAGATTAGTAAGAGATTAATCGAAAAATAAATCAATTTAAATAATTAATCAGTAATTATAAATGATTAGTCGAGGACTAGTCGGACAAGTCGAAATTTTTTACAATATTAGTAATAAGAGCATTATTTAGGTGAAATTAATTTTTGAAGGGAGGTGAAAATTATTCTTGTGATATTAATTATTTTGAATTATTGAATTGATAAGATAAATGTTTGACGTAAAAACATGTTATAAATAATATATTATTTTTATTATATTCAAGCTTTTCAATCAAATATGTTTTTCCTAGTTGAAGTTAAATAGCAGTCTTTATATTTTGTTAATCTCTTCAAATTTTAGAAATACAGTTATTTATTAACTAATGTAAAATGAGTTATATTATATGATATAAAAATAATTTATTATTTATTTTGTCTGATATTTTTACAAATAAATTTTAATTCCAATATAGGAAATGACACTATAGATTGAGCAAGTGAATGTTTTTTTCCTCTTACAATAGATATTTATTTATTAAATTGAGTTGGGTTTGGGTTTGGTGGGCACATTTATGGAATGGGGCTCACATGCCTCTTCTCCAATTTAATGATTCCAATTTCAACCTTATCAATCAAGTGACATTACTAGTCACCTAAGTGTTGACATATTTTGGACCATACCATTGTTTTCTCAACCTAGATCCAATTTACATGCCCTTGTTTAAGGTAAGCTTAAACATGAAGTACTTGGTTTGCAATAAATGTTATAGCATTGGGAGTGGGAGAATTAAGTTCTCATTATTTTTTCTTGATTTTGTTTGACTATGAGTGTAAAATAAGGTGTATAACACAATTTTTTATCAATCAAAACTAGCAAAAAATAAGTATTTGGGTGACAATATTATATTTAAACTATTTTTTCAATAATACATCATTTTTTCTATACACTCTCAAATTTTCTATACTTTAATATCTTGTTGAATCTCGAACCATAATATGAAACAAGAAAACAATTTTTATCAATCAAAACACGCAAAAAATATGTATTTAAGTGACAATATTATATTCAAACTATTTTTTTAATAATACATTATTTTTACTATATACTCTCAAATTTACCATATTTGAATACCTTGTTAAATCTCGAATCTTAATATAAAACAAAAAATAAGCTGAGCTTAACCTAAATTGGTAGACTAAACTTACTTGAAAAGGTCAAACAAATATATTTACATATTATTCACTTTGATATATTTGGTTTGCAATAAATCCTTGGTTTAACCATGAAATACTTTATCTGTAATAAGTGTATCATTTTTCTCATATTTGGTCATAAGTCGAAGGCTTTTGAATGAACAAAATGATAAGTTGAGTGCAACTAAATGGTAAGTGAAACTTGAGTATATTAAAATTGAAAACGTCAAATTTTGAATATAACAATATGTGTCATTTCTCTTTTAATTTTTAATTTATAAAGTAGTCACGGTACAATTATATTTTTCTTTGCTTTTAAATGTCATTGGACCATCTATATGTCTATCCATTTTCAATTGGCCCATAAATAAACTAATACAACAATCAGTGTCAAAAATAATGTTAAGCGTTAATCTGTTGAATAAGACATTAAAAAGTAATAGGAGACTAGTGAAGTTTTTCAGAACACTGCACGTGATGAAAATCGGAAGAAAAATAAAAAAATGGGCCATGCAAAACAGAATACAGCAGAATATAGTGAACTCTACTTGGGCCTCACAGCCCAATACGTGATTTTCAACTTCAGGCTGCTATGGGCTTGAATTTGTCTAAGTCATGCCCAATTCCGAGCTACAACCAGAACCAGGGTGTAAACAAGTCGAATCGAATTTCATTGTAACAAAACCCAATTCAAAATAAAATAGACAAACTCGAGCTCGGCTTGATTCAGTTCACATCAATTTCAATACAAATGTTCAATGAAATTAAATAAATAATTAACCTAACTTGAGATTGGCTCGACTTGATTCGACTCGTCTAATTTTAACATAAATATTTATTAAAATTTTAACAGTATATTAATATAAATATATAATTAATTAAATATTAAACGAGTCGGTTCGCGAGCCTATCGAGTCTTAAAAGGTTTCGCTCGAGCTCGGCTCGTTTATTAAACAAGCCCAAATTTGAGCTCGAGTTCAGTTCGAACTCGATTATAACGAACCGAGTATTTAACGAGCCAAGTTCGAGCTCTTTTTCATATTTCGGTTCCTTTACGGCCCTAACCAGAACTCCAAATTGCTCGCACGTGTGCGAAGGTCCCACGTGGGCGGGAAGGACAGAAGGAGCTCTGAAGCGTACCAGAGAATTTAAACACACACACTATAAAAGCACTGATCGCTTCTTCTTCTTCTTCTTCAGCTTCTCTGGTTCTGGTTCAGCTTCTGCAATCGCAACAGCGACACTCCAATGGCTCGGAACAAGGTAAAGCTCCACTTCTTCGTCTTCTCCTTGCTGTTTTCGCCTAAGTATATGCGAGTATCTGCGACTGGAAATGTAGTTACAGTTCGATGTTGCATCTGGAAACGATTTACTTGTGTTCTTTAGTCCATCAATTTTGGTTTCGAGGTGAATTTAAGCTCAGTTTTTTTAATTATTTTAGCGGAAAGTGCTCTGATCTTGTGCTCACGTAGTAATGTGTTGGTCTAATCGTGTTTTAGGGTTTGGGGTTTTGGAGTTTGGTGCTGGGATTCAGTAAATGTACTAAAAGTTCATTATCTCTTGTTTGATTTTGTTGACTGGTGGATTGGAAATTAGAAATGATCTGTATGTTTAGGATAATCAGTTTATTTTCGTCCATGGAAATTTTGAGTTCTGTTGTAACTATTGGGTCTGTGAGTAATTATATCTGTAGTTTATTGAAAAAAGAAGAGGAAATGTACCCAGGATGTCTTGTATGGGCAAGAGGCCATGGATGGGTTTTGCTTCTTCTTTTATGATTGTAGATATGAACTTGTATTGTACTTGCTAATTTTATGTATGTAATTATGTGTGTTGGGAACAGGAAACATTGCTATTCTTGATCGATGTTGGTCCCCGAATGCATAGTCTTCTTCCAGAGGTTGAAAAACTTTGTTCCATGGTAGTACAAAAGAAGGTATATATATTTGGTTTAATTTTGAATGTCTTGTTTGGTTCGTGTACTTCTAAAGTGTTCCCTAACTTATTTGAGTGAAGGGCATATACCATCACCTGATGTATTGTGGTGAATAGCTCATATAAGGATTATTGATCTATGTCCTTTTCGTGCAGCTTATTTACCACAAACAAGATGAAGTAGGAATTGTTTTATTTGGAACTGAAGGTACTTCTGGCATATGATCTCAGAAGGAAACATTGCTATTATCTTGTTTGTTGAGAATCAATTAATGTTTTAGTGGCTGTTAAGCATTGATGAATAATCTACTTTCGGTCTAATTAGGTACTCACAATGAGCTGACAAAGGAAGTGGGAGGATACGAAAACATATCAGTGTTGCAGAATATAAAAGTTGTTGATGGAGATGTTGTTGAAGCTTTAAAGCAGATCCCTCGAGGAACTGTGGGCGGTGATTGTATCCTCTATTTTTTTCTCCAGACTTCGTGTTCTCAGTACGTATTCAATTGTTGGCTGTATGTTTCTTCTTGATATGTGCACCCCAAACTTGTTATAGTCTAGTCCAGATGTCTAGCTGTGAAGTCAAAATTACCTTCTTTTGTGATTTTATCAGTAATGTCTCTCCGTAGTTCGAGTTTCTGCTCGTAAAGAACATCATTGATCATGTATTTTTCTTCTGTGGAATTATCTATATTATGATGCTTACCTGGTAATAAGGGTGTTTGCATATAAGTACGCATATTTTAGCTTTAAAAAGTTTCTGTTTTTGTTTCAATTGAAGTTGTTACATTGCACCCATAGTAAATAGCTGCAATTAAAGTTTACAGGAAGAACTCATATCTGTAAAAGTTTCTTGATGATTGCCTAAATGCGTCTTTTTCATTTTGTTATTGTTGGTACCTTGACTTTTTTGGTAGTTATTGATGTTATTGTTGTTGGGATGGATATGCTGATAAAGAAATATGGTGTAACTAACAAGGGAAAGAAGCGGCTATGTCTTATTACAAATGCACTATGTCCTACCAAAGATCCAGATGAAGGAACCAAAGAAGATCAAGTTGGTACAATTGCATTACAAATGACAGCCCATGGCATGAAGTTAGACAGTATTGTTGTGAGGGGGAGGCTCAGTGATGATGCAAATGAGGGAATAAAGGATGAGAATGATCGTCTATTGAATCTTTTTCCGAAGAAAACACGTGCAAAGACAGTGTATGTTGAGAGTCCAACATCGTTCTTAGGTGCACTTCAAACTCGCAACATAGCTCCATTTACTGTATTCAGGGGCCACCTTGAAGTGAACCCAAATTTGAAGATTAAGGTGAGAATTCTTGTTATTTTTAATTTCAAGGTAGAAATCCAATTTTGGATACCCAAGCAAATGATAAAAAATAGTCCAAAATATCTCTACTCATATCTTTGTGTTTGTTCTCTAAATCGCACATCTGCAATTGCCACAAATTGGTCATCAACAGTTGCAGCTATAAAATATGACATCTATTTTTATTTATACTTTTGTCATACTTAGGTATGGGTTTACAAGAAAACAGCAGAGGAGAGGTTTCCCACACTGAAGAGATATTCTGATAAAGCACCACCAACTGATAAATTTGCCACACATGAAGTGAAGGTAGATTTAGAGTACAAAAGTATTGAAGATCCTGGTAAAGTTGTACCTCCTGATCAAAGAATTAAAGGCTATCGTTATGGGCCTCAAGTAGTTCCCATATCACCTGCTGTATTAGATGCGATCAAATTCAGACCAGAAAAGGGTGTCAAGCTTCTGGGATTTACCGATGCCTCTTACATATTGCGGTATAATTAACTTGTTTTAGCTTGGGTACATATAATATGTTTTCTATTGGTTGAACTCGTATCTGTTTTTGACTTATTCCTTACCTGTTGCGTGCATTGAAGACATTTTTACCTGAAAGATGTCTACATATTCATTCCTGAACCGGGAAATACAAACGCCAAGCTTGCTGTTTCAGCCATAGCAAGAGCGATGAAGGAAATGGACAAGGTGGCAATATTACGTTGTGTGTGGAGACAAAATCAAGGGAGTGTTGTGGTGGGGGTCTTAACTCCCAACATATCTGATAACGATAAAATGGTAGGCTCTATTATTTTGTTTACTGGATCCTTTTCCCAAACTATTGTCTCTTGGTTTTATTTTTCCTCTAATTTGGCAAGCTCGTTAATTTCCTTGTGCAGCCTGATTCATTTTACTTCAATGTCCTTCCGTTTGCTGAAGATGTTCGAGAATTTGAGTTCCCTTCTTTCAGCAATTTGCCAGCATCTTGGCTGCCGGATAGAATACAACAAGAGGCTGCAGATAACCTGGTAAATATGCTTGACCTTGCACCCTTTGGCAGGGAGGAAGCTCTGCGGCCTGACTTTACTCCAAACCCTATTCTGGAGGTACTTATGTTTGCAGTTCTTTATTTGTTATGAGTTCATTGTTTTTTTTCTTACAGTGACTGGACAGTCTTATTTAACCAGCTTCATAAGCAATGATTCTGACTTATCCTACTTGTTATCTCTAGCTGATGACAAGATAATCAACTGCTATCATCACACTAAAATAGCAAATCAAAGGAATACCATAGAGTAATCATAAACCAATTCACTTAGCTCTGCATCACACTCATATTAACCATTATAGCCAGAAATTGTGATGGATTTTCATTTTTCCTCCCAACCAGTTTACTTATTTTTCTCATAACAATGGAATTGTTCCAATAAAACCTCGTTTTATATCATCGTCTATTTTCTAGATTATAAGATGCTAAAAAGCTCAACAATTCTGTATTAAACAATATACTATCATCCTTGATGAGGTTTTATTACTACGCTTCATGTTTCAACCCACTTGAGGGTTGAGGGCCTGAGGTTCCTTTGAATACTGTCATATCAGACATCTGGGCTGTATATATTTTGTTTGTGGATCCCTTGTAAATAGAAGTCATACGATTTGTGTGCTACAAAGTCGGACACTGCATAAGCACGTTGTGACGCCATTCTTCAATTGAAAGTATGTCTTATTTGTAATAGTTATGTGCACTTGTTGGTTTCAATTATATTAAAATTAGTTTTATCCTCTAAAATAGGAAATGCCTGCTTGTAGATGTGAATTTCACTGCTTGCAATAATTATAATGGTGACACAAGTCACCATCCTCCAACAACGTAAATGGACTGATTGTACTAGTTGATAAACCCACATTTAAGTCGGGAAGCCTTTTTGTTGGTTTGTGTGTCCTTGGAGTGTTGATTTTGACATATATATATACTATTTCCTAAGGTTGCCATGGCTAAATCATTTAATTTCAGGTCTGCTTTACCCATCAGGTGGTTCTGATCATTATATAAGTATTTTATTTCTGTCAATATGAGTATCCTCCTAACACCATATATTTTCGTCTCATTTTGGCATACTGGTTTTCAAACAGAACTAACAGTAGTTATTTCAGCGATTTTATCGTCATCTCGAGCTTAAGTCAAAGGACCCAGATGCTGCTGTACCTCCACTGGATGAAACTCTCAAGAAAATAACCGGACCTGATAGGGAACTTCTTTCTCGTAACAAGCCTGTTCTTGATGAACTCAAAAACTGCTTTGAACTCAAGGAGAACCCAAAGGTTGTTTTCGCTAATGCAAATCTCTGCAAAATATCATATTATGTCACATTAGTCGTACCAGGATGAGGGGTCACTTGACCCTGCATTTCAATTTTTATACCATTTCTTATTTAAATCTCGGTAAAAACATAATGACTAGATTTCTGGGTCTGCCACTGATTATAACAGGCTTTATTTACATTTTTATTATGTTGATCTGGCTTGCAGCTGAAGAAAACCACAAGAAAATTGCTACAAGAAAACCCGTCTGGATCGGGTGAAGAGAAGAGGTCTATAGGTGCATCCGATGCGGAACCTGAAAACAAGGTTCAGAAAATTGGGGATTCAAATCCTATCAAGGATTTTGAAGCCATGATGTCACGCAGAGATAGCCCAGAGTGGGTCGGTAAAGCAATAACCGATATGAAAAATCTAATTACTGGCCTTGTGAAGAAAACCTTTGACGGTGATAATTATTCCAAAGCACTCGAGTACCTTCTTGCACTTCGAAAGGGCTGCATCCTCGAGCAAGTAAGCCCCCATCAACCTTGTGTGCGTACATTCACAAGCCTGTTTATTATTCGTATCTTGGGTTAGGTACTATGCTACTTTTTTATAAGGAAAATGTTTCAAAATAATACTAACATCTAGCGTTGTGTTTCAGCTCAGTCCTTAAGTATGTGTATAGTTCCAATTATAAGTTATATGATTTTGCATGTTCTTTTAGGCGTCTGGAGTGATTTTATTACGTATTCGCCGTTCAAGGAATGTACCACCGGATTTAGACTCGTCTTGATCATAAGCAATTACAAACTTGAAATATGCTTTAGGGCTAAGCTCAAACGCTAGGCCTAATGTCAGGAAAGGGTTGTTTGAGACTATATTGGAACAAAACGCTAAACTTAAGATTATTTTGGAACATATTCCTGTATGTAACTAATAAGAACTAAGAAGTGTCAGTTTTGGAACATATTCCGGTCAGTTATACGATTTCATTACATTCACTGTTCAAGAGATGTCACGCGGAACTTAGATTTGTCTTGAACATTACAAACTTAAAATACGCATGTATTCGTACCATAAATATTAATCTTTTACCCGAGTATGCTCTACACCATCTACGTAGCCTAGTGTAACTACAGATAGATGTAATGCTCATGTACCTAAACCATCCCAGATTGTTCATAGGCAAAGTTGCTCCTTTCGATATTTATGGATGGGCCATTAGGGGCTGTATTAATTGGTAACCTTTCGTGTTTTTTTCAGGAACCTAAGCAGTTCAACGATTTCCTACATGAACTCTGTCGATATTGTCAGGAGAATCATCAGCTCAGCGATTTCCGCAAGCTTCTTGTATCCAAGGGTGTCATGTTGATCACCAAGAGAGAAGCCAGTGACAGGTTGCGTTTCCTCGCCATTTTACATTTATGCCGGTCTGGTTTCTTGTACTGTCCTCTCTATAACTCTATAATCTCTGCGTTTTGCTTTCTGAGCAGTGAGGTTACAGATGATGAAGCTAAAAGCTTTCTGGTTAAAACGGAGATGAAGGTCGAATACTAGATTTGTCTTACGTTTGGCGTTTGTATAGGCACGTGAAGCTCCATAACCTCAAATATGTTCTTTAGCTGTATTGTGAAAATATGGAAATGTTTTGTTGTCATTTAGGTTTTGGACATTTTTAGGGGAAATCTATAAACAGTGTGATACTTTTTTGTGTTTTTTACCTAGTAATGACAATATATGAATTGGTCGGAGATCAGGTATCTATATTTTTATCTAATTAGAGTGGAAATATGATCACTAAGTCTATTATCTTATCATTTTTATTCGACAGATATCCAATATCTTAAATTCTATCAGGATGGGACGAGGATAACGCAATCATATAGAGTAAAGATAGACAATGATTGATAAACGAATGGGTTAAGGGAAAGAGAAATTATATATTTTAATACGGTTGGGGATGACAAAATATTTAAACCGATAGCGATGTGATATTTTCAATTTAACAAAATAAAAAATAATATCCTTAAACTCGTCATGGTGGCATTCTTTAACAGGCAAAATATTTCAAATTCGAATTCCCGTTCCATGGAATGTAAACGTAAATAATTGAATCTGCCTTGAATTCACCTTGTTGTCATCATACAAAGACGAAAAGTATTTCAAACTCGACGGGATTCGATCTCCTCGATCTGACGGGGTCGAAGATTAGATCACTAAACACGCATCAAATTGTCCTTACCACATCATACGAAAAGAAATGAAAATACTCCGAGCCAGATGGTCCCCAATGTTCTTATAAAAAGAGAAGAAAAAAAAACATCACTAGATCTATAATTTATAATGAACCCATCTTGTTGCTACACATCTCAACGTCTACGAGTACTACCACAAGACAATGAAAATATTCACCTACTATCCATCGATTAGATGTAAATACCGTGAGTGTGTAGTCGGATCGATGTTACAATAAATCTCTAGTAGATGAGCAAAGTTATGGGCAACATTTAATGCATGCGACGAACCATCAAAATGTTGGTGAAAAACAGAGCACCATTTCATTACAAAATTAAATAGACGTTGAAGTTGGGAGAGCCTAGCATTTATTGGTCCCGTTCCTCACCTATCCACATGAAATCATAACTAGCTTAAATTAACAATACGGCGTCGTTTCATATTTATCTGCACGCTAGTCCCTACCGCCATAACGCAACGCTGTCGTATCATTATTTCCTTCCACCATAATACGACGCCGTTTCTCTCCGTCTCACAATGGGGTGTCAAAGAATAATTGAATCGAGCCGAAAGGAAGTGAGTTGATTCGGTTCAAAACCGAATCAAATTGAAACTCATCAGTTTGGTTTATAAAATAATTGAACGAAAAACCTATCGATTTAGACACATGGCTTAATTTAAATTATTGATTATTGTTTATTGGGCCGAAAAAAGTAAGTCGATTGATAAGTCAAAAATGTGAGGGTTTAATGAAATCTGGCTCAAATTAAATATAATCGAGTACCAATAAGTCAAATAATAAATCAAAACAGTTTGAAATATGAAATTTGATTAAATTCGATTCATAACGAACCAAACCAAGAACTTATATGTTCAAAATTAAAATTCAGTTCGGTTTTTATTTTCTTAAATCCAAACCGACTCAAAACCTAACCGTGAACCGTGAATCTACATGCTAATCGTACTTGTACGGCCATAGAACGGCGCCGTTTCTCCTTTTCCGCAGGCTATGTTACGGATACGGTAGCTCCCAAACGACGTCGTTTATTCCGTTATTGAAACGGCTCAACTGTCCCGCCTTAATTTTTCTGAAGTCGCGCCAGTGCAGAGTGTGTGTGTGTGAGAGAGAGAGAGAGATTTGTGAGGTTTCTCTCTCTAGCCCTCAATTTCACGCTGTATCGTCTCTCTCTCTCTCCTCAACTGAAGTATATATAGTCTCCGTCTCTCTCAATTTCGCATCCGTCTCTCAGCAGCCACATTGCGATCGGAGATCTAAGGCTTCTCCGGAAATGGCAGGGTTTTTGTCGCTCCTCAAGCGCGTGTACCTCGCCGTCTACAACTGGACCGTCTTCTTCGGCTGGCGAGTTCTTCGAATTTTGAACTCGATCTGTGAAAATTTGTAATTGTGTATGTGTGTGTGTGTGTCGATTGTTGATTTTTGATGAATTTGTGCGGTTGGTGATTTCAGGATGCAAGTTTTTGTTCTGGCTCTGAAGACGCTGACGGAGTCAGGCCACGAGCAGGTTTACAGCGCGGTCGAGAAGCCTCTTCAGCTTGCTCAAACCGCTGCGGTCATGGAGGTACTCTCAGTCTCTGGATCTGCTTGTTTTTTTTTCTCGGCTTGTGTTCTGTTTGTTGTTTCTAGGGAAAGTTTTCGCGAAGTAAACGATCTATTTCCTTTTTCGTCACTATTGTCCTGATTTGTTTTTTTTTGTTTGTGGAACAGATTATCCATGGTTTAGTAGGTGAGTGAGTGATGTTTTTCTCTCGATTGATGATTTGTGAACGAGACGGTTTTGTGAGATTAATTAGTTGAATTAAGCTTTTCCATTGCTTTTTCTGGAAAGGTTTGGTGAGATCTCCGGTGACAGCGACGGTGCCGCAGATCAGTGGGAGGTTGTATGCGCTTTGGGGCGTTCTGTGGAGCTTCCCTGAGGTTTGAATTTGAACTTCTAATTTTGCTTTATCAGTTATTGAATTGTTGATTTTTCTAATTTTAGATTAACAGATTCGTGTTTGTGCAGATTCAAACTCATGTACTCGTTAGTTCTTTGGTCCTGAGCTGGTCTATCACTGAGGCAAGTATATAATTACACGATTGACGTTTTGTTTTGGTTTGATTTTGTCTGCTCATGTGAATGTTTTAGAACATTGCCTAAGAAAATATCTTGTTTTACAAATAAATATTATCATTGTGAAGTCTAAGGTATTGTCATATATGAAGTTTGTAAGAAAATATCTAATTTATACCAAATCAATTCATTGAGTTTAGTGATTCTGTCCCCTACACCATCATATTGGGGACACTAGATCTCTGTCAGATTCAGGGTATCTTGGTTAATATAGGATGGCAATGGAGCGGGTTTAATGATCATTTACCCCATCAGACCTAGGAAATTGGATCCCTGTTGGGTTCAGAGAGTTTTGACGTCCCTTGAATGGTGGGAGCTCGTGTTAGGTTGTCCACATTGTGAGCCTTAGTCCCAGTTGACATGCATAATTCTTGTATATTTGGGGTTATTCAAATCTCAATAGTGGTGTCCAATATGTATATCATATTTTTCTTAAATGGGTAAATCAATATTTGTAAGTAAAGAAAAGAAACATATTTTTTTATGTTGATGTTACTTCATGGTTCATGTTTTAAGTCAATTTACACCTTCATTAGAAGGTATGGTCATGAGTCATGACCCTTGCAGAACCCTTCTCTGTAAAGTCAATCCCATAGGCCAATATAAAGGCAAGTGTAGGTGTTTATCAATTGGAACTTAGTTGATTCTTCATGCCTGAAAATTGAAATTATTGCAGTCATGTCCAAATCTCGAAAGATAAAACAAAAATCGCCCGGTAAATTTCCATTTTCCTTTTCAAATTTGACGTTGAAGAGTGTCATGCTGCTTATAAATGCAGGTTATTAGATACTCTTTCTTTGGGTGCAAGGAGACATTTGGGTTTACGCCTTCATGGCTGCTATGGCTCAGGTAGAAACCTCAGAATCGTGCTCATTAGTCACTTTTTTTTTTCCATTGCGATGGTAATTTAATTCATCTTTGATCTCTACTTGCAGGTATAGCACCTTCTTGGTGTTGAATCCTACTGGCTTGTTCAGTGAAGCTGGTCTCCTATACTCTGCCCTGCCATACGCCAAGGTAACAAGTTAAACCGTATCTGAAAGTTAGACTCCACTTGATCTATATCTTATGCACAACTATATATTTTTCACCTATTCGAAATTATAGATTATACACACATTAGACTCGATACCTGATAAACTTATCTTCTGGGTGAATTTTATATGAGCTGCTTGTGGTGTGCTCCTTTTTGGTAATACCCGATTCTCCCTGATATTATGTAATAACGGAACAAGTTCAGGGATTAATTTTTGAATATTCGTATATGGTAGAATAATTTGACCCAAGTCAACATTAATCTTGATTTCATTCCATACGTACTTCGTGTTGAATAAGCCTTGAATCGAAACAGGATTCACTGGGATTAGCCAACGGTATGCTATATTTGCCGAAGAATCTATCGTGTCAAATCTGTAGTTTACAACTTGAGTTTCCTGTTTTTTTTTTATTATTATGATATAGTACTAATGTAACATAGTCGACAACTGCTTGACTCTAATAAGATTTCTTCCTTTCGACCATGAACATAGTCGACACATCATTGGCATACCACGTAAATTCTTAGTATTCTTAGTATTGTTTTACTTTGATTTCGATTGCTTGTTTTTTTCCGCACTATTATTGACGAATCATCTGATTAATGATTGTGCAGGAATCTGATAAGTACCTGATCAAGATAGGTGACAATTTGGAGTTCACTATCAACAGTTTTTACGCAGCAATTGTAGCTCTTGCGGTGTTGATCCCAGGCGGAGCTCACATGTTCATGTACATGCTCACGCAGAGGAAGAAAGCTCTCGCCAAAAAGAAGGGCGAGTAACGAGGAAGCTAAGTGTCTCCACCTTCTTTGGTGTTTTGATTATCAGTACCGTTCTGTCTTTAGCTTTCAGTCTTCTAGTGCACTGCTTTGTGAGGAATAGGATGGTGAGTTTCGTATTCGTAATCAGATTTGAACTGGCGACACGAGGATTTTTAGTCCCGAAATAAATGTTATGATGATGTGTTTCGTGATCAGTATTGTTAAACTCGGCTAGGCTCTGGTCGGTTGGAGAGAATCTTCATGAGGTTGATTGGGATTAGTTGAAAAATAAATTGAATTAAATAATCAATAAAAAATTACAGAGAATTTAGTCTGGAACTGATCGGAGATTAATCAGACAGGTAAGAGGGTTTTACAATATTATTTTTAATCAGATTTGGATTCAGTTCTGAATTGTTAGTTTCAGTACTTTAAGCATGCAATTATGTCTGCTTTTAGACACTTTAGTCAAATGCTTAGGGATGGCAAAAAAATTTATGAACTGTCAGGAACTCGATATCTTTAATCATGGTCCCGTTACCAACCCACAAAAGTAAAAATCCCGGGCTGATATCTCTAATGTGACGACATTAGTGACATCGATCACTAAACCCGTTATGTGGACTTAATGCGATAAATCTTCCCCACTATCACTTATAGAGAGGTAAAATACCCCGAACATGACGAAAACGCGTATCCCCGATCTGCTAGGGATAGGAGACATAGATCACTGATCCTGTCTCATTATCATCCTTGAAAGCCCATATACATGTTAGAGCCTCTACAATACCCGAAAGACTAGCCTATGCAATCTTGGCGGTCTAATGTTTATATGAACTTTTCTTTATAAATAACAGAACTATAGCTGTAGAAAATCACAGGCATCATTTCAATGTAGAACATATGAAAACTTCTCTTCTCCAATAGTGGAAAAGATGGGGTAAAATTGGAGAATCACGAGTTCGTCAGAAGCTCCGTACATAATAAATATCTGTATATATATATATATATATATATTGCAACCAAACTATACTGTCTTAAAAAATTGTCAGAAAATCATGAACACAAAACTTTGGCATATAAATGAATTTCCACAGCAGGAAATGCCAGAAACACATATGTTCCTCCATTAATTTGGCTCTGTTAAACTGCGAAACTTCATTCTTCGGCTGCGCTCGCATCATTCAGATCCACGGACAGGTCAAGTTCCTGAACCATGAAGATCGTTAAGAAAATGAACCGAACAAATTGTGCACAGCAAACAGAAGATACAATCGATGAGCTTAATGAGAATTCAAGTAAATACATGAAAAAAATAGCATATGCCATTTTTCACATGGAGTGAATATGAATTAAAGGCAATGAAAATCATAAAATTTATTCTCATGTAAGCTTTATCCATCCACAGTAAGTTCCATTGCAATGGTTAATTTTCTATTGAGTTGTGTCATTAAGAGAACAGAACTATATATTCCTAACCTTTCAACTTTCTTATATTGCCACGAACATCATTCTGAAAAATTCTAGGCGCTGGTCAGGTGAATAGGGTATCTAGGGAATTAATTAATTTAAACTTTTCAGCGAACTGGTGCGAGGATGGTACATGGAGCACACAAACCTAAATATGACTAAAAAAACTAATCGGTATTAATATGAGATTTTTAGAGAACTCGTCATGGAAGGGCAAGTTACCTTCCCAGTTATTTTGCTGTACATTGCAATCACATCTTTCACTGTTGTTTCAAAGTGTGTTGTTGCATCATAGCTCTGCAAGAGCCAAAATCCAAATATTAATTAACCAATTCAATGTTCCTGAAAAGCCATAAAATAGGCTACAGAAAATAAATAATAGCCATGATGGATTGGACAAGTATGTATTATATAGCAAGCATCTTACTTACAATGAAGGGTTCTAAACTCTAACATACTTACAGTAGATATGAAACAGTTGTCTTCACTTGAATCGTGACACGGTTCGTATCTGTCATAAGTGTCGAAAAAGATCTCATCCACCTGCCCGAGGAGATCTATCCCAGCCTTGAGCTCAACCTCGGGATTGTCAGTCTCCGCTTCTGTCGTAACGAAGGCAATGTATTTCCCTTTAGGAGCTACATTGTGAGAATAGGAGCAGCAGAACAAGTACCTGCAATAAGAAGCGTTAACTATTTACGATTTCAACATAAGCTACTATGGAGACCAAACATTCTTAAATTCAGCTAACACATGAATACATATAGGATATAAAACATCTCAACACTGAATTTCTTACAACTCATTTATAAAACGCGGCAAAAGACCCGTAAACTATTTCAGAACTATGAAGAGCCATAACAAAACTTGTAACATAAACATCTGACATTTAATAAGGTGTTTCAGACATGTATCCTACTAAAGCTTAATCTGGAGAGCAAAATTTTTTAACTAAGAGAGAAAGAGCATACATATCTGATTTACGCTTGAGTTGTTTCTGGGGCAAAATAACCTGGATGGAGTGAGAGTCGCTGGTGTGTGGGATGGGATGGCTCATGATACATATAGCACGAGCCACTTTTCCGATCTTCTTTACCTGTCGCAACAAAAGGAAACTTACTGTGAATTGAAGATCGAATAAGCTTGACTTGACATGATAATGCTACTATATATTATTTCAGAACTAAATGGACCGTACCTTGTCAGGCAAATATGAGGGATCGCATACAACCTTTTTGCACTTTGCAGTTTCTCCTTCTGATGTTACGCCAATTGCCTTTCCGTCTTCAAACTCTACCTGTCATTCACATTCAGAAACCTCATATCAGCAAAAACACCATAAATTAAAGGGAAAATGACAAAAACGTGTTGCATTCTATCACACTTTTGCAAGATGGTGTTGTGTAACTTGTTAATGGCATAAATGTGTTGTGAACTTTCACTTTCTGGGTAAAATGTGTGTATTTGTACAAAAATTTGTAATTAAGAATTAAGTATTTACCTTGCACTCTGGCTTGCTGAGCATGTAGGTGCCTCCATACACAGCACTCAAACGAGCAAAGCCCTATCGATCATTAAGTAGTACACATTTTAATTAGGGAACTGTATAATATTTTCTCGATGGACGCTCACAAATGAAATAGCTGATGAGAAAACAAAAAACCTGAGGCAATTCTCCCAGACCGTAGAGAGGGTATATGTAAGGCGACCCTCCCTGAAAGCGTGCTAAAGACTCTGCATATAGCTGTTCATAGCCATGGTTGAAACAAGTTAGCACAAAACAAACACTCATCGTAACAGACAAATACCCATGAACATGAAAAATTTATCCTGTTTGGGACAATCTCTTACCTTAACCCTCTTCACGAAATCTATGGCTGGCTGCTCCAAGTAATTGTCGTTTAAATGCAGCGCCAATGCATGCCCGATAAAATCAACAGTATTGTCATCTAGCCCATACTTCCTATACACCAGAATAAGACACTGATCATCAAAATATCCCGAAGCAGTCTTGTAGAAGAATAGAATTATGAAGTCGTCGAATTATGGGTTTTTTCTAATCAATCTGATACTGAAATTAACAGTTACACTACTCAATATATAGTAACTTATTTTAAATTCAAAGCAAACATATATAGTAACTAATAGAATTAGGAAAGAAGAAACATATGTGGTTAAGAAGACAGTACGAAATGAGATCTTTTGCTGTAGCTTTGTTGAGGTCCATCTTTTCATGTGATTTCGGGTCATTCTCATCGTAGTCTTGCACGTAAATGAAGAATTTGCGAGCGCGTCGCTTCTCAAACAATCCCATTAGTGGGGATTTTAGCGCTTCAACATCAGTAGCTGGCACTTTATGAACCTGGAAATTTGAAATCAAGAGGTTAGAACTTGGTGCCAATACTATCTTTATATATTTATTGGCAATAATCACAAACCTTCCCTTTGTTGTACACAAAGCTACCATCTACAGCCTTGAAATTCAGGTATTTAGTAACTTTGGTGTGGATGAGAACTTGGACCAAATGACCATTTGCCATCATGAACTGTCGAAACACAATTTGCATCATCGATCCAAATATAGTGAATACATACAGTTAATAAATCCAAATAAATACCTTAGGGATCATATCGACATTATAGTCTTTGCTTGCGCCCAAGCTTTCTGGAGGTGTCGCGTCATCGCCCCTAAATCGCTTCCAAAGCTGTAGGCCAAAAGTGAGTGAAAGCCATACATGAGAGAAAAAAAAAACCATTGTATACTTTCATATGCAGATTAAGAGAAGTAGGGTAAAGGCTATAAAAACAACCTGGTTTAGATTAAGAGAAGTAGATTCTCCTCCATAATAGTCATTCCTATCCATATGCAGTACCTGTTCCAAATACAAATTAAAAAGAACGAAGAACTAGCTGCCGCATTATTTTAAGGTAAAATGGCAAAAACGTGTTGTATTCTGTCACATTTTTTCACGAAGGTGACGTGTATTTTGATAATGACAAAATGTGTCGTGAAGTTTTGATTTTCTGAGCGCATAATGTGTGTGTTTGTACAAAAATACGAATGTGCGTCCCAATCCCAACAAAACCATGATCAACCAACAACCAAAACAACATATCCAAACGACAAAAACACATTATGTGCACCCAAATCCAACAATCCCAAGGAAAACTAGAGAACATGGCAAAAACTTTATGTGATGTGCTTGTAAATGGTAAAATATGTGTATTCTTAAAAAATGACGAAATTGCCTGTAAAATTTGTTCAGAAAATATCAAAACTACACTATCATTTTGCCATTAACAAAATTCACATTAGATAATCTAGATTTGTTTTCTGCCATTTTCCCAGAAAGCTATGATTAACATACCACATTTTCACAATATCCAAACAGCAATGTTGTAAAAATCTCCGACTTGTTCGACTAGTCACTGATTAATCCTCCATAATTACCGGTTAATTATTTAAACTGATTTATTTTCGAATTAATCTCCGGCTGATCCCCGATTAATGCTAAGTGTGATTTTGTTAAAAATATCAAAACTACACTACCATTTTGCCATTAACAAAATTCACATTAGATAATCTAGATTTGTTTTTTTTGCCGTTTTCCCAAAAACCTATGATTAACATACCACATTTTCACAATATCCAAACAGCATCGCAGCACAAAAATTCATCAAAATCAAGGAAATCGAATAGCGAGTTACTTTGAGACCGTCGACGGAGAGGAGGCCACTGAGAATACATTCCTTGAGACCCGTTCCGAGAACTATGACGTCATATTCTTCATCCATGGCTATAGAAATGGAGCGATCTGGATTTGGACCTGAGAGAGAGAGAGGAAGAGAAATGGTTGAGAAATTGAACAATTAATTGGGATTTTATGGTGAATTAGAACAGGTCTCTGTAGCGTGCGACCTCACAGAATTTTCGGTTATTACCGTTGTGAAATGTCACGCGTGTCTTTAACTGCCTCTCGCACGTGCTGGGCTCGTGTCTCTCTCCGAGGCGGGCGGAGAGATCTCCACGTGTGAGCATGGTGTGTGCTGTAGATATGGTCCGTGATGGAGGTGAGCGCCACTTGATCATCACCTGGTTTGTGGGTCCCTCAAAGTTAAGCTGACAAAATAATTTTTTTTTGGTATATTTCACGTAATCCTTAATTATACGCGTGTGTCAGACTCCCTTACCTACAAAATCAATCTGTATTTAATAACGTGGGTCGAGTGTCAACCCGCTCCATGCTCTCCCCTAACTAATTAGGGATGAACTAGAGTACAAACAATGTTTATAATACAAACATTAGAATAAGTAATAGTCGTTAGATGAATACCATGTACCGGTTGAGATGACACATACAAATGAAACCAAAGTATATACAAAAAATAGTCAACATGTGCAATGATGCAAATTAGCTTTGAGGTGGTGTAAATCGTCTCCTGAAATTAATGACTCATTGATTACACCATCACTATAAAGGATTCTCTAACCTACGTTTCTAAATTATTGACTCCTTCGACCTCATGGCTGTCATGGCAAATCCGACTTCTACTGAAGGTAACTTCTTGACTTCTGTATATCATAAACATTTTATCATGCCCTAACTATACGTGTGTCTCAAACCCCCCTAACTACAAAATCAATATGTATTCAAGAACGTGGGTCGAGTGCTAACCCACTCCATGCTCTCCCCTAACTAATTAAGCTTGTGTTTTGGGCCTGCTCCAGGGTCTTATCGGCCCATTGCAGATACTGTAGCTGGCCATTGTACAGATTTTAACGGCCATTTTGGAGAAGGCCCAATAACTTGCCAAATAATGTTGTCAAATGGGCCCACATTTCAGTCATGATCGAGTCCTGTGATAATGATCATCACTTGCCAAATAAGAACCATCGTTGTGGTCCGAATCCGATATTCAAATGTGATAGTGCACTTCATTTTTGGGACTTTCCTCGTTACTTCTATTTCTTCTGGTTTTTAGTACAGAGAGACCGACCAAAAGTGAATGGCAAAACCGTAATTATAGCGCCGACCACAGTTGAAATTGGAACCCGCCAAAATCAAAAGTCAAAGCACAATCCGATGTGTCCGGGACCGAGACACTGCCACCTCAGCAAAATTCAAACCAGATCAACACACAAACAAAACCTGGCAAATAGTTAATAGAAAAAAATGGCAAAAGCGTGCATTTTGTCAATGAAAAAAATCGTGTTTATACAGTATATTTTTGTGTAAAATATGTATTTTTATAAAAATATTGAAATTATCTGTACGTTTAAGATATAATATTTTCTTGTAAATTCTTTGTAACTTAAAATTAATTGAACTAAAAATTTTAATTTCAAAATTTACTTATAAGATTAAAAAAGTTGTCTCCCGACGCGGGATGCTTTAGTCGAGATGGGCATTGGGGTGTTGGATGTGTGCCCGTTTTGTGGGATGGTAGGTTAAACGCCCTTAAAATAATTTTGTCATTTTATTTTTAAATATACATATTTTACACAAAAATATAAAAATCGAGTAGATTTTTATCATTTTCTCTAATTAATATTCATAGTAATTAACTGAGGTTTGACTTTTTAGTAGTAACCAGTTACTTACGGTTAGTGTGAAAAAGAAGTCACAAGACACACGTGCTCACTCGGGTGTTAGTCACGTGCTTCGTCTTATCTCAATTACGGCGACAGTCCCAAATGACGAAGCAAATGAGAGCGAAGCGCGAAGTAACAACAGGCGCATAAATTTTTGTGTAGCGGAAAAGCCAATACGTCGTCGTTTTGAGCCTCCGCCCCGAACCTTCCTCCTTTATATGCCCCAAAGCAACGCGATTCCAAGACAAAGCTCAAGCGTGAAGAAAATGGTGACGATCTCGAAGCTGTAGAGAAGACGAAGAAGAAGAAGGTCTCTCCGAGCTCTGGCTTCTCGATTCTCTCTGGAACTCGATAGCTAGGGTTTTGGAGGGAAATGGCGGAGCAGAGGAACCGGTGGAACTGGGAAGTGAGCGGGTTCGAGCCCAGGAAGGGTTCGTCCTCTTCTCCTTCCACGGCGTCGTGTGAGAGTGACGAGTACAGGCCTCGCGCGCCTCTGGTTCGGAGGTACTCGATCTCTGCGGGCTCGGTTCTGGAGCATTCCGAGGCCACGAAGCACTCTCTCGCCCCCAAGCTGCAGCGTCTGAAGGAGAAAGTTGCGGTAGTGCTCATCGCTTTCTCGTTTCTATAATCGATCTGTTTTTGTTCGAATTGTGTGGTTTTGGGGCTCGATTAGCTGTGATTTTGAGAGATCAGTGGTTTTTGGTGGGAAATTGGTGGCAATTTAGTGGAAGATGGATAGTTGGTAGTGGAAGTGTAAGGTTTAAGTGTTGGTGGGAGTGAGCTTCAGTGAATGTAGAGTTTCAGTTTTGCAAAGTGGAATCAATAGAGAGAAGTACGTATAAGTTTATAGTAATGCTATGGAAAGTGAAAGTATGGGTGTAAATGGTTCTTCGGCAAGTGGAATATAGGTCATTGAATGGAAAATTTATGTATTAACTGTAATTTTGAGGGATCAGTGGTTTTTGGTCGAAAATTGGTGGGAATTTAGTGGATGATCGATAGTTGATAGTGGAAATGAAAGTATAAGGTTTAAGTGTTGGTGAGAGTGAGCTATAGTGAATGTAGAGTTTCAATTTCGCAAAGTGGAATTAGTAGAGAGAAGTATGTATAAATTCATAGTAATGCTATGGAAAGTGAAAATTTGGGTGTAATTGGTTCTTCAGCAAATGAAATATGTGTCATTGAATGGAAAATTCATGTATTACCTGTAATTTTGAGGGATCAGTTGTTTTTGGTCGAAAATTGGTGGCAATTTAGTGGATGATCGATAGTTAATAGTGGAAGTGAAAGTATAAGGTGTAAGTGTTGGTGGGAGTGAGCTATAGTGAAGGTAGAGTTTCAGTTTTGCAAAGTAGAATCTGTGGAGAGAAGTATGTATAAATTTTTAGCAATGCCATGGAAAGTGAAAAATTGGGTGTAAATGGTTCTTTGGCAAGTGGAATATAGGTCATTACATTGGAAATGCATGTATTTTATCTGATTGATAATCCATTTCGTTGTAGCTTGCAAGAGAAGATTACATGGAGTTGCGGCAGGAAGCAAATGATTTACAAGAATACTCGAATGCGAAACTTGATCGAGTTACCCGTTATCTAGGTGTTCTTGCTAACAAAACCCGTAAGCTAGGTGAGGAGTTGATTTCCTCTGCATACTGTGGTTCAGGAACCGAACTAATGGTTAACCTTATTTACATGTTATGGATGCTAGTATATATAGTCTACTTGACAGTGCACGATTCTTGTGATTTTATTTCATCTATTGTACAGTACGCTCCTGAAAAATGTTGCAAATTTGTGGACTTAAATAAATCTCATAATATACCTATCTTCATATTTTATTTGCACATGTTGGTGTTGTTGGGTCATGTTGATGGAATCTAGACTCATATTAATGTCAGATCAAGCTGCTCTTGAAACTGAGGCTAGGATTTCCTTACTGATGAATGAGAAGAAACGGTTGTTTAATGACTTGTTGACAGCTAAAGGTACTCATACAGTCATACTCTCTTATTCCATTTTCATTGTATCTCTCTCTCCCTCACACACATACACGCACACACAAACAAACAATAACACACTTGCATAGACCAATTGATTGAAAAGGTAGTGAAGGCAGTTGGCCTCTCTAAAATTCTTAATTTTCTTTAAAATGTAAGTTTTTTACTCCTTACATTTCCAAGCTATTTTAAGAACTGTATATTTTCCTCACCGAAGAAATCTCCTGGATCTGTCCCTCCATGCATGTGCTCATAGTTACCGTTGTCTCTTTTTTCATCACGTGCTTCACAGAGCTTGAATACCTCTGGCTACAATATTTTTAAATAACTTAAATGTTCTTTTTCAGGAAACGTGAAAGTTTTTTGTCGTACGAGACCATTATTTGAAGATGAAGGTCCATCAATAGTTGAATTTCCTGATGATTTTACTATCCGTGTAAATACTGGTGATGATTCTCTCTCCATTCCAAAGAAGGAATTCGAATTTGACAAGGTTTATGGACCTCATGTTGGACAAGGTGAGCATTAAGCTCTTATCTATCCATCTTAATTGTCGCACATCATGTTTGTATTGTTATCACTCAACCTACCTTGACGTATATGGGCCTTTTCTCCTTGCAGCTGAACTCTTTAGTGATGTTCAGCCACTTGTGCAGTCAGCTCTGGACGGATATAATGTTTCCCTCTTTGCCTATGGACAAACAAATTCAGGAAAAACACACACTATGGTTACTCTCTCTCTCCTCCCTCCACTCTCACACATATATCAGTATCTATGTTTAGATGTGCACTGTTATTTGTAATTATGGTTTTTCCCTGCATATTCACGTTTATATGGATTTATCCGTGCACTAATTCTGCTGCATAGCAAGCTTGTTTGTGCTGAAGGCCCTCATCAATATGGGAGTTGTGTTTTGAACAAGAAAGCTACATTACATAAAACTTAAGATTTCTCTTTCTATTTTGGCATTTCTTTATCCAAGGATCAACTCAGAAATACTTACTCTGGATGACATCAATCATGATATCTTTCAGTTCTTCATTATGTACTATTTCATGCTCTTATAAGTATATGAATAGTCTTGTTTAATTTTTTTCCTCTTAAAAATATATAAATAAAACAAATTCTACCATGTTATTTTAATTTTAAATTCAATTATAGTACCCATAAGATAGTCTGTTTGACATAATTTCACAATCCTCAGGAAGGATCTTCTCATGACCGTGGTTTGTATGCCCGCTGTTTCGAGGAGTTGTTTGATTTAGCTAACTCAGATGCAACTTCAACTTCTCAATTTAATTTCTCTGTAACAGCGTATGAGCTCTACAATGAACAGGTTCGACAAGTCTCACCCTTTAGCACAACGGCTCTCCCTCTACCTGTTAAAATAGCTCTTATAGATGATTCTGTTGGATCCTAATGTTAGCACAGCATCATATGATATTCTGATATAGACCACCTTTCATGTTGAACAGACGAGGGATTTGCTTTCAGAATCAGGAAGGAGTTTACCAAAGATTAGCATCCGTTTTCCAGAATCTCTTACAGAATTTGTGCAGGAAGCAGTCGATAACCCATTGGACTTCTCTAGAGTTTTAAAGGCTGCATTTCAGAGTCGGGGAAATAATATCTTAAAGTTTAATGTTTCACACATGTATGGTCCAAACCTCAATCTTTCTCTTGCATGTCATTATCATGTGCTTTTTTTTTCCTTTAGAACATTTTACCCTCGCTCTCTTCAAGTATTATTGCACTGTTCTTAGAAAAGTTGAGATATATGTACTATGTATCTCATTATCCATAGCTTCTTGTCATACCTTTGTCAGGATCATCACAATACATATACACTATAACAATTCAATCACTGGAGAAAATTTGTATAGCAAACTCTCTCTCATTGACTTGGCTGGAAGTGAAGGAGTAATTACAGAAGAAGACAGCGGGGAGCGTGTGACAGACTTGCTGCATGTTATGAAATCACTTTCAGCGTATGTTGCATTACAGTAGCATTGTAGCGATATATAGTCTTTCTGCTTGCTTGCAAGCACTGAATAAATTTATAAACTTATTCTATATATATGTCTGTGTTTATGTGTAGTTGTAAGCCCCCAGCAAAATAAATTTCTCGTATATATGGTGTGTGTGCTCTGGCTTGCTTTCAAGTCCCAAAACTAAATAATGGTCTCCTTTTCTCATCTAGTGTTTTCTTATCAACTCCTTTCCTCTTCTAGTGTATAAAAGCTTTTTGTGTTAGATTCTTGATTGTTTCTGTGTGGCTATGCTGGACTATGTTCTCACTTCATTTAAGCTGTGCATGTAGATTGGGAGATGTTTTGTCTGCCGTGACATCAAAAAAGGATGCCATTCCTTATGAAAATTCAGTGCTTACAAGAATGCTTGCAGACTCAATAGGTATTCATTTCACTTTTATCTGTTCCACTCATTTGAATGCAGCATGGATCACATCTTTGCATAACTTTATCTTCTTACTGCAGGTGGAAGCTCAAAAACCTTGATGATAGTTAACGTGTGTCCAAATGTTTCAAATCTTAATGAAACGTTATCATCTCTAAATTTCTCATCCAGAGCTCGAAATGCTGTCTTAAGCCTTGGAAATCGTGATACGATAAAGAAATGGAGAGATGTTGTAAGTTCTGTTCAGTCCTATAATATAATTAGTATGTTTTCAGTACAACTTGTACTCTCTCTCTGAGTATAATGTTTCTATCACCTTGTCCCTTATCCTATGTTTCCTTCTGCTAAGAAAAACACTTACTTTATTTTATATAAAACAAAAAAGTCACTGTTGAGAGGAATGGACCTCATAGTAAACTGAAGGGAGACCACCAGAAAATGAGGTATATGCAGAACATGATTGTTGATTATAAATGGTTGGAACACATATTTCCTCCAAGTTGAAGCTAGGAACTACTTTGAGGATCTTTGTTCTTTCCTTTATTGCTCGTTTCCTCCCTTTCACACGAACTTGTTTGCTGGAATTATCAGATATGCCTTTTTAGCATATTATATTTTTGCATTTCTTTGCTAAAGAATGTAAGCACATTTCTGAAGTGTAAGTCCTTTTCAACTGAAGTGTTGATTGTTATGATTTCATAGGCAAATGATGCACGCAAAGAATTGTATGATAAGGAAAAGAAAATCCAAGATCTGAATCAAGAGTTTTTAGGGTTAAAACAAGCACTTAAAGAATCAAATGATCAATGTGTTCTGCTGTTCAATGAAGTTCAGAAGGCCTGGAAAGTTTCACTCACACTACAGACAGATTTAAAGGTTTGGAAACTTCATTAATTTGGTATATATTTTCTTCCGTGTTAGAGTTATCAATCTCCATTTTGTTTTCATTTCCTCTTTGTTGAAATCAGTTAAATCCTTGGTTTGTGGTCTGTGGATTGAAGTTTGGTCAAATGGATTTCCACCTTCCCAGAAAAAGTACCAAGTGTACAGCCCTTGTATAATTTTTTATCACTTGGTAGCCAAATTAGCTTCATTTCTTCAATTCACTTGACCTTAAACTGTTAATTAATTTGTTCTGGGGCAAAAGCTCAAAGTTATTGATTTGATATCTTACAATCATCAGCATGTATAGCATAGACTAGCAGAGAAATGTCCACACACAAATTTGTACTGTTAAGTAATAAAGTTCCAATACGTCAAAAAGAGAAAATATAGCTACATGAGGGGAGTGTTACATGGCCTATCTGTCGAGCCCTTGCTCACACATGAAGGGAAGAGTTAGATTATAAAGACCACCACATTGGTCGAAAAGCAAAAATAGAGCTACATACTATAGACGTAAGAGCCACACCCAACTAATGGGTTGACCTTTTAGTATGGGAAGCTGAAGCCCACATATGTAGCTCAAAGTTACGTTGTCTGTATGCTTCTTTAACATAGATTGTAATGTCACTTTTGCATATAAATTAATAAGCCATTTGGTTGTTATTTTCTGATGCAGTCAGAGTATATTATGCTTGAAGAGAAGCATAAGATTGAGAATGAACAAAATGCCCAGCTAAGATATCAAGTTGCTCAGCTGCTACAGTTGGAGCAAGACCAAAAGTTGCAGATACAACAGCAAGATTCAACAATTCAGACCTTGCAGGTTAGGCCACTAAGAAGAATTGAGAAGAATCTCCATGGCTGAAGTTTTATACTATGCATTATTACCATAATTTAACCGGGGTTTCCCTACCATTTTACCTTTTATGCTGCAGGCCAAAATAAAAAGCATCGAATCACAACTCAATGAAGCCCTACATTCTCGTGAGACAAGGTCGATTGTTTCAGAATCAGGAGCTGGAGTTCTGTCACTCTCCAAGGCAGCTGGTGATGCATTGGATTCTTCATCAGTAACGAGGAAACTTGAAGAGGAACTCAAGAAACGTGATGCACTTATTGAGGTATGCTATTTTAGAAAATCTAGACAAGTGAGTTTTACTATTTAAATGGTGGTTTTAAAAGATGATTCATGATTTATTGTTGAGTAACCGTGGCTTTTACTTGTTCAACTATCAAAGAATAGGAATCTTCTAAGAATTTATGTGGTTTCTGTGTCTCGCTTCTTATTTCTGCATTGGCATGGCACATGGGCTTTAAAGAAAATAATGGAAACATAATTTAATAACATAGCGTTCTGGATTGTCTAGAGTTCTTTGCTACTAAATTTGTTTTTGGGTATGCCTCAGAGTCAAATGGTCAGTCAAGAAACACTATTTGCAATGATACTGATCCTGATAGAATGTTTCCTTTTCTTGATTAAATTTTTGGTTACATATATAGGATTATAATTTATAATTGATGTTGAGACACTAATTTGGGAGCATGATTTCACCTTTTCAGAGACTTCATGAAGAAAATGAGAAATTGTTTGACAGATTAACAGAGAAAGCATCTCTAGCCCAACCTCCCCAGGTAATTTATTTTCTTCATGTTTGAATAATTATTTTTTGGATGTATTTCGATGATATGTATATATCTAATTGTTGGAAATTAACATGTTCCAGTTATATCACATTTATGCTCTAGTCGTTCCACACATTAGGGCACAACCACACAATTTAGACTCAAATTGATACTAACCAATCAGGATATGTTCATATCCTACTATAAGTCAACTCTTGTACCTATAATTATGTAATTCTGCTTAAAGTTTTCAGTTTTATAATGTCTGATTCTTGCTATTTGTTATCTTTCTTTCCAGACGTCTAGTCCTGCACCTAGAAAACCAGTGAACAATAAACCACAGGACCTTGGGCGGTATAATTCGTAGCTGATATGATTACTGCCATTTCCTGTGTTTCTTTCTGGCATATATTGTAAAGCAATTGTTACTTACTGAACTCTGTTGGTTCTTTTGTTCAGGACTGACGGTAATATTTACAATGAAGGGCGTTCTTCGGACCTTGTTCCTTCATCCATGCTGGAAGATAAGACTACTGATGGCACAGTTGCTTTGGTCAAATCTGGCCCCGATAAAGTTAAAACAACTCCTGCTGGAGATTATCTGACTGCTGCCCTGAATGACTTTGATCCAGATCAACATGACAGTCTTGCTGCCATTTCTGATGGAGCAAACAAGCTCTTGATGCTGGTATAAGCTATATGGCTGGTTTAATAATCAGTCTGTATTTGATGACCATTATTATTTTTGCTATTACTAAATAGAAACTTCTCAACTTTTCTCCATGGCACATTTATGGTGATTTAGGCAAGTAATTAATATGCATTATAATCTGTATTTTAAAATTTCAGGTTTTGGCTGCAGTTATTAAAGCAGGCGCTTCTAGAGAGCATGAAATACTTGCCGAAATTAGAGACGCTGTTTTCGCTTTTGTTCGTAAAATGGAGCCGAAGAGAGTAATGGATACTATGCTTGTTTCTCGTGTAAGGATTTTGTATATAAGATCTTTGCTTGCTAAATCACCCGAGCTGCAGTCCATCAAGGTAACAGAAGAGTACATTCCTCCACTCTTCCATAACACCCTCTCTTGTGTGAGAATATATGCTTTGTTTATGTAACCTTAAATTCGTTCTTTTGATTCACAGGTTTCACCAGTTGAGTGCTTTCTTGAAAAGGCTAGTACTGGACGCAGTAGAAGCTCCAGTAGAAGTAGCAGTCCGAGAAGATCTCCTGTGCGCTATGCTGATAAGCATATCCAAGGCTTTAAAGTGAATTTAAAGCCAGAAAAGAAGTCCAAATTTTCGTCAGTTGTTATGAAGCTACGAGGAATCGATGAGGTAGCTTGCTTATATAGTTTGTTTATTTGCCTTCTTGCTAAGGTTTATAGAGCTCTTTGGATCTTCATCCTGAAAGTTTATACCCACCCAGTGTTCTAAAAAAGGCTAGGCACTAGTCGTCGGGCAGATATGGCCCCTGGGGACTAATCAGGGATTAATCGGACTAGTCGAGGATCTTTTAGAATACTGGGATTAAGTGTTGAAAGATTCTAGGGAAATGTGCAGATAACTATCTCCAACTTTACATCATTTCCACTTAGCTACACCTAACTATGATTTGGGTCATTCAGCTACACCCAAGTTTCATAAATTCCCAGGAAAATATTTAAATTTTAAAGTGAAAAGACAAAAATGCCCTTTGTGCAAGGTTGATTTCTATTATCAGTTTCTTCGTGTCGTAAAATACGCTTGTATTTTTTTATCATAATGAACTCAAATGTGTAGGACACATGGAGGCAACATGTTACTGGCGGAAAGCTTAGGGAGATAACAGAGGAAGCCAAAAGTTTTGCAGTTGGAAATAAGTCTCTTGCTGCTCTTTTTGTTCATACTCCTGCCGGTGAGTTGCAGCGTCAAATCAGATCGTGGCTCGCGGAGAATTTTGACTTTCTTTCTATCACCGGGGACGATGTTCTTGGCGGGACCACGGGTCAGTTAGAGCTTCTCTCCACCGCAATTATGGACGGTTGGATGGCCGGACTTGGTGCTGCAATGCCTCCCTATACTGACGCTCTTGGACAGCTCTTATCCGAGTATGCAAAGAGGGTCTATAGTTCTCAATTGCAGCATTTGAAGGTACATATTGCTCTTTGACAGAACTCAATATTTAATACCCCATCAAGGTTATTAATAATTAGTGTTTCAAGTGCTTGTTGAGTGGGTCGGGCTTACAATGTGGATCAATTCACTAATTTAAAAAAAATATCGAACCTCTATCTATCGGTTTAGGCTTTTAGGCGGGTCGGGCTTTAACATGGTATCAAAGCTTGGTGTCGGATCTAAATGTACCCTAATCACCATTATGTTTCGGGCCAAAGGGGCCTGTGGTCACGTGTTAAGCCTCTATGAGATTACTCGGCTTGCATGTGACGAGAGACGGGGTTTTAAGTCCCATATCGAAAGGATGTGGATCAGTTCACTGATTTAAATAACAAATCTGAGCCTCTACCTATAGGCTATAACCAATCACATAAACTCCATATGGAAACTGTTTTCGTACCATTCTGTAAAACTGATTACCCCTCAATATTTGGATTGTTTTTTTTTGTCTTATCTTACATTTGATTGTTGGATATTTTCTAATTTATGTATTCATTTTTAGGATATTGCTGGCACATTGGCAACTGAAGAGGCAGAAGACACCACACAAGTAGCAAAGCTACGATCAGCTCTCGAGTCTGTTGATCACAAGAGGCGAAAGGTATTTTTATTATTGTTCGCCGTTCCTTTCTAAGAATTATTTTTTTCCTTTATCAGTTGTAGTTTATTATGAGTAATTAGTTACAGACAGCAACATTATCCAATAGTTGGTTAAAAGATAAAAGAAGAGAACTTCAAACAAAAATGAACTGCTGGGAGATTGAAAGCTTGTACCCAGAAAGCAAGGAATGCACATACCATATATAGTCAAAAGTCCAGCTAAATATTGAATGGTAATTGTGCAATATCTGGATGTCTTTTTTATCAGCAAAAAAATAATTTATTAAAAGAGAGAGATCCTGAAAAGGGGTCAATAGGGATGGTATTGGGGCGGGTTTGGGGCAAATTTAATGATCTCCGTCCCCAATCCCATCAGGTTCGGTGATTTTTTCTCTCTATAGGATGGCAAAGGGCAGGTTCAGTGATCCCTGCCCCTACCCTATCAGATCGGAGACCCTATATCCCCGTCGGGTTCGGGGACTTTTGCCATCCCTAGGGTAGGGAGCAACAAACTTGAAACAGCAATATCTGGATGACTCGTATTTGTTGATTCTATACACTGAGTCTAAATATGTGCCGGGCATATTGTGACATTACCCTTGTTTCTATAATCAGATTTTACAACAGATGAGAAACGATACGGCTTTACTAACACTGGAAGGCGGTACTTCCCCGATTCGGCATCCATCTACCGCAGCTGAAGATGCGCGATTGGCCTCTCTGATTTCTCTAGATGGCATTTTGAAGCAAGTCAAGGTACTCGCCTCTTCTCCAAGTTATTTTTCTCTTTTGCATCTTTCTTGATCGGGTTATGGTTAAATAGTTATCGAGCACGGTTATAAATAACTGAACAGGAGGTTGTGAAGCAATCATCGGTAAGAACCTTGGGTAGAAGTAAGAAGAAAGCACTGCTCGAAACTCTGGATGAACTCGAAGAACGCATGCCTTCGCTTCTTGACATCGATCACCCGTGTGCTCGGAGGCAAATTGGCGATGCTCGTCGTGAAGTTGAGGTACTTCTGCTAATTTATTTCCTTTTCTAAAATAAAGTACATTAAATCTAAGTAATATTAGAGAAAATCTCATTTTTAATAGAGTTGAATATACACGTTTTTCACTTAACCACAATTGGTTCGAGAGTTTATTTAGAGGTCAGTATACTTTGTTTTCGTTTCACTTTACTTTAACTCCATTAGATTTCTATTTATTATAAAATGACAGTGTTGTAAAAATCGCTAGGTGTTAGTCGGTCGGAGAGGTCTTCTAGGGAATAATCGAGGATTAGGTGTGAATTTTTACAACATTGTGAACTGGCCAAAATACTCTATAGCTTTCAGATTTTCAAAACCATGTCATCCCTTCCTTTTCTCCTACCGATAGGATAGGTTAATTTTCCCACTCATTGACTTCATATGACTTTGAGGTCTTCATATTAATTATAGTCGACTTCCATGCCTCTCCAAAAGCCAAATCTCGTGCAATTTAGTGCTCGTTTGTCAGGCAAAAGTCATGTCGAAGTTGTTTCCAGCAGCAACTTCAAAAAAATGTCACGTACATATATGTTTAAGTCGTAAGGAACTTGATTTTTATCGTATTCCCGACAGTCAATCCCCGAAGAAGACGATCGCCTGCAAGGAACATCACGTCAACCCGGAACCGAAACCGACGTGGCGCAGTGGAACGTCCTGCAGTTCAACACGGGCTCCACAACCCCGTTCATCATAAAATGCGGCGCCAACTCACAGTCAGAACTCGTCATCAAGGCCGACGAGCGTGTTCAAGAACCTAAAGGTACCGAAATAGTTAGGGTCGTGCCGAAACCACCCGTTTTAGAAAACATGAGCCTGGAAGACATGAAACGAGTGTTCTCCCAACTCCCTGAAGCGCTCAGCTTGCTCGCCCTCGGGAAAACTGCAGATGGGACCCGAGCCCGGTACTCTAGAATTTACCGGACTCTGGCAATGAAGGTTCCGGCGCTACGGGACCTGGTCGACGAGCTCGAAAAGGGCGGAGTGCTAAAAGATTTCAGGTCATGAACAAATTGTGTGGTTTGTCTATATTGCTTCTTTCCTCGGCGTCGTTGTAACTTATTGTGTGGTTTTTTTTTGTGGCAGTGAGTATGTGCATTTTTTATGTATCTTAAACTAAATAATTTTTTATTTCTTGTACTCTAAGGTATTATAGCTTTGAATTTTATGTCTGAATTGTTTTTCCTTTGATCTGTTATTTTGCAGCAAGATTTATAATTCAAAATACATATAGCTTGTGATAGTGACATGTAATATTTTTCATCCTCGGTTTCGTAGTCACTCTTTCAAGGATCAAATAGAAATAGAAGTAGACAACATTTGGTCCGAAAATGTGCAAAGAAACCAATAACACGTGAATTTAAGTAAGATCTTGAGATAAATAAATAGGTACATTTTTCAAATGAAATTGGTTCAATTGATAGTCAAATTTATCCTAGTAGTAAAAAATAATGAATTTAGTTCGATTGATTGTCAAAATTCGTAGTTGATTGGTTGTGATATAAAAATAATAATATTAACTTGTGAACTAGTACTTATTATGTGAAATATCAGTCACTTTACTCACTATTTATTTATTAATTAATTATCTAAGTATATTAAGTTATATGCACCATGCATTTTTTATTGCTTCACCTCTTTTAAGGCTATAATTGTATCTTCATGTTATCATAAAGTAAAATTAAATTGTGTCGTATATAGCAATAAAATGATTTTGGTGTAATCACTTTCGTTTTTTTAGTTCGTCTAATTACTGATATCGAGCTCTAAATATTTTATTTTTACATAGACTATTATTTGACCATTCAATAATCTCGTTTTCGATTCCGCAGGCAAAAAGTATAGCTTAACTAGAACTGCAATTTGCTATGGACTTATTTCACATTTCTTCCGTTTTATAGCACAAATTAAATTTTTTTATCTGAGGTCATCAATGTGAAAAGACGGAAATGCCACTGCCGAAAATAAAAACGACTTCGTCGTATCTCATTTTTGTGCCGCGGCAATACCAGACCACAGTGGTTGCCTCCTCCGTCAAAGCTCTTCTTCTCCGTTTCCGAGATCTACGAAGCTATGAACTAGCTCAGGCTCAGAGAGCCAGGCTAGGGTTTTAGAAAATGTCGTCTTCAACATCGTGCTCGAGATTGTCAATTGTCGCAGTAGCTGCAGTGATCGTTCAAATCATCGGCCTCTCGCTCTTCGTCTCCGGCTTCTTCCCCGTCAAGCCCGCTCTCTCCGGCGTCAGGTGAGCTTTTCGTATCCTCTGTTTGGTTCCCGAGAATCGGTAGAGTTGGCGAATTGTTGAAACAGTGGTGACAGATTGGCTGAATTCATAGTTTCTGCGTGTTTTGTGACTGGAATTTCTGAATTGTTGATTGTGGTTTGTTCGTTGTTGGTGATGCTAGTGGTCCGGAGAGTTTTCGTGCGCCTTGTAGCTCGGATGAGAATCAGAGCGAGGGAATGCTGCCTCCTGAGCAGCTCAGAGTGCTGTATGAGGTTCGTTGTTTGTTTCCTTGCTGGTGTTTTTGCTTGTTTCGTTGGTTAGAGAGTGATCAGTTTCAGATTTGAAACTGATAAATTGACAGTGGTTCACGTACTGAGCTGTTTCTGATATGCTGAATGAGACCTGGATTTGGTTTTGGATGATGTATGATGTAAAAACTAAATCCTTGCTTTTAATTTGAAGTTGGAACTAGTTTTCTGGATTTACGGATTTTAAAGTTTTTGTATCCATCTAGCTCTTATTATTTGGCCGCAAGCTTGATTATTGTATCAACTAGAATGGATGTGAAATTAAATTGACTAATGCTATCACAAGTAGCTGCAATTATATTTTCATTGGACTGCCAAATGAATATTTGGTATAAATAATATATTGACTGTGTTTTTGTGCTATGATATCCATATCCAGTTCCAAGGCTGTTACATAATGCTGGATTAACTGAAATTGTTTTATTAAGACTGAGGTGAATTGGCACAAATGTTGCTGTTGCTGTTGTTATTGATTATTAGCAATAGGATGTTTAAAGTTTTGGTTTACTTTTATGACAAAAAAAAGTTAGGATATTATAGTGGGGAGCTTACTAATCATTCCAAAATGCTACAATTTACTGGAGTATGCTGCTAATTATAGATGACAAAGTTGTGCTCTGTATTGAATAGGGGGGAACTTTCCAACAGTATCTTCTCGGCACCATGCAATATAATCTGTCATATATATCTCTCTAACTAACTCTATAGATATTAGGTTTTTCTTCACGACTAAACATAATTTGGTTGAGAAGGTTCGGGGATCATCTCAGCGTTTTTCGTAGACAGCAAATTGATTATGTGTTTATGATGTAGGAACTATCAGGGATTCCTCCTTCGTTCGATCGTCTAATTTTAATGGTAAGGTTGGCTTCAAACATATGTATAATACAGTGCTGTTTTGTTGACCAATGATTTTTGGTTGTTGTTTTTGCTTTGTAGAAGATAAGTTTCATTTCTTCATATAACCATGTCAGTTTAGGTTATTGATGGCCTTCCAGCAGAATTTGTTCTTGGTAAAGATGATCACCCTCCATCCAAGGCACTGATGGAAGCTATGCCATATACTCAATCACTGTTAGCAAATGGAATGGCAATTGGCTATCACGCTAAGGCAGCGCCTCCGACTGTTACAATGCCTCGTCTGAAGGTAGAGGCCGTGGTCTTTAATATGCACAGAGAAAAAGGTTCCATGGAGATAATCATTGTGCCTCACTTGGTTGTTTGACGTTTTCTGGTTGCAGGCTATGGTTTCTGGAGCAGTTGGAGGATTCTTGGATGTAGCTTTTAATTTCAACACACAAGCTTTACTAGACGATAATCTTCTTGGTTAGTTCCCAGTCATGTTAGAACTTGTTAGAGGCTACATCAATAATTTATCTATTATACAACTTAGTTGTTTTTCAATACCACAGACCAGTTTTTTAGGATTGCGTGGAAAATGGTGATGCTTGGTGATGAAACATGGCTTAAGTTGTTTCCAAGAGTATTCCAAAGGCATGATGGTGTCAGCAGTTTCTATGTAAGCCTTCCATGCTAATGACACATTATCATCATCTAGTTTTTAGTAATTGAGCTTTGTAATTAATTCCCCCACTCCCATTTGCGTGCCCTTTCTTTTATATCTATGGATGTATCTTCAAGAGTTTATTAGTGCATCGTTTCAAATTACCAATTTTCTCTTGTTTCTCTATTCAGCGTGGTGAAACCTTACTGATGATCCATCAAAAAAATAAAATAAAATAAAATAAAAATTAGATGGATAGCCATTGCATTTTGAAGTCAAACTGCTGTTTGCTATCTAATGTTTGATCACGTAAAAATGCATTATTTATGTTTAGGAGAATCTTGCATTTTGTATGATTTAATTGTACTACTATCTTAGAGCCGCTTGTTAACCTTCTTTTTGCTACAGGTTAAAGATACTATACAAGTGGATCAAAATGTTTCTCGCCATTTGGAAGATGAGCTGAGCAGAGATGACTGGAATCTTATGGTCAGTTTTTATTACTTTTGTAGGATGTATACGCATTCTGTATCTTTCTATTTGTAGGTCTACTTGGGATTGTCATCATACTTCTTTTGTAGCTGAGTTAGTGCATATGAGCCTAATCATACTACTGTTCTATGTGGAATGCTAAGAGTTTTTAGCACTTAAGGCATACTCTTGGCATATATAGTCCACGTAACGCTTCAAGGTGAACCTAGAGAATTTCTTCATTTAACCTTGAAGTAGTAAGATAAGAGTTCATAAAATTTTCTTTTTCTTCTTGAATTTCCTCTACAAAAGCTATACACGTCTGCAAGATTTTATGTACAAGAAGAATTCTATTTTGTATTGTTAAGATTCTGCACCATGACATTAACCTCTGTCCTATTAGCATATTTAATTATTTCACTAATTTTTACTTGTGCTGAATCAATCCTTCAGATACTTCATTATCTTGGCTTGGATCATGTTGGGCATATTGGTGGGCGCAATAGGTAATGAATTTGTTCAGTTACAATGATCTTATCATATGATATTTTTTGTTATACGTGTTTGTATTCATTTGAATGTTCGTACAACTATTTCAGCGTTTTGATGGTCCCAAAACTTAAGGAGATGGATGATGTTGTGAAGCGTATTCATTTGAGTACTATCCTGAAGGAGAATGACCGTCCTACACTTTTGGTTTGTACAACCTCCGTTTTTAGTATCTTTCACAAGCAAGCTAGTAAAGACTTTTGCATAGCCTTTGAATGCCATTTATGACATTATTGTATTAAAGATATACTAGAACTTCATAGATGATAAATTATCATCTTTCCACTCTGTTCTGCAGTCTTCATAATTGATACCACAATACTGGAAAAACGTTTCCCTGTACACAATCTGATGACATGTATCTCATGACATGTTTGATTGGCTGTCTTTTGTTTGTAGTCAGTTCTTTAGTAATTGACATACTACATATCAAAAAAATATCAGAAAAAGTAGGAGCATTCTTTTCGCAAACAAAGATGATTACATGTTCATTGAATAATAGTTCACAGTATATCTTGGTATTTCCCTGGCTCAAAATAGGGTCTTTCTTTGACAACGTGATTTTTAAGTATATTCATGTTTTGCTTATATGGATAATAAGTGCCATGTAGCTTTTCTAACAGTTAAATTCTGAAAAAGAAATATTACACTACCTAATGTATCTTTCTTTTTTATTCATGTAATATGCAGGTGGTAGTAAGTGATCATGGAATGACTGACAGTGGTAATCACGGGGGATCTTCATATGAAGAAACTGATTCCCTGGCTGTTTTTATAGGGTTGAGAAATCATATTTCAGACTATGCATCAGCCACACTAAACACAGCTCATCAGGTAAGCGCACACGTGAATAACTATACCAAATTAGAATTAAAAGCTTTTTAGAAACTGTAGAGTTTGTAGTAGACAATAACTTTTTGGCTTTTTTTCCTTTTTAGGTCGATATTGCACCAACACTGTCTCTCCTGTATGGAGTGCCGATTCCCAAGAACAACATTGGTGTGGTAATTTCAGAAACACTTGATTTTTTGACAGGTTAGCCTCTTTCTTATTCCTGTGTCTTCACATGCTTTGCACTTATATTGTGAATTTCTTATGGTTAATATTGTTTCCTTCTTGATGAATACAGATGACCAAAAACTAAGGGCACTGGAAATAAATTCCTGGCAGTTGCTCAGATTGCTTCAAGCCCAGTTACCTGGTTTATCATGTGGAAACTTCTTATGTGACGGACTTAGCGAGGATCAACCATTGAGCACAACCGAGTGCTATGGCAGTGTGGAGAAGGTGTTTTGTTGTTTATATTTCAATGCTAAAGTTCTTCATAGTTCCTGGAAGTCTAGGAAAGTATCTGGGTAGGTTTTAAAAATGTGAAAACATCTATTCTTGAAATAAGGTTCTGGAAGATTGACTGATGCTCATTTTTCTTTGTATTTTCGTGAGCAGGCTTAGTAGTAAGGAAGACTACAGAAGCACTGCGGCGGCATATTACAAATTTCTGAATACTGCTAGTGAGTGGTTATCACACCAAGTAACTGATGTATGCATACTCTCTCTTTCGGCATATGGAGTTCATTGCAATTACTCTATTTTAAAAGAGAGTCAACTTTTGATGATTGTTAATTTCTTTCCATTTAGTCCATTTTGTATTTGGTTTATCTTCTAATATGTTTTTGTTTTTCATTTCGTTTACGTGTAATTTATATCGCAGAAGCCCATTAACCAGCTTGCAGCTGGAGTAGTGGCAATGCTCCTCTCGTGTGCTATGCTGTTGAGCCTTATTCTCTGTCTGTGCAGAGATATTCACCTTGAAGAGAATAAATACCACTCCGAGTCGAGCAATGTGAGTCACTGGCAGTTTGATGAAACTTTTGTTTTGAGCGTTATCTTGATCCTCATTATAAGTATGGGCTCGAGTTCTATGGTTGAAGAAGAGCAATACATATGGCATTTTGTGACATCCACGTTGTACCTGCTACTACTGCGTAAAGCTCTACAGTCCCTCCAAGTAGAAAGAGTGATGGATACTCTAATAAGTTCAGTTAAGGTTCCAAGGGAAAAAGGACTTGTGATTTGTTCAATCTCTGTGCTTCTTGTTTCCGGAAGAATTTTGAGAGGTTGGCATCAAGGCGGTGTGAATTGGACTAGCCTGCCCGACATCTCCAAGTGGCTAGAACAGGTAGCGAGCCATCATCTAAAATCACTCCAGTTAGTCTCGGGACTCCTAGTGATGGGTTTCAGCTTGTTTGCTCTGTCCATGTTTAAATTGAAGGCAAGAATCATCGTTCTACCCGTGGGGCTCAGCTTTTTGATATCGGGATCGTTGATTTTGTATCATACGATGAAATATCAGGAGAGCATGTTCACATCGTCCAGTCATGGAGCTACCTTATCGGCACAAACAATCTATGCAGTCCTAGGTGTTTCCACTTTTGGAACCGTTCTATCATTACCATGGTTTATGCCTCCATGGACTTCTCGAGCTGTATCAAATCATAATACCTACCTGTCACCTGCTGTGGAGTTAAAAGATTCTCTATATGTGATCGGGTGGTCGTATATATCATGCTGGTGTCTTCTGCAGCTGTTACTCCAGCAACCAGTCAATTCCATTCCAGTGTTAATGCTTCTCATTCAAATCTTGGCCGTCATGATTTATTCTTCTTACAGCGGACCAAACAATAAGCAGCTCTTCGAGGTAAGTTACGGTTTATCTTGTTCTGATGAAATATTATTCTCCTTCCATACTAGATTGTTCTTGAATCGAATTTTTTTTAGGGTTTGTGTAAACAAACCATCACACGTGACGTGAGAGTTGAAGTTCAAGAAATTAGTAATATCCTGAAAGAACAAATAGGCGCGCTTTTAGCTATCATGGTTTATGGGTTTTCAAGTATCAGTTACTTGTTTATGTGTTGATAGAAGCTGAATAGGTATAATTTATATGTCAAATTGTTTGCTTGTAACATATTTTTTTGCTTTCTCGGGGATCCGAGATGGCAAGTGAATATCCGTTCCCATACCATTTCACCAAGTTGTGCGGTGGACACAAATGTTCTATATCTATGTTTGCTATGATCAGGTTGCTGCCAGTGCCATTGTTCTAAGACTCCCGGATACTTCCAAGAACCTGACCAAAAATTTTAATTTCTTAAAATATGCTTTGATATTGGTGTATTACTATACTAAAATATTGTTATATTTTTATTCGTGTGAATTATATTACGATTTCTCCCCGAGTTTTCAAAATTCCATACTTTTCGCCTCGCCGAGTTCTCCCTGATCCCGAGTTTTATAACCCTGGTTGCTACTTTTGTTCATTGAGAAATTAAGTTGGTTAGGCCTCTTATCATACACATGCTCCTAATTACTTTGGTACCTTTTCCCGGTAACTGCATTTCGGACCCTAATGCTGGCCGTTTTGTTTATTCTCTTAGGTCGCTACATTATATTATTTGGGAATGGCAGGCCATTTTGCTCTTGGAAACAGCAACACTCTAGCTACTATTGACGTTGCTGGAGCATTTATCGTACTCTCTTATTCCCAAGTTATTCTTATTCTGTTTCTGAAGTTTCACAATTCCCTAACTCCATCGACCCCATTTTACTCATTGCCAGGGCCTCTCGAGTCACTCAACATTCCTGTCTGGTGTCTTAATGTTCATCATCACCTATGCTTCGCCCATGCTATTTCTTCTCAGCATGGTGATGCATATCTCTATAAAGGGTGCGACTGGTTTTGTATCTGCCAAGGGTACGGATTCAGGACATGTCCTCAAGATGATGCTCGGGTTTCCTTGTCTGGTTCCGCTCGGCGTGAATTCCGTTCTGTTGACTGCGTACACCGTTTTACTGCTGCTGATGAGGAACCACTTGTTTGTTTGGAGCGTGTTCTCTCCCAAGTAAGTTGAATCGAGTTCATAGTATGTTGTTAAGTACGTAGATTGGTGTCAAGTAGCATTGCAGAATTGTTTATATTACTTCAAAAGAAAGTAGAGTCACTGCATTGTTCGCTTTCATTAGGAATAGCAAATATCCTTGAACCCGACAGGCCCAATCTGATAAGGTAGGGGATCACAAAATATGTCCCAAAGTCGCCACAGAAACAAAATATCTAAACTTTGTACCTCCAATTCAACAGGGTAAAGAACGGGATCACTAAATTCACACTGAACCTGCATGTTTGCATCCCTACTTCTGAGGGTATGTATATACATAAGAGAGTAATTAAATGAGAACCACCCTTTTGGTGTGTTCTACGAACTAGATAGTGCTCACGGTTCGTTGGAAGTTGGTTCACATTTTGTTTTGAAAGTGTGAATGCGCTTCGAGCAAACTTCCCAACGAAGTATGAAGTACTTTCCAAAGGTTCGTAGTCCGTACGATCATTGTAGTTCTACTTCTTGTCTGAACACTCCAGGAATGGCAATTTTTCTCCGTGGCGGTCATTTTTGCCATACCCACCTCGTCACCGATGGGATATGGGGAATTCCCGCTCCCCACCCGTCCCAAAATGATATTAAAAAAATATTTTTTTTGTGAAATTTGGTGTATTATCTTCATGGCGGAACTTCATTTGCTATGTCGTGTTATCAGTATTCTAACAAATATAAGGTGCGAGTTGGGCAAAGAAGGCCTTGTTCGAAGATTAACTGGATAAGTCAGATGATTTTTAGAACAATATATGATGTATATATATATATATATATATAGGTTTGTATCGATCTTCATATTAATGGGTTTGCTATTCTTCTCTTCTTCAGGTACCTCTACGTCTGCGCCACAACTGTGTGTGTTTATATAGGTGTCTCGATTGTAGCTGTTACTGTGCTCTATAACTACTCGGTTCTGTGTTTCCGGAGAACTCAAAAGGTCAGTAAATGACAACAGAGATGTAGCTTGGCTCACCCCTGATTTAATTCTTGATATTTGTGTTCTCAGGTGATACTGATACTGATTTTATTTTTTCAAATGCTACATTTTTTAGTTATATTCACATCAGAAGTGACAAGATAGAATAGAATTGAGAAAACATATGGATTATATATTTGCTGATTCGTCTTGGATATGCTAACAAACCAAAATATACAGAAAATAAATTGTAATGCATAACTTATTGTATTTCCTCAATTTATACCGATACATGTTACATGTTACAAAAATACAAGGAAGAGGCTTATTGGTTCTCTACTTTATTTTTTGATCTCAACTCAAACCAAAATTTAGAACAAAAACGTTCGAGTTGATTTATCACATAACAGCTCTTCCTAGTCAAAAGATTGGCCGAGACTAGAATTAGTGTCTCCAACTCTAGTTGTAGAATCTGTCTAACTCGATTGATTCAGTATACAAAAAAATTAAGGGTCAAAAACCTCTTACCAGCTGCTGCTCCATGCATACTCTGCATCCCCGCTCGAGTGCCTATGCGACGAAGATCCATCCAAGTTCGACGGAACATTGTAATGTTGGCCGAACAAATAATCCGAAAAATCTTCAGAGTTGCCAGAGTCCTTGGTGCTCGTCGTGGCGCAAGAACTCGCATCCGAAGAGCTGAAGAGAGAGGAGTTATCGCTCGATGAATCCACCCTCGGGATTCTTTGCACTGAATGGAATCTCCAATCATTTCGGTCAAACGGTGGGTTAGGGAAATCATTACTTGATTTGGGTCGGTTATTGGAAGGAATGGAGTTCCTTTTCTTAGGCTTATCGTCTTGAGTTACAACATTGTTACTCACCAAATATGGTGTTCGGGGATGCGGAGAGTGCCTGAAAGTAGAAGGATTAATCGGGGATTAATCGGACAATGCAAAGATTTTTAGAACACAACATACATATTATAGGAACTTTTATGAAACTTGGCGCCAAATGTTTTTACCTCGCATAGAGGAGCATGTAGGCACCTTGCATTAAGACAATATCCGCTTCCACAGGTATCACCTACATGGTCATAGCTAGGTTTCAGAAGATCACAACATGATCAACTCAACAGATTTATACCGTAAATTTACATTTTTATGGGTTGCGTTTTGGTCCACAGTTCAGAAGAAACAAAAACCAAAAGTGACCGGAACAATTTTTGGGTCCAACTCTCTAATAATTTCTCTTTCAAAATTAGTTTTGGATGCTCAATTAATATTTTCAAAAAAGTTGATTTTGTATGCATTTTGTATAAGTGGGCTGGGTCAAACCACAATGCGCCCAAATAATAGGACAACGGGTGGTACCAAAAAGCGACCATACTCATGCGATAATGAATATATTCAACAAAGAAATAGAGATAATCAAGAAACGTACCGTGCTGTCGTCAATCTTGAACCACTCCCCATGAAGATTCTTCACATAGCACACATAATGCCCCGAAACTGCAGCGTTCATGATATCCAAGTGAACTATAACAGCGTAGATACTATACAGGGGAGACTTATCATCGATTGTTCCGCTCATATATGGGGACATGTCGAGGACTTCGGGGTATCGAACCGACTTATTTAGTTTCTCGAAGTTATCAGACTGCAAGTGGAGCAAACCAATCATTAGAGTCTGAAAGGACTAGAAAGTTACATTCTTGCTATCAGAGAATTACCTGGAACCGCTTCAACACGATGGTTAGAATATTTGGCGCCTCCAATATTGTTAGCTTCTTTTTCGCTTTCTCGTAAGATTTGCATCTATGAGAAGAAGACAATAGACGCTAGGTGAGAAAAATAAACAACCTTATTGTACCAGAAATTGCAATTAATGTCTACAATATCAAACAACTAATGAGTGTATAGACAACCTGTTACAGTAGTATTTGTTCACTCCATCCAAGAGCTCGGTGGCGGTAAATTGTCGAAGAGCCTCTTCAAGAGTACTGATCTCCCCATCAATCTCGACAGTGAGATCCATCATCTGCTCGTGTCGCTCAGATTTGCCAAGGCACTTCCTGCACTTTATCTGGAGAATACAGTAATGGTATTCCGACAAGAGATTCATATTACTTCCACAGAATGATAGCATCAAGAAATTTTTTTTTTGTATAATGAAATAAAGTGGAAATTGCACAAAAATCACGGTTAACACAATTTTGCATAAAATGGTAAACGAAAAAAATGTTATTCACTGTTACTTGTACTAGTTTTGCATAGAACTAGAGTAAACAAAAAAATGTTGATAATCACATGGTTTAACTTATTTTTCGTAGCATTGTTATTGACAAGTCGTTAAATTTGAGAAGAGGGTGACAACACACCGTACTTTTTTATTTGGAATATATTTATTTTATAGGGCTAATTTAGACTTTCAACCTCAAATTTAACGACATTAATAGTAGTGCTACAAAAACTAAATTAACAGTGGTGATTATTCACACCTTTTTGTTTACCGTGGTTCCATGCAAAAACTATGCTAACCATGATTTTGTGCATTATTAAAAGTTGACGAAAGAGAGATTCATAAACAACCTTGGATTGAAGATAACCCCCAAAAGTCAGACCAATTAGAGTTGTTTCTTCCGCCACTGAGCCTACAATCCCAGCCTCTTTGAGGCAACTAGATTGCATTGTATCGACTGCATACCTGCAACATCGACAATTGAACTCCTAATTATTTGATCAGTTTGAAATCATATCAAACCCGACATATAAAATGAGAATACTCATCCGAACATGTTATAGGGGGGCTGACCTCAAAAACTCGTGAGCGTCTTCTTCAGTCCCTTGACCAAGATGACGTCCAATTTTTTCTATTTTGGACAGTATCCGAATCGGGGAGAGGGGGGACTTTCCTTCCTTTGCTTGACGAAGTAGGCACTCGAACTCACACATGAAACACCAACCCTTCTTTCGGCCTGGAAAAGAAAAATGAGACAAGCTTGTGTAAACAATTATTCAAATCATGAAACTACAAAGAAGCTGAGAAAAATGCTTACATGCTTTAGAATGAAGACCTTGTAGAAGATAAGAAGTAAGAGGTCGTGTAAATGACAGGCACTGAAGCACGGCATTAGCATAGCAGCTGTAGGAGTTACAAGAAAACTTTGTACTTATTGACATAGTAATGTCTCAGCAGAAAACTCATTTCTTAAGCTGAAAAGGTAACATATAATTATAATAATAAAGCCTTTGTTACAGAGCTAAAATTCATCAAATGAGGATTACATTTCCATATCAAAGGCTTATGTGGGTACATAACCAGAAATAGAAAACAAAGCAACAGTAATATATTATATATAACTCTCCTTATCATATTAGAAAAATATAGTAGAGAAGTTTGCCCAATAGTTAAGAAATATGATTATACTCAGATAGCAGGATTGGAAATTGTCCCCAAAATTAAATACAGATAAAAACGAAGTCCGTCTATACGGAGGAGTATAATTGAAATTCTAGCAACCAACATATTGACTAAAATGAGCCTATAGTTGCATTATTGTAGTGCATAGTTCCAATATCCAAAAAAAACGTCACATATATCTCAAGATATCAGCCGGGAAAAGTTTATTACCTGTTTCCGCAATTTATTAGGCCAAATGGACGTAAATCCACATTGTCATAAGAATAAAGTTTGACGAAGACTTCATATGGAAAAATAATCTAAGACACAAAAACAAAAGAGTATTAAATATGATTGATTAAATTGTAAGCTTCTCAAGGAAAAAGAAGTCATGGTATCGATCTAACCTTGCAATCATGTTTTTGGGCAATCTCATTCCCCATACCTAATTGGCGCGTCTTCACCTGTTTGGAGGCTCTAAACTGCTGTACGACTTTGCTGACTGACGTTTTCAAGCTATCCCGAGTAATTCGTGGCAAAACCGGTGTACTATCCATTTTTCTTGGCAAATCTTGACAACTATCAACTTTTGCAGAATTGGAACCCAATACCGTTTTAGATGAGCCATCGCCACAAGCGGTAAATGATGAGGCATCAGACTTTACAGAGCTGAAACTAGATTTAGTGTGTCCTCGAGTGGTAGAAGAGGAGCGATTGTGAGAGGCACCATGTGATGACGTGCGGTTTCTATCAGGCTCACACTGTTGTGAGTCCTTTTCTCTATCGTCAGACCTTGAACTCCTAAGCTTAGGGGCATGGGTTTGTCTTGTGGGTTTCCTATCACCCGATTCTGTTAGTTGGACATCATTTGGTACAACGTTCTCGTCTTTGTTGAACTCTGCTCCAAAGCTAGCCTTTGGATTAGAATAACTTGATGGTGCCTTGCTTAATTTATTGCCACGAGAACTACCACTGCCCAAGTTAGTTGAGTTTGATGAAGGTGGTTTAGATTGATGTGACTCGTTAGCATTAGCACTCGTACCAAAACTATCAGCTATGCAGGAAACATCGCGGGATAATTCACTTCGATGTAAGGATGAGTTATTTGTAATAGGTTTACCATCATCATCCATCGCCAATGTTGCTTGCTTGCTCGAGTCACTTTCGTCACCTAAGCGCATATCAGCGGTGGGAGGGTAACATTCGTCCTTGTGGCCTTGTCTCCAATGAAGAATCTGACACTTACCCGAACTACAAAAAAAAACAATATGCAAGTGAATGTCTAACTCTGTCACTGACCTTCAACAATTGTATGCATATCCTAATTATTTCGACCAAAAACACACTTACCCCAAAACAATTCTAGAGATCAATTGAGCCATCAGAGGTGTGTATGACTCAATAACATTACTGTTTGAGTTCAAAATCATATGAATTAATTAAACCATTACAGATAGAGAATATGATTGGCTTCCATAAATGTATTGTCATTATACCAATCTCCACTGAAGTTGTAGACAACAGCTCATTTTTTATGGACTCTATATGTCAAAGGAAAGCACATCCTTGTCCAATGGAGAATCTATTCAACTTGTGAAAACTCAAGAGATGCTATGTCTATCTACTTCTCAACACTAGGGAATTACATTTACATCTCATTACTGTAACAAACATAAATGAATCAAAATATCTAACAATTACACTCGACTATTGTAAAAATCCTCTACTTGTCCGATTAGTCCCCAATTAATCTTTTAATCGGTTTTATTTTCTGATTAATACTCAATTAGTCACTAGAAGGCCCTCTCTGACTGATTAGAGTCTACCACTTCTTACAACACTACACTCAACATAGTCAATCTAGAATTAGAATTATACAGAATGCATCCAGATATATCTTCAACAAAAACAGTTAAATGTTGATCAACAACAAGAATAGTCCACAATGCATCATAAACGCACATGAAGGAGTCTATTACTCTAAAATACCTCCAGTCGAACAAAATCAACAGTGAAATTGAGATTTGCTCAATCAAACACATAAATTCACAAATCTGAACTCAAATTCGAATGAATTTCAAGAGAACTTACCAGTACCGAACCGATTTGCACTTCGAGCACCGCGTTGTGGTCGGGCAGTAGCAGACCTCGCAGCGGTAGGTCCGAGACTCCGGCACCGGCACCGACCTGTACTCCGGCGAGTACCGAACTGCCTCAGCCATGGCAGTCTCTTCGGACGCCATAGCCACGAGCCTCGCGATCTCCTCCTCCTTCTCCGCACCACCATTCCTCAGCTTCTGGCGAATCGCAACACAAATCGCGAGCAGCGTCAGCAACAGGACGCTCTGAAACCCTAGAATTCCAGAGAGCATCATCTATCCTGATCATTCCAGAGCACACAACAACAACAACATACTCCTACAACGCCGATTCTTCCATACATAGATCGATTCGACTCCGGCGGCGATTGTGGCGGCGCCGGCGGCGCGCGGCGGAACAATTCGAGCGGCGACGGTGGTGGCGATGGCGAGAGGATTGGAGCATCTGGATGCGAACGAGCGAACGAGAGAGAAAGAGGCGTTTAGAGAGAGAGAATTGATACGCGCACGCCGCGATTGCTATTTCCAGATGCTTCCATTTTCGTCGCTTTCGAGAGCTTTTTTTTTTTACCAATCTGTGAAACGGAAAAAACATTTGCGTAGCGAAGTTAAATTTGTTCACTGTGTGTGTGTGTGTTGTTAGCTCAGCTCTTCGTCTTCTTGTGAGGACAGCGATTCCACGTCAGCAATCGCCCATGCCTGATGGTTTCAAAATGTGTTAAATTAAATATTAAAGTCAAGCATTTTCTATAAAGTGAAATTTGTGGGCCCCACAGATGGACTGTCTCCTATCACGTCACGCCCTAAATGTAGTTGACTTTGCGAGTCAGCTTTGTGGGGAGGGCGGGTTGTTGGGAGGAAAGGTTAAGTTCTTATTGCAATTTTCTAATTCGGTTTTAGGTTGATTTTTTTTATTATGGCTAATTTTATGATTTAATTATTAAAACTCAAATGAAGTATAAATTTTGTAAATAAAATAATAATACCAAATAAATAATATGCGTGGAAGGTGGATATGTGTCGATGTAAACTTATATGATTTTTTACAATTTAACAGAAGTTCTGATTTATGAGAATCATAACATATGCGAAATCTCAAATTTATTGTTAAAACCGAACCAATAATTATGTTTATGATTTTTCAGTTTTGGGTCTGACTTGATTTTTGGTTCGTGGTATAAAATGTTCGCGCACACTCCTTATTGTTAATTTTTGGAGCATATCGTGTTTAGATTGAGATAAATGTGTTTGGATTGATGACATATGAAGGGAAAGAGAGGAAACAGGTGTAGACGTATTGGATGATGAAGCTTAGGTCAGTTTTGAGTGGGTTGTCACATATTGACAATTGATGACCCACGATCTGCATTTTAACCCTTCATATTTACGTATACCAAACTCTTTCAGTGGGTGGATGTTTATCATTGGAGAGGGGAAAGACCATTGTCGACCAACATTGCGAGCGCCTCATTTAATATGGTCTACCATACATATCAAGATCGAAAATGGGGGATAAGAGAAAGATTTCATCTTGTTTTCATGTATTTTGTTCATCAATTTGACTTTAGTTACTTTCGTTCGGTTGATCAGGTCATCGCTGAGGACAGAGAACCGACATACTCCTCCAGTGAAATTCATTCCCATCTCTCGTTCAATTTTGTTATTTTTATTATTGATAGTAACTACGTAATTTCCAAACAAATGTCACTTTTGTGAAGAAGAAAAAAAAATACTATATTCCAAAGGAGTCCTGAATTCAAATATTGGTATATGAGTGTATTTTTAGGTTTTGACAAAAGGGTTAAAAGACTGATAATACGATTTTTTATAAGTCAGTTTAGAACGTGAAGTTTTTCAGATTTGTTGATATAGAAAAAATTGCATAAAATATAATATATTGGTTGGGCCAATTAGGCGTGTGTACTGTGATAATAGGGCCTTATGGCCTACTCAAAGCCCATATAGGCCCAACTTCTTTGGGTTACAATGGGCTGTAAGAAGCTTCCTTAAATAACTGACTTCAAGCCCACAGCCGTAACTTTGACCAGGAGCAGTAGCTGTAGATGTAGCTGAGTCCTATCCACGTAAGCTCCTAACAATCTTTTTCTCAAAAACCACCGGCCAAAATAACCGCCAAAATAGACCCACTCGCTCCAACCCCTCGTCACCGCCACTCGCCGCTCCATAACAAGACACGGCGTCGTTTCAATCCCACAAAGCACCTCGTACTAAGGCTGTAAGAAATAACCGAGTAGAATCAAGCCAAAATATAACCAAACCGAAAGAAATTGATTTGACCAATTCGATTTCAGTTTATAGAATGAGAGTGACAAGAAATTCGAACCGAACAAAATATCGACTAATTTGAATATGTGATTCATTTCAAGTCATTGATCCTCATTAATTGAGCCTAAAAATATCGAGACAAGAAAAATACTAAATCAATAAGTAAAGATCGGTGCAAAATGTCATAATTACATGAAAATCGGTTTTAAAGAAATCCAATTGAAAATGATAAGGTGAATAATAAGTCAAAATTGTCTAAATGTGAGATTTTCATGAAATTTGACAAATAATAAATCAAAATGAACCACAAACCAAAATCAAGGTTCTAAAAAACATTAGGCGCTAGTCGGGCAAACAACACCCTGTAAGGATTAATTAGGGATTAATTGAATTTATATTTTTGTATATTTATCATTTATTTATAACATAAAATGAATTATACTATATCAAAATAAACACTTTATGTACAAAAAAAATCAACTTGTGACAATTTAAAATAGTGATAAGTGGTCACAACTTGAAAGGTAAAAGTTCAGAAATTAACGATCTAAAACAATTGAATTTTCATCACATAATCAAACAAACAATTTCTACCGTGAAAATTTGAAAATAAATCCTAAGCTGCCACAAGTTGAATAAACAAATTAATCCCTAGCTCAAACAAGTTGGATAAACAAATACAAATCAGCTGTTACAAACATGAAGTGAAGTCTACAACCCAGGAGCTCCGACCTCGATTGATTTGCAAAAGAGGTGTGGCAGGTGACGAATAGTCGTCGGAGGCGAAGAGGTTTAGGGCGTAAAGGTCTAGGACGAGATAAAGGTGTCTGGTTTCGTATTCTTAACATTTTAATTCTAATTGATTTTTGTCCGCCTAGGCCATCTAAATACCTAGGTGGCCTCTTGGACTGCCTGACGAACCAAAACATTCGCCACCGTTAAATTAACTTAAAACGGGATGATGAGGTGAAAAATAACGTCTAGACAACTGTTTTTTGGAACACCGTTCAAAATGGAATCGAACCAAATTACGCCAGTTCGGTACAAGTGGTATGTTTTCTTAAGAATGAATTGGTCGGTTTAATTCAAAATTGAAACAAATCAACTCCAAATCGAACTGTGAACCACACTACCTCGTACGGACCCACTCGCGCGCGTAGCTTTACTGCTCAGATTCCCAGAAAACAACCTGTAAAGCTTAAGCCAACCACAGCCCTCGTAATAATTATATAAAGCCCCAAATTCCCCCAAATTCGCTCTCCTTCTTCTCCAATCTCTCTCTCCCTCTCTCTCGAGAACCAAAGCTCTCTTCTCTGCAACTCCAATGGCGGCTCTGTCCCGAGACCAGTACGTGTACCTTGCGAAGCTCTCCGAGCAGGCCGAGCGCTACGAGGAGATGGTGCAGTACATGGAGAGCCTCGTGACGCGCTGCTCCTCCCCGGCGGCGGAGCTCACCGTGGAGGAGCGGAACCTCCTCTCCGTGGCCTACAAGAACGTGATCGGCTCTCTCAGAGCCGCGTGGCGCATCGTGTCGTCGATCGAGCAGAAGGAGGAGGGGAGGAGGAACGACGAGCACGCGGCTCTGGTCAGGGAGTACAGATCGAAGGTGGAGTCGGAGCTCGGGGAGGTCTGTGGCTCGATCCTGAAGCTCCTGGACTCGCACCTCGTGCCCTCGGCGGCGGCGAGCGAGTCGAAGGTGTTTTACCTCAAGATGAAGGGCGATTATCACCGGTACACGGCGGAGTTCAAGGCCGGGGACGAGAGGAAGGCGGCGGCGGAGGAGACCATGACCGCCTACAAGGCGGCTCAGGTACTGAAGCTATCGATCGTTGACTTTTGGTTCTTGAATTGGCTTGAAGAATCGAATGTTGAGACTGTGATTGAAGAATTGAACAATTATTTTGTTGCGTGGTTTGATTTGCTTAGATCTAGAGAACTAGTTCTAACTTACTTGAATCTGAATTGGGAAATTTTAGATTGAGATTGAAGCAGAGTTCAGTTTGCTTGAATTTGAATTGGGAAATTCCCTCCAACCACAGCCCTCGTAATTATATAAGGCCCCCAATTTTTTGCTTTGCTCGTTAATATTTGAATTGGGAAGTTTTAGGTTGAGATTGGAGCGGAGATTAGTTGCGAGGCATGGATGTTTAGATCTAGAGAACACTTGGAACAGTAATGAAAACTATCTAATTATCTGTTCTAATTGACTTGAACTCGTTCTTGCATTGACTTTAGATTGATCCTTGCTATGCAATTTCGAATTGGGAAATTTTTGATGTTGAGATTGAACTAGTGTTTTGTTGCGGGGCTTGAATGTTCGTATTTAGAGAACCATAAACTATGTAAGTATCGGTTCTAAGTGATTTGGTACTTACTTGCATTGACTTGAATTTGAATCATGGTCATGAATTTTGAAATGGGAAATTTTAGATATTGGGATTGAACTAGTGTTTTGTTGCAGGGCTTGAATGTTAGATTTAGCGAACCGTAATGAGAACTTTATAATTATCGGTTGTAATTGATGTGGTACTTACATTGACATGGATTTGATTCACGGTCCTGAATTGAGAAATTTTAGAGATTGAGATTGAACGAGTGTTTTGTTGCAGGGCTTGGACCTTTAGATATAGAGAACCGTAATAACTAATAAAAACTATCTAATTATCAATTCTAATTAATTTGGTCCTTGCATTGACTTGATTCTCTTGCAGGAAGTGAATGTTTAGATATAGAGAACAGTAATTAGAAATACCTAATTATCAGTTCTAATTAAATGTACAGGCTACAAGTACAATTCTTGTATGATCTCGTTATCGTCATATTATATTTTATTAGCAAATGGGATCACGCGGTGGGAAAGTGAAACGATGGCTCTATTAGTCCTTGACTCTCCAAAATAAGTTCATAATTCTTATTAGTCTATTGGATATTCTGAAAACCAAATGTTTTGTTGCTATCGCCAGTTGATGCAGATTTTTCGATAACTATAATCTATTTGATGATTCATTGGCGTATATATCACATTATAAACTTCTTCACTTCTTGATTTCAAGGATATTGCACTTGCTGATCTTGCTCCCACGCACCCCATAAGGTTGGGGCTGGCACTCAACTTCTCGGTGTTTTACTACGAGATTCTTAATTCATCGGAGAAAGCTTGTGGCATGGCCAAACAGGTTAGTTCTATTGCTATTGCTAAGGCATCAAATAAATAAATAAGAAAATTCTTCACCTTGCTCTGTTAAATCTGTATCAGTATATTCGAGTGTAAATGGATTCGGGTAATTGGAGTATACGAGTTTACCAAACAGTGCAAGATCAAATTGGAATTTGATTCTTATTGCTACCAAACATTAATGTATCCGTCCAATTAATTAATTTTACAGGCATTCGAGGAAGCTATTGCCGAGCTTGACACTTTGGGTGAGGAGTCCTACAAGGACAGTACCCTCATCATGCAGCTCCTGAGGGACAACCTTACGCTTTGGACCTCCGATATGAATGTCAGTCCCTCCCTCTTGCATTTAGCTTTCAATGATCTTATATTTTGTTCACAAGCGAAACATTGCATCTAAACTGAACAAAACCTTCTGAATTCTTGGATTGAACTAAGCAAATGCTGTATGGGTTCTTGCAGGATGACACAGACGAGGCTTGAGCTAACTATGGTGGCGCAATCTGCATGTTTATCGTGGTTCAAGTCATGAGGACAGTATAAATTATATGCTTAATTGAAAACTTTTGTGTTCTATATATGCATATAGCATGAACTCATGTGGATATTTTTTTTGGGGTATTGATATCTTTTGGTTTTAGCATCATGATGAGTTGATGACACTATAGGTCTTTGGATCATAATTTTCAGTGGTCATGGAATTGATTTACATTGAAGTGTAGTTGAGTTTGAATGTTAATTTTTGTGTTGTGTAGTTTTCATTCATACTTGAACCCGATTCGCCCAAAACCCGTGAGGTTTGGAGGTAGTATGACATGTAGGCATTGTTTTAAAATTTTTAACTTGTTCGATTAATCTTTCAATCCATTATAATTTTTAATTAGTTCTCATAAGACTCTCTCTGTCTCACTAAATTTTATTATTTTTATAGCATTTCATGTCGTTTGTAAATTTCAAATCCGTATATTTGTGGGCGTGTCTCGATAGGTGCAAGTGGGTTGTCACCAGACTCGTGCACACCCCTATATTAAATTAGGTCACTCGTATAATTCGTAAGTCGAAACATCTGAAATATTTGTCATTTATATGGTACTTTTGATTGGAATATTGTACTACTTTAATTTTAGAGGTGTTTTCACAATTTTTTTGCTTGTATACCTCTTTATTTTATAGAAATATTGAAAATAATTTTGAAAAGAGTAATTCAATAAATGCCTAAATATACTTTGATAAGGTCAGAGGACTGCAAAGGCTTTTATATTTATCAACACCAAAATTGCTCATCTTCCACTGCAACAATGACATGTGCCAAATAGGTTCAATGCAAAAACCTAATTTGCTTTCCAATTTATTATTTTTCCCTACATCGAGACTCTGAAAACAATAGATAAGACAATCTTTAAACTCACCTACAATACCCATCAATTGATAAAGACAAAACAACTATTAATCTATGTTAATTCTCTGTTAGCTTAATAAATAATGTACACAAAACTCACTGGCAATCAAAATTCTAACTTGTCTCATTAATAATCTCCAACTAATTTTTAATTAATATTTTTTTATAAATTTTGATTGATATTTTAATCTGATTAAATTTTTAATTATTCTCTAACTAATTCTCGACTAATTCTTAACAAACTGTTTACGACTGATTTGTGGTTAGCGATTTGTACAACCATGCATACCTATACACTCGGTTAATTACATCAATCTTACAAAATTGATTTATTTTATTTTATCGATCGTGTATTCAAATTAATTTAACTTAATCACACACTATTACTTGTCACATTAATGTGACATAAAAGCAAAGAAAGATTAAATTGGAACATTTATATCATTAAGATACTAAATTCAAACATTTACTAAATTGAAACATTTAGATCATTAAATTATGTTAAGAAATATTTTGTTAAAGGGTTTGACTACTTATAAATGGAGTCTGACTTAACTTGAATTTGTTTTTGACTTGGGGTGTTTATAGTTATCAATCAGCAAGGAAACAAATCACACAATTTTAGAGTAATTATCAATTGATAATGATGAAAAATATTTTAATTTTGGTGAATATTTATATATTAACATAATTTACTTTCTTCATTCGAAGGCTCCACCCGCAGGCCACACACCTTCTTCATCTAAAACTCTCCTTTACCCTAAAAACATTGATTTTCTAGTTTCTACATAAAGCTCTTCACTTTGCAACTCCCCAACCCTAAACTCTCTCTCTCTCCAACAATCTCATCTGGGTTTTTTGTTTTATGGGGAATAGTCAAAACTGCAAGCTATAATCTTAGTCCTTTGGTAATAAAGTTTCAATTTTTGATGTCATTTTGGTAGGATTTAGTATTTACAGACCATTTGAGGTCATTTCAATGGCTGAGAGATTTGATAGTTCATCCTCAAGCCTTATGTGTGATGAGTTTGAGCTGAACAATTGTGCCCATGAAAAAGATTTGAGCTTTATGAGCAACAGATCCGATTCATTGCTCCTTTTGCCAATCCAGAGTGAAGAGACACTGAGATTGATGATTGAGAGGGAGAGAGACCACATGCCCAGAGATGATTATCTTGAGAGGCTGCGCAGTGGTGGATTGGATTTGAGTGTGAGGAGAGAGGCTTTTGATTGGATTTGGAAGGTTTGTTTGATCAATTTTCTCAAATGGGTTTGTGGGTTTTGACTGTTTTGATCTCTTGATTGCTATTTTTTTTCATGGATTGGTTGTGGTTCAGTTTGTTGAGTGGTTTTTGTGATGATAGCTCAACTTTCTGCAAATGGGTTCTGTTCAATTTCACATTCTGATAAGTTTTTATTGTGAACTTTCTGTTTGATGTTGGTTTTTGCAATGGGTTTCAATTAGTTTTGTGAAATGGTTATTAATTTGTGAGCTGTTATGAATTTACTATTTTGCTAATTGTTTTTGGATTCTGAATTGGATTGCTGATTGATGATAAAATTATGAATTTTGAATTCACATATTGGTATTGGAAATGGGGTTCAATTAGAATTGTGAAATGGTTATTAACTTGTAAAATGTTCATCAATTAACTATTTTATTAATTGTTTTTGGATTTGTTCTTTCACTTTTTGGTTCATAATAATGTCATGAATCCTAACATTTACACATTGATCATGACAATGAGTTTGATTATTGTTTTGTGAACTGTTGATGGATTTAGTATTTGCTAATTAATTTTGAATACTGAAAATGGATTGCCTTTGCCCTTCAATGAACTAAGTTTATGGTTCCTTTCACTTTTTGATTGATAATAAATTTATGAATCATACTATTAACACATTGGTCTTGGCAATGAGTTTGGTTATTAACTTGTGAACTGTTAACGAATTTAATACTTTGCAATTGTTTTTGGATTATGAAATTGGATTTAACCCTTGCCCTTTTATTGAAATAAATTTACGGTTCCTTTTTATTTTTGAATTGATTATAGATATGAATCATGCCATTTACATTTACATTTCCACACTGGCTCATCGACTAATTCGGGATTCTTTTATCGTGTCTTGATGATCAACAGGCTTGTAGCCATTACAGCTTCGGGCCACTTTGTGTTTGTCTATCTATGAATTACTTGGATCGCTTCCTATCTGTCTACGAATTGCCCGTAAGTCGAGCATCGTTCCTTTTCCTCATAACAAGTGAATTTAATTATTTAAAGGACATCTTGTTTGATTTGGGATTTTTGATTTTGTTACATATAGAAAGGTAAAACGTGGATTGTACAATTGTTAGCCGTGACGTGTTTGTCCCTTGCGGCCAAAATGGAAGAGCCTAAAGTGCCTCTCTCTGTAGATTTACAGGTACCAAATATCTTGCCATGGGCTTCAAAGTCACGAATGATGTTTTTGCCCTTTTTCCGAGTTCACTTATCTATTTTCCACAGGTCGGAGATCCCAAATTCGTGTTCGAGGCAAAAACTATACAAAGAATGGAGTTACTCGTACTAAGCATGTTGAAATGGAGAATGCAAGCGTTAACGCCATGTTCGTTCATCGACTACTTCCTCCGACAAGTCAATGACGGTCAATGCCAAATATCAACGTCTTCCCTCTCAAAACCCGTACAACTTATTTTAAACATAACAAGAGGTTTCTTTCTTACCAATGTGATTTGTACGTTAATGTTCTCAGCGGATTTTATGGGTTTACCCAGGTTTGTTGGAAATTCATTGCAGGTATCGATTTCTTGGAGTTTAGACCTTCGGAGATTGCTGCAGCGGTGGCAATATATATATCGAGAGGAACACAAGCACAAGCTGTGGACATCGATAAGGCGATGGCTCGCTTTGTTCACGTAGAAAAGGTAACTAAAAGTTGCAATATCTATTAACCAAATTGGCAGCATTGTGGCGTTATCGAAAAAATCTAGTGTATATGTTTAACTAAATTGGTGGCAATAAAACCTTAAACGGAAAATTCTACTATTTGTTTACCAAATTTGTAGCATTATAATGTTAAAGGAAACTTCTAATGAGGTTAGCCAAATTACTAGCATTATAATGCTAACGGAAAAATCTACTTACTGTTAACCAAATTTGTAGCATTATATGTTAGCGAAAACTTCTACTCTACTAACCAAATTGTAGCGATATAATGTTTGACAAAAACTTGTGCTATATTAAGTATTAACCCAATTCGGAGGGTTACTGTTCAAACAAAAATTTATACCCAATTAACCAAATTTGTACCTTTATAATGGTAACAAAAACTTCTACTATCTGTTGACTAAATTGGTAGCATATAAGGAGTTTTTTTTACTCCATTAACTAAATTTGTAACATTATAATGTGTAATGAAAACTTTTTGCTCTATTAACCAAATTCAGAGAATTATTATGTAACCGAAATTTTATGCTATATTAACCAATTTTGCAGCATTATAATGCAAATGGAAATTTCTACTATAAATATATGCTATATTAACCAATTTGGTAGCATTATAATTTAAACGAAAATTTCTACTCTGTTAACCAAATTGTAGCATTATGATGCCAATAATGTTTCGGTTTTTCCATTAATTTGGATTTTGCAGGGTATGTTATTGAAGTGTATCGAACTCATCAATGACTTGTCTCCCGTAAGTACACCATCATCGTCAAATAATGCAGCAGCTGCCTCGGCCGCTCCATACGTGCCTCAGAGCCCGAATGGAGTGCTGGACGCCGCGTGCTTGAGCTATAAAAGCGAAGAACTAACAGTTGGGTCATGTCCCAATTCTTCCCATGGCACCCCGAGCAGCAAGAGGAGGAAATCTTGATTATTTTGCGCTCGGGTTTTCTCTCAATCCATTAAACAAATAAATGGAATCGAAAAGGGTAAGGAAAAATGTGGATTCAAGAGGTTTATTTATTTCCATGATTTGAGCATGAAAAGGGGGAGGAATTTACAAGCTATAATGTAGATGAGTATGTGCTGTTCACTACACAAATTGTTTTTACAGATACTTTTTTATTTGTATTACTGTGTTTTTTTATATTTCATGTGAGGAGAGAAATGGAAGCTTAAATTGAAAATAGAGGGAAGGTAATTTTTGTTTTCAATGTGAAAGATGAAACAGTTGTGGAATTGGCATTTTTACAGTTACTTTTTGTTGTACTATGGTTTATTTATTTACTTCATGTGAAGACAGAAATGGAAGCTGAAAATGAAAATACATTGAAGGCTATTCTGTTATTTCAATTTCTAGTAATGTGAAAGTAGAAACAGTTTTTTTACTTTTTTTTATTTTGTCGAAACAATCGATTTATTTAGGTGATCATATCCGGAAGGATTCGAGTAGATATGGCCGGACAAGTCTCAGCCCTAGCTCTCAATCAGGATGTGATTAGGTTGCTCTGCAGCATGAAATTATCGAGGATCGGAACTGAGATAACCCTGAAATCGCTTGAACATCCTGAAGAAAAATTATTTCAAAACGAAGCAACCCACACACAACAAATCCCGCGAAGCTAATAAGATCCTCAAATATAGCTCGGGTTAGCTTCCAAATCGGGTTCCAAAAATGAACATGGCATGTACATGGCCTTAAACACTCTAGCAACCAACGAGTCGGGCATGGACAAAAATCGCCACCCTTGCTTTCACAACATCGTAAGATTGACTACCCGAACCTTCAAGAAACTCAATTTATGCGACTCTTTGTAACAAGCCAGTCTATCCTACTCCCTCCAAATGATTCATCTACCTGCTCTCGATTATGTTCACCGTAAACGGGCCATGATCCTCTTGATGTCCGCTGATAAATCGTTTGAGAGTAGAAAAACAACCATATTATATACCGGAAGGGCCTAGAGGACCGCCTTAACCAACAATTTCCCTACATGCGAGAATAGAAATTTGTTCTCCTAGGAAAGCATACGTTTTAAAACCGATCTCAAATATATCGCAAAGTCGGCTTACGATTTCTCTCCATCATGTTAGGAAGCCCCATATAAACCGAAACTTACATAAGAGGAGCATCTACATTCTACAAAAAAGGAGCATCTACATTCTACAAAAGTCTATATACATTTTAGATCCCACCTTTACATTAGGTCTAGGGTCTAATGCTATATAAACCATCTTTATATTCAGTAATCTTTCGATGTGGGACTTTGAACTCACATGTGAACCTGATACTTCAGATTCTGTAGCCCGACAATAAATAAGAGTATCATCAACAAAGAAAAGCATACAAGAGATATCACTATAGCTCCCCCACGATACTAAACACCCTCTGATCAAATTTCGGCTTTCACAACTAAAAGTCAAAGCAGATAATCCTTCCGCACAAACAATAAAGAGATATGGAAATAAGGGATCTCCTTACCCGACTCCTCGAGTCGGGCTAACCAACGGGATAGACCGTCCACCCGTGATAATGGCACCAGAAACAATACTTATACAAGCCTCGATCATCTTCAACACTTTCGAATTATACCTCGTTCGAGCCATTGTTTTATCGGTAATAAAACGATGTCGTTTTATATATTTGGCAACATCATCCAGTATGTAAAGATTTGGAATAGCCACAGTGGACCTTCCGGCCCAAGATTAGGCCCATTATGACCCTAGCCTTTTTAACAAGATTTAGACTATTGGGTATTATGACCTTAGAACCAGCCCATTTGTAATATTATTATTTTTATATAAAGTTGTTGTAATTATTAGAGACATGAAAAAGAAAATTTTAAAAATTATTTATTTGTAAATTGATGAAAAAATAAAATGTTAATCAAATATTCAACTTTCCCATCACTTTTATCATCTTAGTCTTTGGAGAGAGCACTCACAAAAATAGAAAAAAAAAAAGAAAAGCTGCCTACCACAAGGTGATACCCTCACTTTCACATATTTTATCAGATTCACTTCTAATGGGTTTGTTGTAAAGAGTTAAATAGAAAAATCTAGACACAAATTAGAATATACAAAAAATGTGAGGTTAACTTTTAAAATGCTAAATTACTATATAAAAAAAAACCCTTGCAAAGCACTCAATATATTAATTTACACTATACATTATCTTGGTTATGCTCGAATTTAAATAGCATATAATTCAACTATCATATATACATGATAATTATATGAGTGAGAATATGTTTAAATTGTATCATCGATATAGAATTGAGAAATTAATTTTAATACATTAAATCACTATCATAAAAATGAAACATTCTCGATATTACAATTCATATAGAGACCATTGAGACCCTAACAACAAATAATTTTTTTTGTATGCAAGTTTTAGTAACACACTAATTAAATCTCATATTTAAGATATACAAGCATAATTATATTTTTTTAATTGAATGTTTAAATTTGAATATCACTATAAATTTACTTGAACATGTTTATTGTTCTTTGGACAAGACATATTGGTGTCCCATTCTAATAGACAATGTTGATTTGAGCTATGGCTAGCAAGAAAACAAAAAAATAAAGTAGGCTCTCTTTTACTCTATAAAATGAGCCTCTCTAAAGATGTGGTTGGTGGGTGTGGTAGATTAGGGAGAGCTAGTTAAAGAAGGCAAAGTTTTTTTTTTGCATCAAAGTTTTGATTGTACTCACACTTTTGAGACATCAACTCAAACATGCCAATCTAGCTCCTTGTTATGGATACACAAATTGGCCTCCCATTCACTCCCATGTGATCTTCCTTTTCACCACTTCACATCAACTCATCCACACCAAGATTTCCCATTCTTCCCTAACTATTCCATGTATTAGGGTTTTCCCCCCTTCTTTTATTGTTCATAGGAATGGTATCGGGGCGGTTTAGAGGGTTCGGGTTTTCTCCTCCCGCCCAACCTAGTTCTACATAACCAAATATTCGTTTTGAATGTGGTTTTGTCTAACTTCGAGCTCAAAATGCGTCATGTGATGTATTTAAAATAATTATTAAATTATTTCAATTTGAAAACATAGAATTTCGAACAAAATTCACATAATTGATATTTGGAGAGAAACTCTGACATAATTATCTCTATACATGGTAAATAATTGTTATAAATATATCACGATTTCATATCTATATCGTACATAATATAGATACGATTCCGTTTATTAGGACTTTTAGCCTTCAAAATGTGTCAATCAGGTTGAGAAGTACCAGAAATATATAAATCTCGTTTACAATCGAAAAACTTCGGTTGCCACAAAAAGTAATCTATTATTCATTTAAAAATAATCGTTTCAACTTCTGAACTAAAATCAAATTGCAAAAAAGAAAATCATTCAACAGCCGTATATTCAAAATATCATAAAATTTACTAAGTGGGCTTTGGAATCATAAATAATATAGTTAAAATAACCTCATTTTAACACAGTTTTCAAATCAAATCTTGGCCAAAACTGATAAGAAACAGTTGTTAATTATGACATGAACAAAATAAATTAGTTAAATTGAACATTAATTTTTCAATTCAGAACCCATTTTAATTCATGGTATCTGAAATGAGTAACGTGGGTGTGAATGATCAAACTTTTTTGGGGGTCTCTGTGAGCTCTACAAGTTCCCACATGCACACAACTGACCAGTCTCATTCCTCATACTGTTCCTTGTGGGGTTGTGGATATGGGTGTTTGTTTCCTGAGAAAATTTTCATCATTTTCCTTGAGAACCCAAGTAGCACTCAACTCACACGTGTAGTTTGTCACCAGAAAGCAACATGTACTACTAATATGGGTCCCGTGGCCCACACGTGACGTACGTAGATACAACTTGTGTTATCATTTCGGTGGAGCCCATCATTTTATTTTTTTCTCCATCTTTTGTTCATCATCAAGAATCATCCATGACTGTTCCATTACCATATCACAGCTAGAAAGTTGGATCCAACTTGCAAGTTTTGCTTGTCACACACATGTTGGTGATTGCTGCAAGAAATTTCGGAATTAGGGTTTGTTAGATTTGTGTTAGAGAAAGTTTATGGTCATAATATCTACTATAATGATATGATTTGAGAGACACGTAATCGGGTCGAAGAGATTGGGAAAAAATAGTCGTTCAGGTTTTGCTGATGAAATATTCTTAAAAAATTATCAGTAACAAAGGGAAAATTGATCAGTAAACAAAGAGTAAGGAAAATGCATGTTGAGAGTATAAAGTCTCAAATTGAAAAAATATGATATCAAAGAGTTGTGTATAAAAGAAATGGTCAAACCCAACTATTAAATTGAGCTTTTAGTTGTGGAGCCCGGCTCAATATGTGCAACCCAGTTTTACATGGTATCAGAGGGGGCCGATTTGGACATGTGTTGGTGGGCCTCGCCTCCCTGTGTCTTCGCTCCCTTGTAAGCCCGATATTGTGGTCCGCGTAAGGAGGGAAATAAGCCCGCGTGCAAAAAGGACATGTCCTACTATGGTCCACGTGAGGGGGCGTGAGTTGATAAAAAGCCCACGTGTATAATAAACGTGAGGGGGAGTGTTGAGAATATAAAGTCTCACATTGAAAGAATATGAGATCAAATAGTTGTTTATAAAGGAAATGGTCAAACCCAACTATTAGCTTGAGCTTTTAGTTGTGGAGCCCGGCCCAATATGTGCAACCTAGTTTTACAGTGCATGAAACCGACACAAGCAAAAAAAAACTGTACATGACAATGAGATTTAATATGAACAGTCCACTGTAAAAGGGACTTAAGAGTCTGACCAGCAGAAAATTCATTTGCTCGTAACAAAAAGAAATCATATAACTGAAACTATAATTAAGAAGGCAACAGACGGATTTGTAAGCTCACTCATCTAAAGTCATAGCATTCCTCGTCTTCCAAATTTGCCACAAGCTCATGTAACAATTTCTCGACCGACAGAGAGGGTTTTAGTGTAGAAAATGAGCGGTTGGGATACAGGGAACTTTTTAAGGACTTAAAGGTATTTAAATTTATACTCACATTAGAAATGTAATAAAACCTATAAAAAAAATGGGGAATAATGTAAGATGAAAGCTCTCGTAAAAGCATACTAACATAAAAGTTTATGTTATATGCTATTTTTTAGCATTCATATGCTATTTCATTCCAATCATATATGTTGTATGTTATTTGTTTTATGTCATTTAAATATTTTAATAAATAAAAAAATGAAATATATTATTTTACTATATCATTATGATTATTTAATTTGATTAATTGATAAAAGTGATATTTGAATGATAAAGTAGTAATAAAAAAATTTTGGAGAGACAAATGACATATGCTACATCTACATGCCAAATATATCATGAAAATATAGAATATGCTATAATAACATAACAAATAGTATGCCGTTGAAGTTGATATAACATATTTTGCATTTGAGCAGCAAATACAGCATGAGTTGAAGATCGTCTAAACACGATATAAAGATAGATCATGCTTCGATACTTTCCTCAAGTGTGCATTGGAGTTTTATGCATGGTAATAAGAAATTTTTATTAAACATCTTATTAAATATGTATTGTGCTCAAGTTTAATTGAGCATCTAAAATTGTATATTTGGGAGTCAAAAAAATCGAGAACAGAAGAACTCAAGTAAACTGGCCAAACTGAAAATCATAATTTGGTTTACTATTTTTTTAAGATAATTAACTGTCTGTGATTACAATACGAGCTAACGTGTCCGGTACATCAACACTGCTTAACTCAAGATCATGGCCTAAAACATAATTTGGTTTACTATTTGATTAATGAAGAACCGAACAAAAACTATTTGACCAACAATTTATAAATTAACCGAAAATTTATAGAAAACCCAAAATCTCATGTTTTTGCAGTTATATATATGGAATTAAAATTGTTGACGTGACTTTAATGTAGTGGAGCCATGTATTTTTGTCTATGTGTTGCCTTAATATTGGGTCCATGTACAAGCTATGGTTTATTTGTGGATTCGTGACAATTTTTGGCTATATACATGTTCTCTTGTAGGAATCATATTTATATGTATAGTTGGGTCATGAAATTGAAGTTTATCGACCAAGAAAATTGAACCATATCAATCAATATATATGAAATTAGGTGATAAATCAAATTCTCCTAATTTTTGTCAGAGATTATGCATATATCTTAAGCACTTCTTAAATTTAATTTTCATTTGGTTGATTATTGAAGTTTAGAGTAATTAATTAATTAATACATATTATTCGATAATTTATATTCCAATTATTCAATTGCATTCGGAATTACATTATTTCTTAAGTAATTTTAAAAACAAGTCTATATAATATCACCACTTATTGTTTACATTGTATTTCTCTACAAACAACGAAAAATCATACACACTCAGCTCTGGTTGTTCATTTTAGGCTAGAAAACTACACACTTTAAATAATGTTTTAAAAATGTTAAGTGCTAGTCGGGCATAGAGAGAATTACGAGGGCTAATATCGAGAATTAATCAAAAAATAAATCAGATTGAAAAATTAATGGAAAATTATAGAGAATTAATCGATCAAAAAGTCAGAAATTTTTAGAACACCGGCTGTAAATATTCTTCTAACTACATGTCTGATAAGAAAAAATTCAATTTAAATTTATTTACATTTATCGTAAGCAAGGTTATGGATACCGGATCACGGGGATATGTCGGTCAGCCGACGAAAAGGGAGATCTGCCAAACTCGGAGAGATTACGGAAAAATCGCGAGAAGATCGCGGCAAAACGCGTTTTGTAATAAATAAATAATTAAACATATATATTATTTATTAAAAACAAAATGAATGATATTTAATTATTTTTAATTTCAAACTTGCCAATAAACTCGAAGTTCAAACGTGAAATTGAAAGAGATGAATGAATGAAAGTTTAACTTTTTTTTTGTTGTTTATTAACCCAAATTTCAAATTAAAATTGGTCAGGTGGACCGAATAAGACCGGATTAGATCGGACGAGACTGAAATTAATTTATTTAAGTTGAAGTAGACCAGAACTAATTAATTTTGACCGGATTAGCCCGAAATCAATTTAAATTTTGTTGGGTCAACCAGTTTGACCGGTATTTTAGTCGATATCGCCCGTTTCGTCGCCGAAAGCTTGAAAAACCGATATATCGCCGGTAACACTGATAGTAAGCCATAACTTATAACAATATTGTAGGAAGAATATATATTGATGAATAGATTTGATGCACATACATGATATGGGCCATAGACATGCAGGTTCATCATTTGATTTGATTCCGTGTGTCTGAGAGCACCACAGATTTAACTCCAGGTGGTGCGTTTTGCTACCTATAAATTATGTACCATCATATCCACATATCTGCATGCAATGATGTTGAAATTTCAATTGTCATCGATCATATCATTATACTACTAATATTATATATTTACCATATATAATTTTTCAAATTTATATTATAAACTTAACGTATGTTTTTGAGTATTTCGAGACTTTTTTTTATTTCTTAGAATGGCGAATTTTAAGATGACAACATTTTTTGTCACTGACGAGCTATTTCAAATCCAAGCAAAAATAGGGCGGATAATTTTCGAATTCATATCGGATTGAGGTGGGGACAGGGTGGGATATCCCTACCCGATATATCAAAAATATATATATTTTAAAGTAAAAACTTTATTTAAAAATGTATATTGAATGAAAAATAATATCTTTCTTATTAAATTAATACTTTATAATGCACATGTAATGAAAAATAATATTTTTTATTAAAATAATATTTTATAATTCATGTTTAATAAAAATAATAATATTTTAAGTATATATTTTTATTAAAATAATTAATATATTTTATTTTTTGGGTTGGTAGCAAAAAAAATGGAGTATTTCTGAAATTGACGGGGAATCTTTGTTCTCGTTAGAAAAAAAAATCTCGATCCATTACTAACAGGGGCAGAGGCTAGAACTGGCAAATCCGCCCCGTTGTCATTACTAGTAAATTTGGATTCAAGATCGACCTCTATTTGATTTAAGGTGACATATAGAATTTAGATTTTTTTTTCTTTATGTTAGATAGTGTTGGATATTAAAAACTAATTAGTATATGTGAATTGGTTATAATGTTTTGTTCATCGTGTAGGAATAATTGGATTGTAATATGAGTTGTATGATGATTATAAAAAAAAATTAAGTTTGAAATGATGATTAAATAAGAAATCAAACAATTAATTACAAATTCCATATTAATTAATTGAAATGATTGTCGCATCATATATATATATACAATTTCTCGCTATGATTTTGATCCGACATTGGTCCGATCATGGATGATCAATTTTCCAAAAAACGCAATTATTGTCTAAATAGATAATTATACTAAATATGGTCTTGAAAATAATAATAACCATAATTAGCTAGGGATGTTTGTTCTCATTTAGAACATTGCTTACTTCTATGGCTCTCATTCGTACCCACATTTGAGAATCACCATTCCTGTCAACATCAACAATTTCTCCAATAAAATAAATTGTCAATGCTATCAAGTTCGATTGATGTTAATCAAATTTAATTAAAGTTGAAAAAGGTAATGTTTCAACTTTCAATCAATTTCGTAGCATTGAACTATTTACTAGTTTCTATATGTTTTTTCTCCCAATTAACAAAAAATTAAACGAAATTATCACCTTTTTTTATCGACAAGTTGTATCAAGACTTGGGCTTGCCACTTGATTCTCATCGAGCCCATTAGAAGATGGAAGAGAGGTGCAACAGAAGGAAACAAATGCGAGATATTGTATATCGTGACTCGAATCCAAGACTTTTAGACTTAAGTTTAAGTGTTTAACCGATTTGTCAAGCAAGCGTTAGTACAATTATTTCCTTTTGATATAACTTTTACTTATTATTATTATTTAATATGTTTGATTTTGTATAGAAGTGACGAAGATGCCCACTAAATTAATAAAAGTTTCAACTTTAGCTCGTCAATTTTTTTCATCCTGGCCGAATATCACCATCCCCGGTTAATAACGCGGCAGTGAAAAGAGGGAGTCAGATTTTTTTGACCGTTGAAAACTAGGCCAGTCTGAATTAAAAAAAAACGACTTTCAATTTTTTTTAATTCATACAACAATTTTGTCATTTTTAGGCAAATCACGTGTTTTGAAGGTTACTTTATAGAATAATTAATATAGCGAGAGTGGGGGGATGAATGAGAGTTTCTTCGTTGCCTTTTCGTTGACATAACGTATCGTGTTTCGATTTTTTCATTGAATAGAAAATCGAAATTTGGATAGAACACGACAGGAAAGAATTGGGAGGGGGTGCATCTAGAAAGAGTTCTACGCTCTCCAGCTATATCCACGTATATTCTAATAAAAGCATACAAGCCTACTTATTTAGCCCTTCAACCGTATTCGTATTCTACTCAAAAACAGGGAAAAATACTTCTCTTCTCTGCGAATCCTTTTTTGAACAGAACAATAGAATCCGCGAATAGGTGCTAAAAACCCAACTCTATGTTGTTTATGATTATTATGTCTTTATTATCGCCCTGAACAAATTCCTCACAAATTCATTTATTATTTTTCTGGTATCCCACGGGATTGGATATAGAATATCTCGATATGGAATCATTTTTTTTATTCTATACATAAAAAACTCCATTAGTCTAATCTAAGTGTCTTTTATCAATTTCTTTCCGTTCGTATCTGTTTCAAATTCCATTCCAATTTGAGATTTGAGTATAAAACAGTTTTTCTCGCTTTGTGCAATTTGTGTCTTTTGTAGAACAATAAAGTGAAAATAGTAAGAGATAGTCAGTTTTAATGGTGTCGTTTCGTAAGACTTGTTCACGTAGGTGGTTTACGACGGAGAAATGAGGCAGAGGAGGGAATAGAATATTTACAGGAGAAGTTGAAGGAGATTAAGTTATCGGGTTTCTTTATTTTTGATCTAGTCATGTCTATTGTATCGCCTAAATCAAATCACTTGCTTCTTCTTCTTCTTCTTCTTCAAATGTTGATGGGATAAGATCTAGTTGGGAGAGGAAGAGGCGGAAGGCCGAAAAGGGGAGGAAAAGCGATTGGTAGGAAAATTTATGTCGAAGTGGGTGATTGTGGTTAAGGTATTGAAAATTTTTATATACTCTCTTTAAAAGCCATCGCTGGTAATAAGTATCAGAAATTTGAGGTTAAACTATTACCGGGTTAATTTTTAAAATCAAAAGATTTCTCTAATCGGGGAAATATATGTGTCCTCGCGACCCTATAAAGCTGAGGAGAGACAATGTCTTGTGCAGGAGGTATAGATAGAGAGGAGGGGGATGTTTGAGGCGGACGAGGTATCGCTCTAGGAAGCGAAGTGGTGTACACGTCGGACAACAGGCTCTTGCAGAACACCTATTTAGAAGGGACGTGTGGCGATTTGTTCCCGAGTTTGATGTTGTAGATATCTTGTATTGTTTTGACTCATTTATGTTTAGTGATATTTAGTTTTGTTTATCGGTCATATACTCATACTGTCCATTTTTCTATAGACTTGATTCGACTGGCATCATGTTAATGTTTGATTCTTACGATATTTTCAATTTATTTTAAACCGTTTACTATATAATAGCTTGTCGTAATATAACATGCGGTCGGTGGTCGTTATTTTTATTAAAAATAAGAATAGTTGAGTAGTTAACATTTATTTTCTTTGATTTACCCTTCTTTTTAATTTTTCTGGAGAAACCCTTTTATTTAATTACTTGTGTCAATTCGTATGAAATATATGTTGATTTTCTGTGCCGAGAAGGTCAAATCGTCGATGAATTGCACCGACCAAGTTTCTTGACATTGATGATACGCTGACGATACCCAAATCTCCACGTCAGCTCGGCTCAAGCCGAGCCGTCCTATCCAAATTAAAATATCAAACCGGGAATAGCCGGTTGACTCGAAATCCACATTTCGCATGAATTTAGGGTTCATTTGAATTAAATTTTCATTTGGGGAACAGACTCAACCCTAGGGTCAGATTCTAACCCTCGATCTAACCTGACCCGAACTACTCTGTTTTTATTTAAAGACTCAGAGAAAGTGTTCAAGTTCAGCTCAGTTTCTGGGTTTTGTTTTCGGGAAGAAAATATTTAGGTTTTGCTGGAAAATCTGTAGTGGCCCTCTCTTTATTCTCTTTAATTTTATTTTTGTAGATTAAATTTTTTTTTCCATTTGTAGATAAAACAGTGCTTTAGAGTATTGGGTTTCTTGAATCGATCTCTGTTTCTGGGTTTTTAGGGGTTTTGATGGGTTCAGAGGAGGTTAGTGAAGGAGAAGCCATGAGAGAAAAATGGGTACACAGTGTTTGTATACACCAAGATTTTCAGTGCTGTGCTCTATCCTCAAGTTGGTACAGTCCTCTATCTGGGTTTGCTTTCAAGTGATCAAGTTCACCAAAAACCCAACGATTCTTGTTTCTTGAGACCCAAAACATTCTTGAACATCATCATCAACAACAACAACAACAACAACAACAACAACAACAACAACAACAACAACAAAAGATTGTGTTTTTTTAGTTTCCAACATGAAGAGACTTGGAAGCAGTGATTCTCTGGGCGGTCTCATCTCCATCTGCCCAACCACAGGTTGTAATAAAAACAATCTTATCCAATTCACTCTCATTTATTACATGTTTTTGGTTCTGATTCCAAGATTCGGACACACCCATGTGATCTATATTCCCAAAGTTTCGATTTTTATGACCCTAACTCTGTTTCTGGGTTTCTTGTGCTTGTTTTGCTCTGTTTCAGATCAACACAGTCCGAGAAACAGCAACAACAACAACAACAATCATGTGTATAGTCGAGAGTTTCAGTCCATGTTGGACGGATTGGACGAGGAGGGGTGTGTGGAGGAGGCGGGACACGTGGCGGAGAAGAAGAGGAGGCTGAGCGTTGACCAGGTCAAGGCTCTGGAGAAGAACTTTGAGGTGGAGAACAAGCTGGAGCCTGAAAGGAAGGTGAAGCTGGCCCAGGAATTGGGTCTCCAGCCGCGCCAGGTGGCGGTCTGGTTCCAGAACCGCCGCGCCAGGTGGAAGACAAAGCAGCTCGAGCGCGACTATGGGGTTTTGAAGGCCAACTTCGACTCTCTCAAGCTCAATTACGATTCTCTGCAGCGAGACCATGAGGAGCTGGTCAAAGAGGTGATATTTCTGTGAAACTGAGAATCAGTGTCGTAAAAGTTTGGGGTTTTCGGAAAAATTGATGAAAGGTTCGAGGAAAATAATGATCAATGTCGGAAAGTTTTGTGTTTTCGGGGAAGTTGATGATCTATGTCCGAAAATTTTGTGTTTTCCGGGAAATTGTTGATCAATGCCGGAAAATATTGTGTTTTTAGGGGAAATTGTTGATCAAAGCCGGAAAATATTGTGTTTTAGGGGAAATTGATGATCAATGTCGGAAAATATTGTGTTTCTTCGGGGAAATTGAAGATCAATGTCGGAAAATATTGTGTTTTTTCGGGGAAATTGAGGCTGTCAGAATTTTTTGTGTTTTGCGGGGAAATTCAGGCTGTCGGAAATGGGTTTGTGTTGATTTTGATTTTTGGTTTGATTTTTATTGCAGATTCGGGAGCTGAAATCGAAGCTCGGCGAAGGGGGAGAGACGGAGAGCGACGATCCGGCGGTGAAGGAGGAGACAATGCTGCCGGAATTCGAGAACGACGGCGAAGAGGAGCAACAACCTCGCACGTCCCCGACCGACCTCGGATCCTCCGAGGTCATCAAGGACCTGAACTTCACCGACAGCTACGCCGGACCCGAGACCACCACCGTCCTCGACGCGATCTCCGTCTTCCCCGATTTCAAGGACGGCTCCTCCGACAGCGACTCGAGCGCGATCCTCAACGACGACTACAACAACAGCAACCACAGCCCGCCCGCGGCGGCGATCCTGATGTCCCCGCCCGCATCGCCGGCGCCGGAGCTCAAATTCACCTGCTCCTCGCCGGCGCCGGCGGGGCTGCAGTTCCAGAAAATGTACCAGACCCAGTTCGTGAAGCTCGAAGAGCACAACTTCTTCACCGGCGACGAGGCCTGCAATTTCTTCTCCGACGAGCAGGCCCCGAGCCTCCAGCAATGGTACTGCCACGATCCATGGCCGAGCTCCTGAAAAAGAAAACAGAGCAACACAGACCGGTCGATGATAATAAAATCCAGAGATTTTTGGGTGAAGATTTGAAATTTGGGGAAAATGTGGGGATTTTGAGAAATGGGTCGGAGCTGGATTGGCGAGAAGATTAATGGAACAGAGAATTGAGGATTCGGTGGAGACGATGATGATGGATTTGGTCGTGCGGGAATGATTAGGTCGTAATTGAATCGTGCGTGTAGAAAAGAAGAAGAAGAAAAAAAACTTGGAAAATCCACAGGGAAAAGAAATTTCCTGAAATTGGATCAATAATCATTGCCTAGCTTTTCCTTATTATCCAAATCTATTTTACTTCTTTTAAATTTAGTACCAATTCTCCAATTTAATTCTCGTATGATCCTTACGACCTAATATATGTTTCAATTTCTTTTAATGTGATATTGTTAAAATATTTATTGACATAATGAAGTTAACAAGGAATACCCCCAACATTAACATTAAAATCAATATCATCCTATTTATTAGGGATAATTGCACGCAAGTGCATCTAATTAACCAAGTTTTGCACGTAAGTGTTTTGCCTCACCAAGTCACTTCAAATTCATATTTTTACCTCGTCTATAATTAAGTCGACAACTCCATCCCTTACCAACTTATATTAAAAGGGAATGATTAGAGGAAGCAAATTTTTAAGAGATCGAAATACTGTTGTTTTTGTGCTGTGATATCTAACAATAAATAATTTGAAAACGTTGTTGTTTTGTTGCAGTGATGTCTAATAATAAATAATTTGGATAAGCTGGCAAAATATAAAATAAACCTATTTTTAAAAAACTAAGAAATTTCATTAACAACTACTGAAATCAAGGCGAACCACCTCAGCAAACAACGGCTGAACAAAACTTTCACCATGGTTCTAATCCATCTTATATAAAGCAAATTTAGCTAGTTCATTAGTTAGTCAAGCTACATGATATACGAACGAAATTAATCAAAACCTGAAAAGCAGAACAAACAATATTACTACTACAATCTCCAAGTCTCACCCACTATCTGGCTAAACTGGTTGTTATTAATCTACCAAAGAGCTTTTCTGGCACTAGCGACTTCCACCTCAACTGGCTGAAGGATTCTCGTGAATCGTCTGCAAAACGCTGCCACTACCCTGCTCCCTTCATCTCTACACAACCGCCCCCACACTTCAAACTCTCCCAATCGAATCCACTCCCCCATCAACATTTATTTTTAAAGTTCTTCGAACTAGAGTCAACCACTTAAGCTTAGGTTGCATGACCCGCAAACAATCCTCAGCTGAAGATGGGTTCGCTTCTGTCCACAATCTTCTACACGATTTTGCTATGGCTGTTATTTTAAAAGGAAGAATAGGATCATCTTTCCAAATACATCAGTTCCTTCCTCCAAATACATTTGTTCCTTTTACAGACATAAGTCCAACCATTTTCTCCACACTACTCCAACTCCTCTTGCCTCCCCTTGTCACCATAACTCTTAGCTAGCATCTTTCCCACATCATCCATAAAGTCCTGAGGCAACAAGAACACTTGCATAGCATAACTTGGAAGAGAGTGAAAAACACTAAAGAATTTATCTTGATTTAATAATTGGCTTGATGCCCTTTGTACATTGTGATGGTATGTTATATGAACTCCGTCTCGTGCATTGAAACCCTGTAGAAAAAGAATAGATATTATTACAAGACGAGTTTGGTTTGTGTAAATTAATCGATTATCCCTTAGATATTACATAAGATATTTATTCTTCAATCTAGTTAAAATTATTGTGTTTAATTTGATTAAAATTCTAGTAATCGGGAAAACCTAATAGTTTTAATATCAAGTTGAGAATTTGAGTTTGTATCATCAAATTTCAAGAATTTTAAACTACCAAATTTATTTTAAAATTTGATAGCAAATAGAGGAGATTCTATAGTTTTTAGATTATTCGAACCCTTACCATAACTATATTTAACACTGTGAAGAGAAAAATTACAGTGACGTATTTGTTTTTGAAGGTAAAAACGAAATTTATACTTAAATAACAACTAACTCGGCATTAAGCTGGACAGTTGAAACTACAGTTGGTGAAACAGACCCCTCACCATAATTTCAACTACTGATTAGGTAAAACAAACTTGACCAATTCGTGAGCCATTTGATTATGAGCAAAATAAATTAGAACACATGTTCCGCTAATGGATAGTATGCAACTCCGTTCGCTACTGATTCCTTCAAAGTTGTTCAATTCGACCCGTTTAGCACCATGTAGAGCCATGACCTCTATCTCATACGAATGGAGAAACTTCGTGATCCCACTACAAAATGCTTTAAACATATATTCATGTTAGCTTCGGAGACCAATCGAATCTAATAACATCATAAAAAAATAATTATAGAGTGACATGTAATATTTTTTTAATGTAAGTATAGTTACAAATAAATATATATTATGCATGATCATTATTTGTATTTATCCTATTAAAATATGAGTTTTACATCCAAAAATAGTTACGGGTTAAAATATTTATTTTCATAAAGATTCAAATATTTTTACCCTTTAAACTATAATAAGTTATGTTTTCATATTAAAAAGTAATGTTAAAAATAAAAGGTAAAGAAAAGACAAAGATGATTAAAGTAAAAACACATGAAAAGAAGAGCCACATGATTGGATCCCACAACTACGTGTCTCTATAGACTTTGGATCCACACGACCTTTTTTCACTGCTCTGTCCTTCTCATCTGAGTCAGTGATTTTACCTCAAAAGGTGAAATAAACATATATCGTAGTAAATTTTTTTTGTTTTTAACCGCACTCTCACAGAAACTACAACGACGTCGGATCGAGAAAAAAAAAAAACTACTTCCAAGTTCAAACCTAGAGCTCTTCTTAGTTTGGTTTTGAACTAAATTAATTTAAAACCGAAAAATATTTGGGGCCAATTTTAACAAAATAAAAACTGAAATTGAATTCTTTTAACATTGATTGTTTTAATTTATCATTTATTTAACGTGGAACGAATTGAAAATTGTATATATGAAGCAAGTGATCAAACCCGGTTAATAAACTTGAGATTTTAGATGTGGATCCGGATCCGATATATATAACCCAATTTTACATGTTATCGTAGAGGATCAATTTGGACATGTGTTTGTGGGCTCCCCGTGCCAACGCTTTCTGTGAACTCCGATACATATGCAGTCCAATCATGATATGGTCGAAGTGTACAAGGTTGCAACGTGAGGTGAATGTTGAAGCTGAGTCTCATACATACAAGGAGAAGGGTTAAACTCAACTAATAAGCTTGAGATTTATTTGTGGAGCCCTACCCGATATATACAACCCGATTACACATAACGTATCTATTTTCGTTTCAATTTTTTTGTGTTTATTTTTAGGAAATTCCAATATTTCTGGTCGGTCTTGGCTTATTTTTTGTTCGACCAACATTTTAAACTTAATTAAGAAATATTGATAACCTAAAATGAGCCACGTCTCCAAATAACTGAACTTTCGACTCGGTTCAATTTTTTGTTAGGTCTAACTATATAAACAAAAATTAAACTGATAAATTTTGATTCAGTTCATTTTTTATCGGATCCAATTGTATAAATCAAAACTTAATTGATAGAATCTATATTCAGTTAAGTTTTAAATCTAACCCATTCATTTCAGTTCGATTCAATTCAGTTTTAACTGTTACCGTTGAACGAATGGAGTGACTCAGTTGCTTGAAAGAGCTCCTTTATTTGAGTCTGTATCGTCATTGAATGGGGTCATGTATAAAGAATTTGGTTCAATTTCTTATGTATAAAGTTTTATGAAATTCTCACATTTAGATTATTTTGAATTATTTCTTCATTTATAATTTTCGGTTCAATTATTTTGTACCGATTTTCATGAAATTCTTACATTTTTGGTTGGTCTTAACTTATTTTTTGTTGGCCTAATTTTTTTAAACCTAATTAACAAAGAAGAATGACTTAAAATAAGCAATGTATTAATATCGACCAACTTAAAATTTTTTTTATCAATTTTAATTTTAATTTGTTTCTTTTCCATTAGTTTGTTTTCGGGCAAACGCGTCCCCGCCCATGGAAAAGCAAATTGTCTTTTTCCACGAAAATAAAAAAAATAATGAATTTAAGTGATATTTATGAGGTGTGGACCTGTACGGTTTTGGCAAGTAGCAAGAAACGCGCTGGACGATCTGATCCGTCGGATACGCGATGATCAGAGATGCTGCGAGGCCGCACATGGCGAGCGGTGGGTCCCACCTTCTGACACGCCTTTGTGATTGTGCTACTACAACTCTGTACTCTCACGAACTGTACACACGTGTGCCTCGTCTTCGCGAAGTGAAAAGTTAGTACCACAAAACAGAGGCAGGGCCTTGTAAGAACAAGGGAGGAGATTTCTATCCTTATTTTTGGGGAGTTTTGTTTGGTAAATGAGGTGGTGATTTAAGTATTTTTAAATAAATTTTTATAGCCTTGTCGCGTTTAGAAATTATTATAGATTATTATAGATTTGTGTCATACTTGTGAGGAGTGGGAATGATGGTATTTAAATGTGGTGGTTATGGGTTTTGTACGAGGTGTTAAATGAGAGATATTAGGTGGAGATATTTTTTTAGACTGTCTAAGAATTGAAATTGAAAGATTAATATGTGATTAAGTGAAGAACAATAGGAGACCAGTGTAAGATTTTTAGACCAATGAGGGTTGTTTTAAGGATTGGTTTGATTTTGAACTTAATCGACTAGTTCAATTTTGAGAAAACAAAACCTGACATCGAAGTTCGATTCAGTTTTAAACATGTCAGTTTTTTATTGTGAACCAAAATTCATGAAGTTCTAATATTTTACGTCGTTTTGACTTGTAAATTTTCATGAAAAATTAATTTTATACTAAAATCTTAATTTTAGTGGTGGTATAGTTTCATAGCGGAATCGAACCAATTAGAATCGATTGAACTGAACCTTTCAGGTCTCAATATATGGGAAGTTGGAAGCAAACTTATAATCACTACGTGAGAAACATTTTGGTTCCAAGTTCGGTTTTAGTCGGTTTTGTTCTGTTTTAACCCGGTTGGAAGCAATTAGTTTTCAATCATGAATTCATGCTCGATTTATAAGTTGAACATGACGAATTTGAGCTCAATTTATAGTAAAAAGACATCAAAGTACTAATTATAAAAAGTACTCACGAAAATCGAACGTCATGTTTTAATCATTACAACCAAATAAGAACGTAAAGTGTGCAAACAAGATAAAAATAAAAGAAAATCAACAATATACTTGTGCAGATGAGAGGTGGACACGTGGCGATGTGAATTGATCCGAGTCTTATCGGTTACCCCACGTACAGTTTTGAAAACCGAAACTAAATTGAAATTGAATAGTTTTTTTAAAAAAATTAAAACAAAAACTGAAACACCAATTACTACCATTTTAATTTTTTAATTATGAGTTCGGTTTTAAACTGGTTCCGAGTCTAAAGTGTCCACCCAAGTTTAATTTAGACTCTTGCCATCCAAATTTAGAATTCTAATAGCTAAAATTTAAATGCAGAATCTTCATATCTCATTAATTTAAACGGTTCGAGTCGAACTCATAAATTAGTCATGTATAATTTAAGCAACAGTAGCTGAAATCAATTCGCTTTGTCTCATATGATATGTTCCATCTGTCCACCTTGACTGTACGGTGTAATGTTGAGTTAATTGCTGTATAATATATGTTTTTTTTTTAAGATGAAAAAGAAATAGTAACTAAAAAGTTAATTATCCATCTCAAGAGCACATTTCACTAGTAAAACTCAAAACAATTAAGACACAAACACCAGCAAGAAAATGTTTCCCACAGTGGGTGGGAAACACCAGCAATCTGAAACAGAAGAATCCATTTTCCACGTCTCCAATTTTTTCCCACACAGTATTCTCCGGTGGGTCCCACCCAAAAGGGTCTGGTCCCTCACATTTTAGTCGCGGGTCCCACAACTTCCTTTCTCCTTTATGCTCGTATTGGTAGAGCCATGTGACAGTGGGTCCCTCCCGTTGCATCAGGCCCGTCGCTCTCACTGCCCGTCGCCATCACGACGTTGAATCTGAAACCGCAGGGAAAGCTGGACTGGGGATGCGTTCACACGCGACCGGACGCTCCTGATTGGCGACAGCTCAGCATCGGTGCAGCTGCTGCGTAGCACCGGAGAAATATCCAGATCGCCACGTGGAGATCAGATGCTTTGGTGGCGAGTGTTTGGCCGTTGATTTGGATCGGCTCTAGGTGACTCCCTAGGTTGTGGCGCAGGTGACTGGTTCAGAAACTATATATGATGCTTGAAATTAATTTTTTTTTATTAATCCCTATACACTAATTAATTACTTCATTTGGAATAAATGTTAAATTAATGATTATTTGTGGGTTAGTTAAGTTTTTGTTCATGCAGCTAGCACATAGGGTAGCATGTTCCACTTTCTTCACACAAAAAGCACTATAGTCTTTGGTCTTTTGATTTACACTTTTTTTTTCAAAAAAAAACATATTGATATTCTGTGGTAAAGAAAATTAAAGATGCATGAACCTATCATATGGTCATTTTATTAGATATTTGCTTATATGAATTTTTTCTATTCAATATATTTAAATCACTAAAATAATTTAAATATAGATTATTATGAGTTTACAGAGTGAACTTCATCTCACGATCATTAGAGTGTGTATTTATGTTAAATACACAAATAATGTAATTGTGCAATTATCGTTTTCAGTACAATAATTATACGTTATTTATCATAATTATGCTTGAATCTGGGTTCAAATTTCTTTTGGTTAAAATGGTAAATTCGACTCATTTTGTTAACATTACGAGAATAGTTCAATCTCATAATTCATTTAAGAGCTTGACATGTAAATATATTTAATGATAATTGCAAAATGATTGATGGTACAAATTTAATAGATAAAAGTTACAAAACCAACACCACATTGTGAGTATCTCAACAAATTGAAAGATTTTTATGACACATATTATACCTCAAGTATGTTTACGTTATAAATAATATTTTGCAGTAAACGTTCGTCTCAAATGTTTCACTGACAGTAAGTACGGTAAATTTTGGTATTAACACATATTAGAAAATGCAAATTGCGACTTCAAACAATTCATGTGAAATTGCGAGACCAAATTAAAGTGATGATAATAAATAAATTGATAAGAGAGCAAAATCAACGGTCCATTTTCAATAGTGTCGTGTATTGGACGCACAAGAAAGGGACAGTGCGGTGGATGGGCTTGGAAAGCCGAAAACGACGACGCTCTCTTCACGACAAAAACACCCTATAGTGAAAACGGCGTCGTTTTCTGTGGACGGCGTGTGCATGAAGACGATCTTGCACCTTCCGCCATAGTTAATGTCTATTTCTTTGACTTTCGAAACATTCTCAATTCTATTTGGCGCTCAATACCAATATTGCAATTTTTCAGGAAATTAGAAGTAAAATTAAGTACTTATTGAGTACAATTATAACTTATACGGGAATATTATACAAAAATTTGGAAGAGTTGAAAATATTTTAGTGACTCATTAATCATGAAGATTGTGTAATTAAAATGTAAGAATATCTTATTGAGCTTTGCAACACGATATTCTTTTTTTTGAAGGAAAATTAATTTTTATTAATTAAATAGCAACTAACCCGACATCAAGCTGAACAGCTGAAGCTACAGATGTTTAGACAAATACCTCATCATAATTTTAACTACTGTTAGTTAAAACAAACATGATCAATTCATGAGTTATTTGATTACGAGCAAAACAAAGCACATAAATTTCGATAATGTATAGTACGCAACATTGTTCGTTAATGATTTCTCTAAATTTGTTCAGCTCGACCTGTTTAACATCACGTAGAGTCACGACATTCAACTCATACGAATGAATAAACTCCGTGTTCTTGCTGCGGGTAAACCACTTGGGTAAACCCAAGATATATATTTTATTTTCATTTATTAATTTATTTTGATTTTGATTTCAATTTAATCTTGGAAATATCCATAAATTTTGTAATTGAATTAATTACAGTAAAATACTTTTAGAGGCTGTTTAATGTTTAGAACATTTTCAGATATGTATTATACTAGATTTCAATCTACATATGATTATTTTATTTTTACTGTAATATACTTTTGATTAAGAAAAATTTATTGTGACACTGATTTGATTACATTTCTCTTTGTGCAGTTTTCATCACCCTAATGATTATTTACATTTGGGTTTCAGATAAAAACAGGTGAATAGTTTAAATCAAGGCACCTGATCCAATGTTAATCTTCTGTTCCTTCACCTAATCATAATTAATTATCATGAAGGTTAATTATAAAAATCTTCTATCTGTGTACTTTAATTATTATTCAATTGCCAAAGTTTGCTAATATTGTCAAGATTCCATAATATAGGTTGAGTTTAATATTGCACTGTGATGTAGGAGAGACCATGACACTCATATTATTTTATTGTTTGAGTCTGGTGCATTCAAATCTTTTTTTAGTTTTATATAATTATTATACTTTACAATAAAATATTTAAGTTGGATCAAAAGACTACATCTGCGTATATTTTACTCACTATGATACATATATTAGTTTATTTTAAAATTTTTTTTATGATAATCATATTGTTATATTTATTTATTTCTAGACTAGGTGTTATGCTTCATGAATGTAAGTTTTAAATAAATAGGTCATTTTTTTTCTTAGATGATTGGAGAAATTCGTTTTTTTAACTTTTTCTTTTTTCGATAATGAGATATGTTAACAACGACTAACATCAAGTTAAAGCGTCTCAAAAGCAGTATGGGACAAATCTCTCACCGTAGTTTCAATTTCACTTAAGTAAATCAAACTTGACAAGTTTTTTTGATATCGAGTTACACGATTTAAGTAGGAACAAAACTAATTAAAACATGAAAATTCAAACCACCAATAATACTACCGTGATCTCCCAAGATACCCCTCAGTTGGTTATGCAATCCCTTGTCACCCGATATACCTTCCACTGCTTTGAGATAGTCGGTCTCTACCACTACTTGAGTACTCCACCAAAGAGTTTTCTTGACACCCACGACCTCTACTTCGACTGATTGGAGAATTCTCGTGAATCGTCTACAGAACACTTCTACCATCATTCCCTCTTCATCTCTACAAACAACCCCCCACGCTTCACATTCTTCTAATTGAGTCCACTCCCCCGTCAACATTTATTTTTAGAGATCCCCAAACAAGAGGTGACCACTTGGGTGTAGGTTGTCTGACCTGCAAACTACTCTCGGCTTGGGAAATGTTCGTTCCTCTCCATATCCTTCCACACGACTTTGCCACAACACCCACAATTTTTTGTTCTTCTATGTAAAAAAGAATGATGATTAATAGAAATTTTTCGAATATATATTGGATAAACCAAACTCGATATTATATAAAGTGATTGTCCTAACCCAATTAGGAAGTTTAAATTCTCGGTCCGATCTCTAAAAACACTCCATCCGCTTCACCACAATAGTATCGAGACCTCAATTTTAAAGACCATCTACTCTATATTACCATAATTTTCTTTTATCAATTACTCAACCCAAATTTAATATCAAGAAATTTATTTTCCATTAAACTTGTTCCGATACTACCACTCCAGTTTAACCAGATATTTAAAATTTTCACTTCAATCTCAAAAAAATCACTTCATTACATGATCGAGTCAAGACATCACTGTCCCTTCAAAATATTTTACCATCCTAATTATTATAACTTTTTGGATTATATTCATTTTTTTCCCTCAGATCTTGCAAATGTGCCAAGTCACCAAACCATTCACGTGCCAAATCACCCATATATTTCATCTACTTGTTGGAATATTTATGGCATATATATATATTTAGGACAAGCATATTCGAACCGCCGATCCTATGTTTATTCTACTGTAATTTTCCGACAAACTATACTACTTTTAGTACACTATCATGTGAACTCGATCCACATCCTTAGATTAAGCAACTTGAAAGGCTTTGGTAATTGTTGGGTGGTTTAAATATAAATAAAATAAAACATTAATTTAAAAAGTGGGTTTAATTTGTAGACCCCTAAACGGCTAAAGGTAGGAGTAGCCTCGTTATTTTCTTCACCCTAGTGGCCAGATGAGACAAATTTTAGTTAAATTTATTACGTAATTTGTGGGTCCAAATTCAATTTAATTGTCACTTATATTAAAAAAATTATATTTTATTAAGGTCCCATACAAGTGAAATTAAAGGTTTCGAAAGGTGCATCCACATGTAGTTAATATAAACCAGTCCAAGATATCAAGGATTTTGTTAATTTAATCCATATTTATACACTAAAATTGATAAAAATGTAATTATATGAAAATATTGTGTTTTTGTATTCTTATAATTATAATATTATTTGTTTTTTGAACGTGAATTAATGGAAATATCATCATGAAAAAATTTAATTTATTGATCACATCATATATATATAACTTTAACGCTTGTTAATATAAGAATGAGTTTGACCCATTTCTTTTATAGTTTTTGCATATATATTAGACTAATATACATGTTTTTTTTTTAAGCTTGACCAATATACATGTTAATTTTTCTATATTATCGTCTTATATTAAAAGTATATATAGATATTGCCAGTACATGGAGTATGGATAGTGAACAGTTGGTTGAGGGTTGATAGGTGAGAAATTAATGTATATACGTATATAGTATATATTAAGTTAAAATAAAATATATAAGCAACTTGCTAGGAAATTTGCACATACATATTAAAATAAAATATATAAACACCTTGATAGAAAGTTTGCACATACATAAGAGTCCCATTTTTATGTTTAATTATTTTAATGAATAATAAGTTATATATACTTTATAAAGGGCTACTGAGATTAAAATATCTGTGTGCAAACTACAAATTTATTTTGTAGGTTGAATTTAGAAAATAAATGTTTGAGATTAAAATATATTATTATTAATAAATTAGTTAAATTAAATTTTCAAGTTTATGAAAATATTCATAGGTTTTCTTCCACTGAGATTTGATTTTATAATTCAATGACTAATATGAATTACTAGTTGGCACCAAAAAAATTATTTTCACACCGGTATTTTGTCATTAATGTGATATTTGTAAAGTGATGTACACAAGAAGAACAATATATATAGTAAAAGAAAATTGATTCCTTAATACACTTAAATATAATGAATTAACACTTTAATAGTCAATTTTTTTGTGTTCTCGAATAAACCACTAACATTCTATTAGAAGTAACAGAAAAATTAGGTCTAACGAGTATATTAGGTTTCCTATATTTATATTTATTATTCTCACATGTATTAGGGTTTTTTATTATATTTCTATGACCTCTATAAATAGAGGTCTCTTATAATTCACAACACACGATCAATAATATATATCCCTTATTATTTCTATCAAAGTCACTTATGAACACGTGAGTATTAGCTAAAGAAAATATCTAAAATGCCCATGATTGAAAATATACTAGAAATTTTTTTATGAACAGTGGTTTGTCTTCTCTGGCGAGCTTCACGGCGACGAGCGGAAGACATAATCGAGCCCCATAGCTCATCGTTCACATACGCCTAAAAAATAGTCGGGAGCATCAACAAAAAAAAAGGAAATAGAAAAATGCCACCTGAAGTAGCGGGAACTGGAGATTGAAGACACCGAAAAGAGAGTTGAGAGGTGGTGGGAACTGAAAATCAATAAAAGCACAAAGGTAGAGATTCTAACTCTCCTTACCTCCTTGCAACTATTTCCACCGAGAAGACCCTCTGCGCTCGCTAAAGAAAGATAGGAGACATCAGATAAGCACCTCTGTGAATAATGCTACAATTCCATAAACTCCCAAAAATGAGCGATTATAGTTCCCCTTACCTCCTTGCGACTTTTGTCATCGAGAAGACCTTCCAAGCTTCAAAAAGACAAAGGAGTTACAAAAGAGTAGGAGAAAGAAAGAAAAAATGTATCAATAACATATTTTTTTTAATTTTGAATGACAAAAATGGATACTTTAGTAATTTTAAATTTATGCAAACAGAATAAACACATATCCCAAACAGATAATTAATTAATTATGGTATCAAAATGTGAAACAATAATTATCTTGAGGTGCAAAATGTCTTTTCCCAGTAATAAATTATTAACCACATTAATAAAATAAAATATTAAATTATACATAATACATCAACGAAAATAAAAACATTTTAGAAAATACGAATCTCCGGAATGGGCCCGGCCCATCACTCAAATTCACACTGATAACTGAAGTGATAACTTGCTTTTATTTTTCAAAGCCAGTGGGTCCCACTAGCAGATGAACCTCCATTTCGCGTGGGCCCCGATGTGGGCTCCAAGCCCAATGAGCTCGGACAAGTGGGCCCGCTGATTGCTACGGACGCTGTCACCATTACCCAGAAAAAAATGCGACATGCTATAGCAACCCCCACTCGCGCGTGTGGGTTCTTCTAGAAACAAAAATAAAATAGGAGGGTGTGGGTGAAAATTAATTTTTAAATGGAGGGCACATCCGGAAATTAAAATTTTAATCAGAATATCATATCATAATATCACGAGTCACATCAAGAAAATGAGAGGGCAAAAAAATATATACTTAATTGACACAACACAAGAAATAGAAATAGAAATATTCATACATATATATATATAAATAAATAGATTGGCTTTTAGATCCAACCAATGGGTAATTTTGATAATTTCTTACGGGGATCGCTTGCATGTATTCGGCAACTCGTTTTTCTCTATTTCTTTTATATGAAAGAAATGGGTAAAAAATTTAATAATAGTAAATATAATAAAATTTATTATATATAAATTATTTAGAAGATAATATTGGATCAAGTCATGATCAAAAAAATTTCATTTAATTTGATTAGTAATTATGAGTACAAGTATTTTATCTCATTAGAACCACACTTAACTCACCGTGCTTGAGGAAGAGGAATATAATAATATATGAGATTGATAAATAAAGATAAATTTAATGATCGGTGTATATATTTTAGATATATAAAGTATATACGACACGTTACATTTCGTGGGTTGAGGAAATTACATTTTTTTTACCATTATCTTGTTGGAAATTTTACATGAACTCGTGTCAAATTTTTATTAATATTTGATTATAAAAAGGAGATGTAATTTAGTAATATTACGTAAGATTTATGATTGATGACATTATTGACGTGATGTTGCACTTTGAATTTGGAGTTTATGGTTGGGGAAGAATTCAAGATTTTTATTCTATTATTATGCTAACTTGTTAAAATTTTGAGTGAAATTGTGCATACAAGTGTTTAGTTCACATATATTTATAAGTTGGGAAGCTTATAAGTTATGAGGAAAGTACAAGGTGGTCGACTTCAAGCCCAAGTGCAACACTTAAAGCTTGTCTCTTCAACCGGGAACTTGTATTTGACCGTTTCAACTCTATGCATGGGCCCCTTGAACTTATTCTTATATACATGTATAGGTATTTATTTATATAAAATGTATAAAAAATTAATTTGAAAAAATAATTAGATGAAAATTATCCTCGTGGTAAAGATTACAAATCAATTTCAAGTCATTAATTTTACAAAATATAGGTTTAAAATTAAGCCTTAATTGGGCATGTATGTTTTCATCAATTTAGTTGTTATTCAATAGCCAGGCCTAATCATATCTAGTGTGTGTATATATCAAATACAATACATCATTTCACGAATTTGATAGAATATCAGTGAAGATTTGATCTTGTTAACCTTTCACTGAGTTTATATTTATTCTCACTTTTTAGCCTATATTGATTTTAACGAATGAGTGGTGCAATAATATTATCCTTAAAATCCAAATTCATTTTCTTAAAAATCCAAATTCATTTTCCTTAAAACTCAAATTCTAACCCTCCAACGATAAACAAGTGTAATAACATATATTTCAGACAGTGGCGGATCCGGGGGGTGGCCCCCCTTGGCCTGGGAATTCGAAAAAAAAATATCATATAAATTTTTTTCGAAAATTGGACATGCCCCCCTTTAAATTCTGATATGTATACAAAAAATGTGCAATTTAATAATAAAAGTTGTTTTGTTTAGGGGTAAGGGAGTAGTATTTTATTAATGAGGTCAATGTTCAAACCTATTTATTGGCTTAATTTTACTTTTATAGTTGTGTTACAATCATATTTCACTAATTATTAACTTATTGTATTAGTTAAATTATTTTTTCATTTTCATTAAATTTTTTGTTTGATCTATTATATTTACTAATTATTAGAAATTGTCAATAATCTAAGCAAGCTTATGCAGATATTAAGTACAATAGTGGATCGTTTGATAAACAAATCGAACTCGAGACCAAATTACTAGAGTTTGAAAAGCTTGCGAACCGACTCACTTCATATTTATATATACATGAAAATTAAATTCAAACTCAAATAAAAAATAAAAAATAAATAATCAAGCTCGAATTAAATTTTTTATATGCATTTAGTAATTATTTAAATTAAATATATTATTAATTAAATTTTTAGTGTAAAATTTTTCCCCCCCTTAAAAAAATTTCTGGATCCGCCACTGATTTCAGATATCATAGAGAGCAAGACATTATAGAGTCGAAACCCGAATGGAAGATGCCAAAGAGTCGGGTCGTACAGCACAAGACGCTAAAGAGCTGAGCCGTAGAGTGCATGATGCCATAGAGCTAAAGGTGATGAGTGTATGAAACGATAGAGCTGACTACGAAGCATGATTTTCACTTATACTTTTGGACTTGAAAGAGATGTTGAATATGTTGTGCTTCAAGTTTGAAAGAAAGTCTAGAGGACCTCGAATTCATAATCACGTAAAGTTTGCGTTGTCGAGAGCATATGATGTTAGCAACATCAAGAATATATGATATTTGCATTGTCAAGAGCGCCGAGCATGTGACGTTCGCACCTTCATGCGTATGTGACATATTTTTTATTTTCTCTATCAATAACATATCACTATTAAAAATATGTAAGTTTAATCAAGGGATAATCGTGGGTACAAATAAATACACCAGACAAGATTATGTTTTGGTGAATAGCCTTGCTAATAATGTAAATTTTTGAGAAATTTGAATTTAATTGAAATTATTTATCACAAATGACGTGTTTTAGTCTGAGCCATTTATTTTATTAATCTAACACGCAAATGGTTCCTAATTTGTACTCTAAGGAATGGTTTTCACTTGAACATCATTCCATATTTCATATTTAAACAAAATTAGTGTATCATAAGTACAAAATGTATACTACCCAAATTTTAAATCTTTTTAGTCACATTGGAGGATATTCAAATATATAAAGCATATGTGCTATATACATATATACTGACAATAAATACCATTATATACTTATCTCCATCGTATTTGTCGTCTTTATATTTTGAGAGTTACGTTGAACGCGTTTACAACCCTAATTAACAAGATACAGATGTTGAAAACAACCTGACATGAGACACACACCATCACTTAGGTATGTGTTTGTATTTTAGATAATTTGATCAAACATGTATATATGGTGCAGCATATAGAATAGAAAGAGCATATCTATATCTGTGAACACAAACTTGTGGATGGTCTCATTGAAAGGGCTATTTAGCTACCTTCATTTATGCTTTGTGTGTGAGCCACACTCAAATCAAATGTGTCTAATCCATGTCCCCTTGTGTTGTTGCACTCACTTTTATTACAGGTAATAAAGCAATAAAATTAACCTAACCCATAACTTAAATTTTATTTTATACTTGTTCTCAAGCATACATATTGGCCCACAAAAAATTGAACCATAGATCTCATGTGTTTCCAAATAAGTGATACACTTAAAATCAAACAAAACAACACCTTAGATAAAATAATAATCATATGAATTATTCGTGCAATTCAAACAAAATGTTGTTGAATGAAATTTTATTAGGTGATAAATAAGAGGGAAAAAGTTGTGTGTAAGAAAAAGATTGTTGTAATTATTCAAATAAAAAATATCACAAACTTGTCTTACATTAAATAAATATAACTCAAACTAAATCTTTTATATATTTTAAAATCATGTTCATATTTTTTAGTGATTTGTTTTTCCTAAATTATATATCTTTTTAAAAATTCTGTAGTATTAAGAGACTCGAAGTTTAAGAAAAGGGTTGGATAGAGTTGGGCCTCAATGGGAAGAGCAATTAAGGACAATTTACAAATTAAAACTCACTTTTGACTTAAAAGATTACACTATTAATTTTGGGGTCTAGTGTATATATAAAATTTTCCTTAACTCAGCAATCTTCCGATGTGTAACTTTGAACTCACATGCAGACCTAACAATCTCTCCCTCCACATTAAGTCTCATCACATCGCTCTGGTTTCTCCTAACCCCGCAACTTTCACTTGGTCTACTCAATCCAAAAAAGACCCTCTGCATGCTATCTACGCCTCACCATGAGAATAATTTATCATGGTCTCGGTCTTACCAGATATATGAGAGTACCCAACCCACTTTACAATGAGAATTTTACCGAACCAAGACTACGATACTACTGTTTCAGATATCTAGGCCTTACCTAAAAGAAGCACCCCAAGAAATCTCATATACACATTAGAGCCCACCTTTAATTTAAAAAAACTAGCATATTAGATCTATGATCGAATTTGTATATGAACTCTTTTTTGACCTATTAATCTTTCGATATGAGACTTTAAACTCACGTATAAACCTAACAAAATCAACATCTCAGATCTTTATATAATGTTTCTTCTGGGAATAAATAAGAGAAATTGGAATTTCTATAGTGGGCCAGAGATTAATCTTTTGATTAGTCATGGTGTTTCTCATTGGGCTACTAAGTGTGAATATACTTTATTGGGCCAATCAAACATGGGCTTTTTTAAATGGCCCATTTTAACCCTTTACTCACTAGCTGCTTTGGGCTTAGTTTTTTGTACTGGATCACAAAACTCCAATAATTATTGTTTTAAACAGCTTTCTATCATTTTCGACTGTGATTAAATAAACTATTCTCTATCTCTAATCAAACTATTTGTAATATTTTTTCAATCCTTAAAAACATAATTACTAAAAAACTACAAAACAATTATGAATAATTGCATAAACTAATGATTAAATTCAATTCAACCTGGACCACAATTAATTTATTTGCAATTGCATTTTCTTATTAATATTGATACGGCGTTATAAATTAATTTATACATTTACACAGCTAGGTCCTTAGTTAAAGATTGTAATTGAAAGATTTAGATTTTGAGCAGTAACATGCATTGATGCATATGAACGATCATGATGATTATGATCACATGTACCTTGCGCAAAGATCCAACATAAAATTAATATTATATATCAAATAAAAAACAAAATAAGTATTTTATCGATTACAAAATAATATAGTAATTATTGTTTAGGGAGGTAATTGATTTTAATTTCTAATAAGAATCTTCGTTAATGATTTCTTTTTTGTTTTACTATAGAATTTTTAAATCCATATGTCTTTTCATGAAATATATTAAAATAAATTATCGAACTAAATTCCAATCATACAATTACAGTTAATCGTTTGGTTCATAATAAGATATATTCAAAAAAACCATCCAAACCAGAGTCAATTATTTTTTGGTAAAAACAAATTTTATAAATTAAATAACAACTAACCGGCATCAAACCGGATAGCTGAAGTTACGGTTGGTGGGACAGACCACTCACCATAATCACAGGTACTGTTAGTTAAAACAATCATGACCAATTTGTGAGTCATTTGATTACGAGCAAAACCAAAAGCACATGTTGTGCAACACTGTTCAGCTCAACCCGTTTAGCGTCATGTAGAGACACGACCTCCAACTCATACGGATGGAGAAACCCCGTGATCTTCCTGCAGAATGCTTTACACATGCATCTGCGATAACCCCGGAGACCAATCGACTCGAACCAGTTAGCTTCATTCAGAGTCACGACCTCCAACTCATACAGATGGAGAAACCCGTGATCTTGCTGCAGACCGCCTTAAACCATCTTCCTCGATCAACCTTGTTATCAATATGGACATCGCGAAATTCAAATCCTCCCAGATCATTGGGTTTAACTGGATCAACCCAAGGAACCCCCGTCTGCTTCCAGTACCAATCCCAATAGGGCACCAAAGTGGCGTATTGAATCTTAAGCAAGTCGAGGCCCCCAAGTTCGATATGCTTGCATGAGTCTGCCCACCGACACCAGATAACTCCGGCTCCCTCCCAGTACCGACCTACCAACCTGATACTTCTCTCCTCTCCATCACCCTCTACCGCCCACCTTCCTTCCTCTGTCCTCCCGACCTTTTCAGCCCCAGAACTCCCCGTCCCAAACCTAACCCCGTCCTTACCCAGCTCTATTCCCTCCCCTCGCCTCCCTTCTCCTGCAATCTCCCAACTCCGTCCCCCAAATCCTTCTCCAGCCTTGACCCGACCTTCCCCGTCGGCCTCAAGCCCGACCTACAAACCACTGTCTCCAACCCATACCAGTCTCCATCACCCAGATCTCCTTAGCCTCTCCCACGGACGTCGCCACGCCCATCGCCGCACGACCACGAACTTCGCCGGACCGGTCCGTCCCTCACGAGCGTCTCCGCCGCGAGAACTCACCAGATCGGTGAGAAAACCTCAATCGTCCAAGACGAGGGGTACATGCCGCAGAAACCAAACCCTAATATCCGCTACCAGAGTCAATTATTTTAATTTTGCGTTTCAAAATTTCTTTTAAACGGTATTTTTAACGAATTCCATATCAAAATAATGCGTATTTGAAAATTTTAGATACTAGAACAAAAATTAAATAACTATTTTATTGATTACCGAAAGATAATGATATATATTTTGATGATTATTATAAGATAAGCAAAACCGAAATTGAGTTATAAAATATAGTTTATAGCAAACACACTGAACACAAATAATATGGTGGTCAATTCAATGTGTCAAATTAATATAATTTTATTTGATTTTTCTCGGCCAATCACGGTCGTTGGTTCGGGACACATCCCCACGTGCCCTTATATATATGATTCCCTTCTCTATCACATTTTTATGCAAAATATCATTTCAAAATTGATATTTATTGAAATATTTTTGTAATTAATTTATTCTATATATATTCTTTAAGACCGATTAAATACATAAAAGTTAATGATTTAATTCAAGAAATATAATAGATTTCTTAAGCTTTTAGGATGGTAAATCATTTATTAAATTAAGTTAAATTAATATGTTTTTTTTAAATAATCTGGATCATTAATTTTATTATCATGGAAATATTTATAACTCAATTTTGATATTAAAATAAGGAAGTGTTGATTTAATGGTACACGTGCACCGCCGCATATGGAAAAAAGCTCCTATCTATTTCTGTTAACGGGCCGGATCTAGGCCCACCGGCCATTTATGGGCCCACACAAACCTGCCACGTAGCCCAAGACCATCAAATTCATCACCTCAGTCTCCGTGGGCCCACATTCCCACAAGCCGCGACCAGGACCGTTCATCTGGCTAATCAGTGAGGCTGTGACGGTCTCAATCACGACGACCCGTCACCCTAGAGAAACTCGATCCTTACTCAAGGGTACCTTTTAAAATACCCTTAATCCTTTTAAGCATAGTAATAAACTGATTTTGTGCTTAAAAATCAGTTTGCCCGAATACTTTTTTATTTTATTTTATAAATCACAACTTCAGTCAAGACATCCGATAAATCAGGAGGACAAATCCCTTACTTAATTTTTAGTTTATATCAGATAGAACTGCTCTAACTAACATATGAGCCATTATATTCATTGACCTAGCAATATAACAAACGTAAATAAAGTCTAATCGGGATAACAATGAACAACAGTCACAAACGAAAATCCTTAATAAAGACAATGTATTAGGACTAAAATTCACCGCTTGCACAACCCGCCCGAGCCATGAATGACAAGTGGTTCAATAACATCAGGACTAAAATTTCCCGCCCGAGCCATATGCTTGCAAAAATGGGGTCTCCCATAGAATTTTGCACTAGAAAGTCGACACCATATTAAGACCGATTAGTATCTAAACCACAATAAACCTCCATTTTTAATCATGGTTAGATTATATTTGGTTTCTTATATTTGGTTTCCTGTTTTCTTTTCTCACATGTATTAGGAGACTCTATCCCTCTATAAATATAGGTCTCTTGTCTATCACAATAATACACATTAATAATATATCGCTCATTATTTCTATCAACCATAATGAAGGAGGGAATCCCATCTGACCATCATGGGTTGAGAAGTGGGGTGAACTTGAGCAATGTGCTAGGTAGTTGACCATTTTATAAAAGCCACCTTGAAAATTGCCTGGATCTCAACCAAATTGAGAATTCAAAATCTTTTCCCTAATGCTGAACAACTGCATCACAGTCCATCAATAAGTGGGCGAATTAGATATCACTCTCCACTGACATCCCATACAAATAAGATGTTGAGTTGTTTAAATACTATGCCAAACATAGCTCGGATTGGGCCCTAATTGAGACGAAAGAAATTATCCATGAGGATAGTACTAAGCTTTAGAAACCCGAGCCATTCAGGATTTTGTATTGGATATAAATCTCCTTTTAGCTCATCTTCACTCTGATTACAATAGGGTTCAAAATCAATAATTCTCCATCAATAGTATGAGGCTTAAGCTGTTGCGGTGTTATCTCAAAGACAAAATCTTCACCCATGCTTACCCATCTACTCTAATTTGAAGAGAAAAATAAGCATGATATCTTTAAAGTATAAAAATATATTTAAATTTTTAGGGATTATTCCACTTATACATTTTTTTCACATAATTATCTAAGTTAAATTTTATTAAAAATCACCTCGACCTAATAGAAAAATAATATTTATTTTCCCTATATTTTTTAATTTTGTCTATTTCGTGAGATAAAAATATTTTTTAATTTTGTCTAAAATAAAATTTAAGGTTGAGAATAACATATAATTCTTCAAATTATTTAATATATAAATATATTTCATCATCATTTGGGTGATTTGACCGTCACAAATCAATCACACCGCCCCGTGACCCTATAGAAACCCTGTCCCCTCACTCAACGAAACCGAAGCCAGTACAGTGTGTGTCTGTTTGGCCCCTCCGTTTCTGTATATAAACCGAAACAGAGCCTCAGAAATCGAGATCGAAAATCGGAGAAGAACAGATCCAGAAGAAGAAAGAAAAAAAATGGTGTGGATCGAGACGGATCGGGACGGAACGGGACGGTGCAGGAGCCACCCCCACCACACCCAATCCGAGGGCGTCTGCTCCTCCTGCCTCACCGAGAGGCTCGCCGGCCTCACCTCCGCCGCCGGCGCCGGCGCCGCCGCAGCGGGCTCGTGCTCGTCGTCGGGGACGAACTCGCCGCCGGAGTCGTCGCGATCGTCGATCCACGTGTCGCCGGCGCTCCGGCACCGCCGCAACGCGTCGGAGACGGCGTCGGTGGCGGCGAGCGTGAGCGACGGGCTGAAGAAGAGCAGGTCGGTGGCGTGCGCGGCGGCGAGGAGCAGGGGCGAGGAGGGGAAGGGGTCGAAGAAGAAGGGGTGGTTCTGGTCGAGGCTGCTCCGGTCGACGGCGGCGAAGAGGGGCGGTCGCGACGGCGGAGCGGTGGCGTCAGTGGCAGATTCGTAATATAATCGAAGCCTGTGTTTTTAGTTTTTATTTTTATTTTATATATGTTTTTGGATTGGGTGTTGTTGGTATTGTCATTGAATTATTTTCGGAATTATGTTTCTGTTGGGCCATGAAATCATTGAAATGGTGACGATGCGGTGCGTTTTGATCAATCATTCGCTATGTTGAATTGGATCGTGTGAGGCCAATGCTTAGAGTCGGTGCAGGAAGGACTTGCACATGCAAATTTGTAATGATGATTCCAATTTCGAACGTACAAATTGATTAAATTATAATCAATGTAATTTAAGCTAAAAATTACTGTTACAGAGAAAATTAATTATACGAATTTTGATTTATGTTTTAAGAGGTATCATTTTCATGTATCATTTATTTATCAGTTACGTCGTAAATAAATTAGCATTGCATACTTGGCTCGTAGAGGCCCTGACCGGGAGTTTGAGGCCGGTAATTTGCCGGAACCTCTTGCTTGGTATAGTGTTGGCGGATATAGCATAATAACATGAGCGTTGTTCTGCGTAAAAAAACTTATTTAAGTCGTGTTTTGTAAAATTTATTACCTCACACTTTTGCTCATTAAGTATAATAACTTATATTTATGTTTTGACTTTGAAGTGATAAAAACAATTAAAGATTAAGTGGTCGATTTTAAACAATAATATTAAATAATTATAAACTAAGGGACTAAAATTTGTAATGAATAGTTCCTATTTCTAAGAATAAGTGGACAATTCAGCTCAAAAAATCAAAATCTACGATACAAAACATTTCATAGTCTAGAGTGTAAATGAATCTAATAAATTTAGTAAGACTCAAACAACTCAGCTCGTAAAAATTATATAACTGAATATATGCTAACGAGTTAGCTTGCGAGTCTAAACAAGCTCTAAGAAATTAGACTCGAGTTCAACACAATTATTAAATAAACTCAATATTGAGTTCGAATTCAATTCAAATCCAATTATAACGAAGCTAAACTAAATGTTTAACGAATTCAGGTCGAACGTTTCGTTAAAAACCCGATAGCTCTGCACACCTCTACATAGTCACCCTATTATGCTAAATATTTTTTTCTAAAAGAAAAACACCATCTAAATTCAGACAAATAAATAAAAATTGATCAAAATGTATTATTTCTACAAGGAAATCAACACTCAAGGAGTAGGACAGTGAACATGGGAAAGCGAAGAAAAATGAACAACACTTCAAAATTCAATGAACCAAATATGGTTACAGTGTCAATTCAATATCAACCCGACCGTTAAAACTAATCATATACCACATGACAACATTGGTGTCTGCCATAAGATCACATAATTACCCAGGCCCTGCTTCAAAACGACACTAAACATGGACCAGACTCACATCCTCAGACCACCAACAGAACTCGAAACGACAAAATCTAAATCAACAGAGTATTAGAGATTCACAATTAGCTAAAACACTCGACATTAACATTATCCGAAGCGTAAAATTAAGAGTGTACTGAGTTTAACGCACCTGTATAGCAGAATATGTACATTTCCCAGAAACTTATGGTTGGTACTATCTGGGGAACCCATGGACTCTGGATTCCATCCCGTCATCGTCTTCCTCGTGGTAATATCTGTGCTCGTGCTCGAGCGAGGGTTGCTTCAGTCTCTGGAAGATCTCGTCGAGTGATTCGGAGGAAGATACACTGCGAGAGGCGAGTGAGGTCGATTCTTCGTGCTGGCCCAGGGATATGAACTTGCTGTGGCCCATGTTGGCTTTGAAGCTCTGGAAACCCGTCTTCATGGACTGCCAGGGGGATGATGCAATGCCAGCGCGGCCTCCTGGCGGGGGTGTCGGGTTGGAGTTGGGGGAGTCGAGGAGGGCGACTTTTGTGGGTGTGGTGTTCTTGACCGGGGAGTTTGTTTTGGCGGCTTGTCGGTTTTGTTCTCTGATGGTGGTGTACTTGTTGTTCATGGCTTCTCTGCTGCCTCCTCCATGGCGGCGAGCCTCTTCTTTTTTGGAGTTTGACGGGCTTCCCTTGATGTTGTCAGCTAAAATGCTCTTCGAGTGCATCTCTAGAGCTGTCTTCTCCTGAAATTTTACAATACTATCGTAGTAGTCTTGAGAGATGACTACTCCTGTAAATTATTCATGCGGTTTTGTCTAAGCTCGGTTAAACTATCCGAGTGTAGACCACATGACTATGATATCCTTATTTTGAATTCAATTTTTCAAAGCATGACATCACAGAACAATAACATATATTCAAAGATATGATCCCTGGTACTTATTAGGGTTCTACATGTGAGTCCAAGTCTCACGTCGAAAAGGTACATGGTAGAAGGAGAGTTTGTAGTCTTTTGGGTCAGAGGTGGGCTCTAAGGAGTGTGTGGGTTTTCTTGTGGAGTGCTCCTCCTTGGTAAGGCCTAAATTTCCCCCCGACAAGTGGTTCCAAGTCCCACATCTATGAGGAGAGTTTATATACACATTAGACTCGAAACCTAACATACTATTCATGTGAGTCAGATGTGAGCTCTAATGTACCTGAATCTCCCTAACATTTTTGTAGATGCAACGAAAACAATACACACTCTAGCATTGTGTGATAAGCTTGAGCGACCAGGAGAGTATATTAACATTATTATCGTTACATTATTGAAAGATGACCACTCTTATAAATTATTCATGCGGTCTCATCTAACTAGGTTAGTTTTTTAAACGACGTGACCATTTTATCCTTATATTTAAATTTTCAAAGCATGTCACGACACAACAAGAACGTATTCAAAGATACGAATACGATCCCTAGTAATGTGGATCCAGCACACAGAATGCGCGCTCTGAAAGGCCAGGGGGGGGGGGGGGGAAGATTTGGTATTTACAATTAAGGGATCATGTATCACACACATGAGGAGATAGTGATAAACCTGAAAGAGAGTGAACAATCTATTTGGGTGGGTATATGCAATTTGCCCTATAAAATCATTCTTGAGGTAGAAACTTGTGTTAACTGTGAAATGATGTGTGTACATACTGTTTTATTAACAGTGGACTCGAGATCCACACCGACGAAGTTCCTCGCCAATGGTACAACATGCTCACCAACGTTGCGCCCTTGTTCAATCCAAGAACGCTCTGAAAATAGAGGATTATCAACAATGTATGTATTGAAGTTCAAAATCTACAGCATAATAAAGCAAAGTTACACCAAAAAATGGTATGTAATATACAAATACGCGTCTGCTTACCCTTTTGTAGAAGAATTATTCCTGATGGATCAAGACCATCAGAATCATCTGCTTCGGTTTGGAATCTAAACCTTTTCCAGCTCCCAAAAAAATCGATTACTCGATCAAAGAAGTTTCCGATGACTAACAGAGTGTAAATAACCATGAAAAGCGGATATATATGGTTGAATCCGCTCCCAAAGAAGGGAACAGCATCGTCAATATTCCCCATTCGCTGCAATAAAGGAAATTTAAATGCGAGTAAGATGATAATTGTCCCAACGAATCTAGCTAATAGTGATTCGCAAAGTTGAATAGAAAGTTGATATTTGCAGAAAATTAAGAGACAAGGTTTAAGCAAATCACCTTTTCGAATACAGTCTTCCCGTGACCCTTAAGCGGGATGAGATTGAGAAAATTGTATGAAATCGGAGGAGCATAGCGAGCAACCATCCTAGAAAGGAAAGCGGGAAGGAATCTTTATTTCGGTTTAAATAAAACACGTATAAGGTGAAATGAGCATCACGATTGTGAAGATACTCACGAGCATATCATAAGCAAGCTGACCGAGCTTGACTGTCTCGGTGTTAATGAGTAAAACATCAGCATTCCAATTTTGAATAGGGAATAATACGTGCACATGCACATATACATCAGAGGTACAAAAGCACAGACCTAGGGAAAAATATTGAACATAAATCAGCAAAATGGTTATAAGACTTACAGAAAATTGAAAAGGGTGCCCTATTACATGACAATTTTGCAAAAAAAGTGATGTGTTTTTTGTTTAATGGCATAAAGGTGGTGTGTTGTTCGCATTTTTTGTAAAATATATTTTTTTATAAAAATGACAAAAATTATTAAAAGTTTTTCTGTTTTTATCTTTTAATTAAAATTTGTATAATCAAAATTTGTAATTATACTATTTTTAAGTCAATTATTTTTTAAAATCATGTTATAAATGTCTTAATTTCAGGGACAATTTCGCCATTTTTATAAAATATACACATTTTGTAAGAAAATAAATGCCAATAACACAACATTTTTTCCCTTAATAAACAACAAAATACATTTTTGCAAAAGTGTCATATAACAGGGCACCTTTTGCAATTTTCTCTAAAATTTATATACGTTAATGGTAATATGTGAAAAAGAATATAACATTTGAATTCATAAAAATGTGGTCTACCTGCACAGGCATCTCTCGCTCTCCCACCGATTTTATGAGTATTGAAAAGAGAGAGAGATCGATGTCTGGTAGTAGAGTTGCCTCTGCCACAAGAATTGCAGCCGACATGAGACCAAGAATGATAGCCAAGAGTCTTTGAATTTGCTTACTTGCATAGCATCGCCAAATAAACTCTGGAAATAGTTAACTAGTTAGAAGCACCACATGGATTAAATAAAAATTAAAGTAATTAATGTAAACAAGATAGATATCGCTAAATAAGTACATTACCTATTGTGTCTAAGACGGGTGCTAGTTTACCAGTTCGACCAGGTCTTAGGCTTGAGACAAATTTCCTGATGTCACATACATGAAAGTTTAAAACAACCTAAGACATGCATGCTCGGTTCATGATAATGAGGGAGCAACACGCCATATATTTCTGAAAGCAACCTTATTTCTAAATTCGAGCCTAACAGGCATACATACTAAACGCCCTCTTGTAGAATACATATAACAAATTTATTGGCAGGTGAACTAAGAACATTAGATCTAAAAAGGAAAGGTGTAGAAATCGACTGAAATATTAAAAAGTGGTGTAAGGAACAAACCATCCAGTTGAACTGCGACGTTCATAATTTTTTATTGTATCTTCCAGTTCAAGGGCCTCCATGACAAATTTCATATATTGACTGCAAAGTTTAGTCGTAAATAAGATAAAACTGTCACTAGCCATGATAACTAAATATCCAGAGCAGGAAGAAACACGTGCTTCGAATAGCCAATACGATTAACAAACCAATCACATTAACACTACCAGAGGGAGAAGATGAGTATTTTGTCAAAAATATGAGTACACGCACAAGAACAAAACACTACAATAGAGCTCACAGATGGGTTCACATTAAATAATAAATTCTACATAAGCAACTATAATCCCATTGTTCAATTTACCTTTTATAACGACAATACTGCTCACGAGCTCCCCGGAGATTGCGCCGCAGTGTTGCCATTGATTTCTCATCTGTATCATAGTCCATATCATCTTCACCTAATCGTCCACCCTGTGGTTTGAAGAATGGATCTTCGCGGAACTGAAATAAGGATCACATTCAGAATATTACAAGGATCTCACTAGGATTAAGCAATTCCGAAAAAAAATGATGCTAGTAGAAATAACAGCATGTATACCATTTCAGCTAGCATGTTATCGATAACATCCATGTAGGGTCTCAAAGGATCCCGCTTGGACATCTGATTAGAAGTTGCTTGAGCAACCTATTAAAGTAAGCCATCTGTCAAATTTTAGGAAATAAGTACAAGATGAAATTCAAGTAGATGAAATCAGAGTAATCCTGGTGCATGATGCAAACAGAACTGCCTGACAGTCTCTAATGAAGCATAAAGCAAAGATTTGATAACAAATGCATCAAATGACGACATATGAAATTTAGAGGTTTTAAACAGAACATGAACAATTTTAGTGGATTAGGCCTTCACACAAGAATCGTATCTTAAAAAAATCACAAAACTGCACTCTTAAGATTTCAGAAAAAAGGAAAAAATTATAAATTGTAATTGAAAAATAACACTTACTACAATAGCATTTGATAGTGATTGATGAGCATCATCAAGTTTCACAGCCATTTTGGCAATTTTATGGGACAAAACTTTCTGGCGAGTGGTCCAATCTGCATTTCTCCACATGGTCTTTGGAATTTCACTCAAACCAAAGCCAAGAAGAAATGCACCCGTAACAAGTCCAAACGTATTAGAGCAGGCCATGGCAAAACCAAGCACACCCCCTTTCCTGCATATAACATGAGAAATGAGAAAGGACAAATTTAAAATGTATAGGTGTATGGTTGGGTGTATTGAAAACAAAGAATGAGGTCGGAAGACAAATTTCTTTAACAGTTATAAGGAGGAAGTTAAGAATTTAATTATTGCAGTGTACTAAAATGTGACATATCTACAAGGCAGATCTAAGATCATGTATATAATAAATAAAAACATTAAGATCACATTTCTATTTATAAGGAAAAGAAACAAACCAACTCTTCCGCATCGTGATGAGAAAGACAAGTCCAACTAAGCCAAGAGATCCAAGAATTAAATAGAAGAGTAAGTTAACATGGATGCTGGTCTTTAACCGTTCTCTCCAGGTGAAGTCTCCGGCATCTTCATAACCCTGAATAAGGGGCACCACAGCCCTGCTTAGAGATAACATAATTTGAATGTATGAGGAACGTACATTTCTGAGCTGTTAAAGCATTTATAAGTTATAACCAAGACAAAAAGAATACCACTAAAGCATTAATAACTACTCTTAAGACGATAACAACTTATGCAGCAGTTGACATAAACAAAAAGAACAAAACGTAAAATCTTTATAGAGTTAATGACATAACGATTGCAGGGACAAGGAAATACAATGATGAGTAAATTTTATAATCGCTCATATTTCACTCAACACAGCCTTTTCACTAATGATTTCAAAACCACATATAAGCAGGCGATCGAAGTTATCAGTCATATCATTTTTATTGTTGTACACCAACCACGTAAGTCAGTTCAGCCGATTTCATTGAACAAATCCAGCTAACCATTTGCATTTGTAGTGACACATTTATACTGATAAAACAAGTTACACATTTAACTTTATACATATTATTCAATGTGCCCAAGTCCACTTGCCAACCATTGCTTATAAAACGAGTGAATGAGTTGTCTAGTATTAAATTTTGTCAGTTTAAAAGCGACTCACCAGGTGAGTAAGAA